>BLBF01000005.1:35599967-35651296 GCA_015471245.1 Laticauda colubrina | reverse complement strand
AGAGAGAGAGAGAGAGAGAGAGAGAGAGAGAGAGAGAGAGAGAGAAGCTATCTGTCAACCCCTGCATCTCAACAAGAGTTGACTACAAAATCCCTGAATTTGCAACTGCATTCTATTAAGGGGTACACCGTTTCATATTTAAGAGAGTTGCAGATGTCTCAATCAAAAAGCATGGAGATGGTTACTGGGTGCACAGAAAGCATCTGTGTTCATGTGAAAGGATCTCAGTTTCTTTCTGGAGATGGGAGGGCATTGTTCTCCAATTGCATTCATATATATGTACCCAAATTGGTTGTGAATTCTGGAGGAGAAAGAGTCTCACATATCTGAAAAACGGGAAAAAAATCAAAACTCTCACCTTACAGAACTTTAAAAGCATTTTAACTTTCTTCTGCTGGATCAAGCAATGTTGCTTCTTTCACAGTATTATTTTGTGACTTTAATGTACCAGCACTCATCACCATAGCAGTCTGAAAGAGGCACTACTACATGTTGCTTTTTCTCATCCTATGAATACTATCTGAACTGCCAAACTGACACCAGAACCATTTGCTTTATACTATTTCATTTGTTTTTGTTTCTAACATATCTACAAAAATCACTTCTTGCAGACTCAATAGATCTGCATATGCCCCATGATATAGCATGAGGCACAAAATATGATTGCAACAGAATTAAAAGGGCAAGGAGATTAGAAGGACAGGAGTTATGCAGAACAAGAGTACATATTAATGAGGCACGATAAATTACTTCATAAAGATTCAGACCATTGTGTTTTCTTTACACTGAATAGCAGGGACTCTCCTGGAATTTAGACATATGGTAGGTTTCTTCCAAATCCTTGGAAATGAAGTTGGGGTCTTTTCCAAAGAAAGTATTTTCTATCACTATTAAGACCCATGTATTAATAAATGGATGGATGAAATACAGGTGAAACTCAAAAATTAGAATATTGTGAAAAAGTTCATTTATTTCAGTAATGCAACTTAAAATGTGAAACTAATATATGAGATAGACTCATTACATGTAAAGCAAGATAGTTCAAGTCGTGATTTGTCATAATTGGGATGATTATGGCTTACAGTTCATGAAAACCACAAATCCACAATCTCAGAAAATTAGAATATTGTGAAAAGGTTCAATATTCTAGGCTCAAAGTGTCCCACTCTAATCAGCTAATGAAGCCATAACACCCGCAAAGGGTTCCTGAGCCTTTAAATGGTCTCTCAGTCTGGTTCAATCGGAATCATAACCATGGGAAAGACTGCTGACCTGACAGTTGTGCAGAAAACCATCATTGACAACCTCCATAAAGAGGGAAAGCCTCAAAAGGTAATTGCAAAAGAAGTTGGATGTTCCCAAAGTGCTGTATCAGAGCACATTAATAGAAAGTTATGTGGAAGGGGAAAGTGTTGAAGAAAAAGGTGCACAAGCAGTAGGGATGACCGCAGCCTGGAGAGGATTGTCAGGAAAAGGCCATTCAAAAGTGTTGGGGACTTTCACAAGGAGTGGACTGAGGCTGGAGTCAGTGCATCAAGAGCCAACACACACAGACAGATCCTGGACATGGGCTTCAAATGGCGTATTCCTGTTGTCAGGCCACTCCTTGACAAACAACATCAGAAGCGTCTTACCAGAGCTAAAGAAAAACAGAACTGGTCTGTTGCTCAGTGGTCCAAAGTCCTCTTTTCTGATGAGAGCAACTTTTGCATCTCATTTGGAAACCAATGACCCAGAGTCTGGAGGAAGAATGGAGAGGCACACACTGCAAGATGCTTGAAGTCCCGTGTGAAGTTTCCACAGTCTGTGTTGATTTGGGGAACCATGTCATCTGCTGGTGTTGGTCCACTGTGCTTCATTAAGTCCAGGGTCAATGCAGCTGTCTACCAGGAGATTTTGTAGCACTTCATGCTTCCTTCTGCAGATGAGCTTTATGGGGATGCTGACTTCATTTTCCAGCAGGACTTGGGACCTGCCCACACTGCCAAAAGCACCAAAACTTGGTTCAATGACCATGGGATTACTGTGCTTGATTGGCCAGCAAACTCACCTGACCTGAGAATCTATGGGGCATTGCCAAGAGAAAGATGAGAGACATGAGACCGAACAATGCAGAAGAGCTGAAGGCCACAACTGAAGCATCCTGGTTTTCCATAACACCTCAGCAGTGCCACAGGCTGATAGCTTCCATGCCATGCTGCATTGAAGCAGTAATTGCTGCAAAAGGGGCCCAAACCAAGTACTGAGTACATGTGTATGCTTATACTTTTCAGAGGTCCGATAATGTTCTATGTACAATCCTTGTTTTATTGATTGCATGTAATATTCTAATTTTCTGAGATTGTGGATTTGGGGTTTTCATGAGCTGTAAACCATAATCATCTCTATTATGACACATCACGGCTTGAACTATCTTGCTTTGCATGTAATGAGTCTATTTCACATATTAGGTTCACCTTTTAAGTTGCATGACTGAAATAAATGAACTTTTGCATTATATGCTAATTTTTCGAATTTCACCTGTATGTAAATATCCATTTCAGATTTTCTTCTCTTTATTAAATATAACCCTAACTCAGGAGTGTCAAAATCAAGGTTCATCGGATGGATATGGCCCACAGAGTGCTTAAATCTGGCCCACAGGGCCAGCCTGGAAATAGCAATGGACCAGCCCATGGTGCCTCCGGCAAACAAAGCAGGGTGTGAGGAATGCCCACCAGGCCTCCACACCCCATTTCCAGCCTGGACATCCTCTGGCAGCTCTCTGCCAGCCAAAATGGGGCACAGGCAGGGTGCTGCAAAAGGTGTCTGCCCCATCTCCACCACCAACCCGGCTGGCCCATGGAGGAAAACTGATCAATGCTGATGCAGCCCTCGGAAAAATCCAGTTTGATGCCCCTGTCCTAACCTGAACTCTTATTTATTCTTTTACTATATTGACTCCTTTTATGTTTCCTGATTGTCCTCTGACAAAATATATACTTCGTGGGATAGGAAAATGACTCTCAAGCTATTTATTTTGAACTGCTGCATGGTAATTTTATTTCATTTTTATTTCATCCATGCACTTGATCATGGTGTACTGATTTATAAATTTCACTGAAATATAAATACAGTGGAACCTCGGGTCGCAACCATCATCCATTCAAGGACTATGGTCACAACCCCATTTGGTCGTGACTAAAAGTACAACCAACTGCACATGCGCAGACAGACTACACATGCATGGAAAGGGAAATCGCTGTGGCACAAGGAAACTGCCTCAGCTGGGTTTGTGCACTACCCAATTTTTGAATTGTGACCCAATTCAAAAATCAGGTGGAATTTTTGGTTGGAACCCAATCTGGTCACAAACGAGCATTTGTGACCCAAGGTTCCACTGCAGCAATATTACTGATCATATTTTTGCTGTTCATTTATTCAGAGGCACTTGTCTGTAATGTTCTCATTCTCACTGCTCATTCTTTATTTTATGGAGACTTAAATAATGCAATTGCTGCATATCAAGATTTCAGAATTTTGTTTCCAACTTTTTTAGACTTCATTTCTAATTGAAATTAAAGCACTAATCACTTTAATTAGGAATTCTGTTTACAACCACAAGACCTTTCAAGAAAGAAATAAGCCTCTGAGGTAAACCTTGCTCCAGATGTGGTATCTATATTTCAGTCTCTTTTACTGTGCAATTTCTGGTGGAGAAGACCACTGCATATAAAGCTGAATACACAGAGACCACCAAGCAACATGAGAATTCTTGAGTCCATAGTGTTCTGTTCACATGGAGAAGTGTGTGTCATTTTTATGTATAAATGCCTAGATGAACACATGTCTTGGGGGAAACTTGGCCTTACAGCTCCTGTTTATCAGCTTGTATGTTCATATGACCATAAGTCATAGATCCATAACTTTCATTTTTTTGATATTTGTTCTAGGAATTTCACACCACTCCAAAAGCATACAGGGCTAGCCTTTTCTTCTTCTTCTTGGGGATAGAAAATGTAGGCATTTCAGGGCCAGAAAAGTTGAGATTTCTGAGATTTCCACCTTCAGAAAAGTGGACTTGGAGATCAGCAAAGGGATGTTGCCAGGTTGGAGTAGACTTTTAAGACACCACTTTTTTCACCATTGTCATATATAAAATGTCTGCATATGAGCATAGAGCTTGTGTCAGCCTTCAAGATTTTCTCCCTTTGCTTTGCATCTTTCTGCTATCATAAGTCATGGGGGGAGGAAGGGGGAATGGTTATGGGAAGTGAGCTGGAGGTGTTTCAAACCAGAACTGTATAAGCTGGGGATGGGGTTAGATTCTTGCTTACGTTTCTATCCTATGCTATGCGCAGCTGCTACTCTTTTTCAAAACATGTCAAGGTCAATGGACAGAGTCCTCATCACCACCTGGAGATACCCACATGATGATATACACAACTTTTAATTGGATGAGCCAATTGAACTATTGGGGGTGGGAACATTGCCATTACTTTATGTGTGTGATTTACGCACCCATTTTCTCAGATTCAGAATTCTTTGGTTGCTACCACTTGATTTCCAGTAAAAGATATCTTTTCTCTGATTAAAGGAGTCTAAGTATTTCTTTCTTGGATTTTGAATGGAGCACCAATTGACAGCTTGTATGGCTGGGAGGAAGCAATATACTATTGATTTGTCTGAAGGAAAACTATTCTAGGAAATCTCTCTAAGGGTACTCATCTCCCTACAAAATCTTGATTTGTAATTTTAAAATAAAAGTGGGTATTATTTTCTTTGATGTTGTTCTTATTAAATGTGGAACATGAAGGCATTTGTAGATAAAAGAGAAAGGAGGGATTAAGAGGCATTCTTTACTCTTTCCAATAAACCCAAGATAATATGCTCCTCTATTTATAGAAGCATAGACTTGGGAAGTATTTTGAAGAGCATGTAGCACAACAGCTGCCTAGTGCATGAATACTTCGACCACCCCAGAAAATAGTTGTCTGCCCTCTTTGAAAATCTCCAGTGGTGAAGCAGGTGATTCTCCTGCTTAATAACTCTAATGGGCAGGAGATTCCTCTTTAGTTCACGTTTGCAACTTTCCCGATAAAGTTTCCATCTATTAGTTCTTGTCTTATTCTTAGGTGCTATGCAGAAGGAATCCACACCCTCTGTCCTGTGATAACCTTTGGAAGACTGCTATCATGCTTTCCCTTAGCCATCTCTCTTTTTAAGCTAAACTCAACATCCTTTTTTTTTTTTTTTTTGCATTGTGGTTATCAGAACTGGATACAATATTCTAGATACAATCTGACCTGGTGCAGCACAATGGAGCTTTCTCCATTGAGAAAGCTCAAAACTGTATTAGCCATTTTGGAAACTGAAGCATATTGATGGCTTATTTAATTCCGTGGTCTCCTCAAACTCTCTGATCCTTCTCACAAGTACTATTGGTAAGCCAGGCACCACCTATCTTGTTTCAGTACATCTGTCTTTTTTCTCCTTAATTGCAGAACTTTACATATCTCTTAATGAAAGATTTCCTTCATTAAATGCACCACTTTCCATCTTTTAAACTTATCCTTTTTGTTTCTCAATTGATTAGATAGATCTTGGTGCAATCACACCAGTCTCATTGGGTTCCTAAATGCATCTTCCACCATCTCTTTGCTGCCATCAGCACTGTCTATCTCCTAATTACATACTTGCTCTTTCCAATCGGGTCCAACAGCATTCTTAAATCAGTGAAGGGAGCAATGCATCACATTGGTATAAAGAAGGGACTTGAGTATGGTGACATAAAAGCATTAAGTAGAATGGGGAATATTTCCACTTCCCCCTGAGGCCGTAAAGAACTGTCCAAGTGCAGCAATGGAAGATCTTGCTAATGCAGTAGGAATGAAATTGTACTTTGCCTGCTTAAAATATTTGGATTCATTCTTCTCTTCCACTTCATTGTTCTAAAACTTAGCTTAAAAATGCGGCTAATTTAAGAAAACAAGAAGAAACACCACTTCAATTTTGTTAGTGCAGTGATTAAGGAGGGGAAAAAGCAGCCAGGTGGAAAGTGTTGCAATACAAAGCTAAGTTTTGAGGGAGTTAGGCTAATTGAGTGAAATGTCACTTATTTTCAATAAATACTACTAGGCTATTCCAATAAGGCTGAATCCTAGCTTAACAATATCACATACTTTTCCCTCTGTTGGAAGAATGAGAATTGCAAGAAGTTAATTAAGATAGCCAAATGGATCCACAATTATAATTTCTGTTCCCATGATTGTGGAATAGTAATGCCTTCCCAGTAGTTATAGCCCTAGATATTGCCAGGCATATTCATATACATATGGAGTCTCATATGTGTGCCAATGGACAGATGGAAGCCAGAACAAAGGATCCTTCAAAGAGGTGCAATGTGGACATCTCACAGTAATGCAGTACATTCAGTCCCTGGCAAAAAATTTCTTCTAACTGGAGAATCACAGACTCAAGCAACCATCTGAAATAATAAAAAAGGAAGGGTAAAAAATAGAATAGCTATCTTGTTTTTTTAGCGGGCTAGTATACCCAATATTCTCATCCCCAGAGAAAAAAACTTTAAATCTATCCATCGGTTAATGGAACACTACAATATCAAGAGAAAATGATGGGAATTGGGAAGGTTAGCATTTTGCTAAGTAAGGAATGGTAGAAGGCCACACCAAATCCTCACGAAAGCAAAGTCAGTAAAATCAGCTCTCTCTTCATCCCATCTATCAATGTCTCAGAAATATGTGCCAGCTCAGCCCCTTGTCCACAATCAAGTCATGGAAGACTCTTGATTTATTATAGAATGACTTGGCATTTAAGCACAGCATCAGCAGACTGGAGGGCAGGCTGATAAGGCTAGCCTACACTTTGAGTGAAGGGTAAATGTGAAAGCACTATCGTTAGTAAAGCATATCGGAGCTTGTAACAGATTTTTGTACTGACCATAAAAAAAACAGAAATATATAATGAGTTATGTTATGTGATTAGGTCTAGAGTAATTAAGTATAGAAAGCAACCGAAATGCTGTAATAATTAATGTTGAACTAAGATTCCAATTTCCTTCAAACTTGCTGAGCAATTTTTGGCCACTTGCTGTTTCTTAGACTGACCTACAGAATTGTAGCAAGAGTGGAATGATGTGGAAGAGCATCATCTAAGTCATTATTATTTAGCATCATTATTATTTAGCAGCTAGGCTGTCCCAATACATCTGCTGCCTAAGACCAAGTATGCTTATTTCACAGAGAGAAGTAAAACTGGACTGGGGATTAAATGTTATTGTCAATCATTTTTTATGTACACTACCTAGAGTCACTTGTTTGATGAGATAGGGCAGCTGTATAAAATAACAGATAAGTAAGTAAATAAATAATTCATCCTAGCATTAACCATCGCATCAGTTACCTTCAGGAAAACACCAGCTGCAAAAGCCAATGGTGTAATAGGTGGGGAAATCTGATGTTGGATTCCCCTTCCAAGAGTAGAGTCTTCCTTCTGACCTCAGAGGAAAAAAAAACTGGTCAATCCCAAGGCCTTGGGATGGCATCCCAGGAATCAATGCACTGAATCCAAAGTTTTAAAGCAGTTACAAGAGAGTTTATTATTAAATCAAAGTCAGCATATATGAAAAAATGCAATCCATTTATCACATATAAGGCACACTGGAGTATGAAGTCCCACAATTCATCAAGATGTCTCAGAGTGCAAGATTTAACCTTTGGATCTTTGATTTAGCTGACAGCTCTCTAAAAATTCATGCAGTGAGATAGTTTCCATTCTACAAAGCTGTTCAAAATTTATGCCAGAATTCACTGAGCTGAAGAACAGCAGCAGCTACTATGAGCTAAATTGCCTCTGGATTTCAGTTTTTCCCATGGTCAATGGGATTTGTTCTTTTAAATTCTAGCTTTAAGTCCAGCTTTCTCTCTGTTGCATAAGTGTCTGGGATGGCCATATTTAAAGAGCAGTAGTTTCAGATGAAATATTGTTCCTCCCCTCAAATCATTTGTCTGTATCTCGCTGTACCAATCAGCTCTTGTTAGTAGACAGCGTATGTTCAAAATAGCCATTGAAAAAAATCAGATGAGACAGAGGCTATGCTGGCTGGGAATTTTGGACATGATAGTCTCAATGTAAACAGAGAGGCACATGTTCAGAAAGATTAACTCACAATCTATTTAACATGTGTGCAAGGATTCACTAGTATATCATCAATCAATTCTTGTGTACTTCCCAGAATCATTGCCATGAGGTAGGCAACTATATAAAATGTATAAACAAAGCAACAAACAATAATTAGGTCAATTAATTATGATAATTCATAACAAATTCATGCTAAAGATTATACATGACTTTTTGTTAATCAGAAAAGGGCTTTTCTCTCCAAAATATAATTATTTGTGGATGAAAATGGCATTCCACATTTTGTAATGCAGTTAAAAATGCACCTTCTGTATGAAATACATGCTTACATTTCTTGAAAATGCTGCTCCCTCTGAAAAAAAAATAAGTGTCATTCAAGAATTATTTCAGTTCGCCATTTCACATCCAAAGCTTGTTCTGGCCATATTAATTTCAAATGAATTTTAAACTGTGTTGTCTTACCTCTAGCTGAAATTCAGTTTCAGATGCAACCTTTTTAAAAAAAAATAATAATGGTAGAATAATTGCAGTGTTTGTTAAATTGATTCTGTTTGTAGGCATGTTATATATAATTATGGAGAATAAGTGTGATGAAGGGATGTTTTTCTTCCCCCAGAACCCAAACTGATCTAGGCCTGAAAAAAATGTATATTGTATGGCACTGACAAGACCATCAAAACAAGAAAGGTGAGAAGTTAAGAGCATTAATTGAAGAATGAAACACTATGCAGATGTGATGGAAACAAGGCTGCTTGGCAATAACTGAAAAATATGGAAAAATAGTGCATTATTAGTTGTAAACAGAATTTTAGCTGTTTCTCTTAATATTTTTTTAAAGCTGTGAAAAGGCCCTTGCCCTTTTATCTGCTTTGACTGGTACTTCCTAATGTTCCAACTCATCACCCAACTTCATATGAGATAAATCAAGCCTTGTTCAGTCACTCAACTGAAGTCATGGAGAGCTTCAGACAAAGTTTTTCCTGCCTCTTATTTACCACCTATCCAAGCATTCTGCTATTATACTGAAGGAAGGTTGTGTTCACATTGTTTATTGTTTCTTTTTTTATTTTATTTTGTCAAGTGATTATTAGATAACAGGTAAAAGTATAAACATGGTTATGAATACATGAAATGGATATGAATAAGAAAAAAGAAAGAAACAATAGGACAGGGACGGTAGGCACATTGGTTCCCTTATGCACACCCCCTACAGACCTCTTAGGAAACTTTGAATTGCCTTGAACTGTACCTCTCCAAACAATCCAGGAACCCAGTAATTCAGAGTCCAACATCAGGTAGCATTTAACATTCAAGCAAAACCAAGATCACTTCTTCAAATTGCCAGTGATATATCTAGAACAGGGAGACACAAAGGAGACAGTGTGAATGCATGTTTCTCTATCCAGTTTGAGGATATCATGAGTTCAGTTGAATGTATCAGTAGAGCTGTGATTCAAACCTCTTCAGTGGGTACATTTATATATACAGGTATCTCTTTTGCCCTGAAAAGTGCATTATCAAGCAATCAATACTATAGCAATAGCACTTAAACTTCTGTACTACTTCACAGTGCTTACAGCCCTTTCTGCGTGGTTTACAGAATCAGCATATTGCCCCCAACAATCTGGGTTCTCATTTTACTGACCTCAGAAGGATGGAAGGCTGAGTCAACCATGAGTCGGTGAGAATCAAACTGCCAAACTGCTGGCAACCAGCAGTCAGCAGAAGTAGCCTGTAGTACTGAATTCTAACCACCATGCCACTACGGCATACAATTCTTGTAGTATGCTACTATAATAATATACTACAATGATATTACCAGTGCAATTCAGAGACTGGATGGACTACTCATTGCTCCTTTTGAGTTAAATCATCCAAATAAGATTAGTATATAGTATCTATATATTGGGATATCTTCATATTACCTATATACTGAATCTATGCTGTAATGGCTCTAAAGTATAGAATTTTGATAGAAATAACTCACCACCACTTTAGTAAACACCTTCTGTTTTGTCTATAAGCCCAATAACACAGATCAGAGGTCTTGCTAGCAGAGGTCTGGGAGCTATAGCTTAGCAATTTTTTCAGTCCTTTCCGTTTTGATGCCAAACCTCATGACCAATGGCAAAAATTGTTAGAATGCAAATAAGCAATGTCTGGAGTTGTTTGCCTATTTTTTAACCCATCCTTGAGTTTTTTCACCAAGTCACCAGCTGATACTTTTTAAAGTACGAATTATTTTTCTAGACTGGCTATACATTCTAAGGTAAAACTGCAAGCAGGAATGTCTCTGTATGACAACTCCCAACAACTTTAACTCAAATAGCCAATAGTAAGGGAAGCTAGAATGAGTAGTTCAGCAACATGTGCAGATCTGTAAGCTCCCCTTCCTTGCTGTAAAGCAGGGGTATCAAACTCACAGCTGTTGTCATCATGTTGTCATCATGTAATGTATCACAACTTTTTTCCCTTTCACTAAACCAGGGGTGAGTGTGGCCAGCATGTGACACATCCAGTTTGCAAGCCACAAGTTTGACACCCTTGCTGCAAAGAAAGAAAAAGCCAGGAAGGGCCTTATTTCTATATTGAAAGGAGTTGCAACAAGTGTTTTATTTCTGTTCTAAAACAAATTAGGTTTATGGCATTTCTACCTTCTTGTGGATCATATACAATAAACACAAAATAAAAGATGGATTGTAGACATCTTATTCCATGATATTAACTGAAGTTACTCAACAGGTCTGGTTACTTTAATGGTTGCCAGAAAGGAGGTTCTGAGAAGTATTAGCAGTGTGCAATTGTTTTCCCAATTCTTGTTGTCCAGGAGCTGCAGAGATCAAAAGAATCTGGGGGGTGTCTAAGCTTCCACTTAGAATTCCTTGCTAAAAGAGCCTGCCTTGCCATACTTCCAAGCCAATTGATGCCCTTTTCTGGAGCTAGATATATTGCAGCATTTGTCAACTCTGCACCTTCATAGCTCACGAAAACAACTCCTGCTCATTCTTTTTATCCTTATGATTAACCATCAATAACATATCTGATTACTGCTTATCTAGACCTTGGGAGGGAATAGATTTGCAACTAAAGGTATATTTATGTTTGGGGTCTATTTTGATAATTTCCTGCTGAGACTCCACTGTTTGTTAATCTGAATTAATGTCCTTAGCACATGATAACCTATTATTATTGTTTTCCAAACATTTAAATTGAACTCCCTGGATTATTTTTTAAAAAAAATTTGTGGAAGGACAAAGAGGGGAAAAAGAACCTTCTCAGTTCTAAACCTAAAGCCCATGTCACACTGTACCAACGGATGCAAAGAGAATGTAAAACGGAGAGAAACACTTGCCATCCGCTGGTTAACGTGATGCATCCATTCTGTACTCACTGCGTGCGTGATTCATACGTTCTATCCGTCCAGCATCCATCTACTAAGATTTCATCTGCTCAAAAAATTTTGAGCTGCACAAAACTTTTTGAGCGGATGAACTTTCCTCCATGTCCGTTCTACATCCATGACAAATACGGGGAACAAACGTTCTACATCCGTCATCATCCATTAAATGTCCGCTGTATCTACTCGGCATTCGCTGTGCATCTGCGCAACTCGCATCCGCTCCAGCGGAAAATGGAAAGAGGGAGGAAGCGAAACGGATGCAGAACGTCCACACAGCATTAGTAGTAAAGACAAAGAAAGGATGAAAGCAGATGAACCTCAGACATAAAGCATTAAAACGGAAAAAATGTTTGTATATGGGATGTATCTTGGATATTTAGGATGTCTGCAGGATGTCTAGAGGATGCAGAATGACACCTAGCAGAAAACCGATATTTCCTAGAAAAAGGGGGAGGAAATCACCTGGATCTCACTTTCAGTCCAGCAGACGTGGTGTGCAGGCCTCTTCAGCCTTGCTCTTGCTCTTCAACATCATCCATTGATCTCCACCATGGATCAACACACACTCCTTTTGGTAGCCGCCATCATTCAACACCAGAACCAAGCCCTCTTCAGACTGTTTCACCTTTTCTATGCAAGGGGAAGAAGGAGATGTCCAAGAGCTGTCTGGGTCCAAAGATAGATCGGGAGAGGAGTGGAGTTTGGACTCTATGATAAGCTGATGGTGGAGCTGAGGAATGAAGACCCTTGTGCATTCCAGCACTTCATGAGGATGCCACCAGCCATGTTTGACGAAGTTGTGGAGCGTCTGAGACCCAGGTTGACCAAGGCAAACACCAACTTCTGTCCCAGCCTGGACCCTGGACTGAAGGTGGCACTGACTCTGCAACACCTGGCCTCAGGGACCATGTACAGAAACATACAGTATGCATGGAGGGTGCCACACAACACCATCAGCACTGTGGTCAGAGAAGTGGTGCAGGCCATCATCGAAGAATACCTGGAGGAGCTCCTTAGTGCCCCACCACTGAAGAAGGCTGGAGGAAAGTTGCAGAGCAGTGGTATCAGAGGTGGAACTTTCCACACACTGTTGGAGCCATAGATGGGAAGCACGTGGCCTGCAAAGCTCCAGCCAACTCACGGTCCACTTATCACAACTACAAGGGCTTCTTCAGCATCATCCTCTTTGCCATGGACGATGCTGACTACAAGTTCATGCACATCGATGCTTCAGGCAACGGGTCAGCCCAAGTATACAACGCCAGTGACCACAAGGAGGGGCTGGAACGCAACCTCATCATGGGCTTCCCAGATCCAGACCCCCTGCCCAACAACACACAAGATGTGCCCTACTTCAACATGGGGGATGACACCTTCTCCCTCAGAACCTACCTCATGAAGCCCTACACTTCCAGATGCCTCACCTGTGAAGAGAGGATCTTCAACTACAGGCTGTCCAGGGCAAGGCGGGTGGTGGAGAACACCTTTGGCATCCTGGCCAACAGGTACCAGGTACTTCTCACCACCATGCAGCATCGCCCAGAGACTGTGAGGAACATCATGGAAGCTTGCTTCATCCTGCACAATCTCATATGCACCTGCTACCCAGTGTTGCAGAACAGGCTTGTGGACCATCAACAAGGCAATGGGGACATGGAGCCTGGTGAATGGAGACAAGGGCAATACCTGATAGACACTGTGGATGTACAAGGCCCCAACAGAGCCTCACGTGAAGGGAAGAAGCAGCGCATCCTCCTGAAACACTGGTGCAACTCCCCAGCTGGAGCAGTGGAGTGGCAAGACAGGATGGAAAATGCTTAATGGATGCTTCCTTGAGCCTGTCTCATAACACTGATGAGATTGTGCCATGTATGTTGAGTGGCCCTACAATGAACAGGGCATTTAATAAAGAGTTGTGTTTATGTTGAAATGTGTTGGTGAATGATTAAATTGTTATTGATAATAAAGAGCGATAGGTGTGGCAGCTGGGAGGGTGGACCATACAGTCCCACTATGCTTGCACTGGAGGTTTATCCATCTCACAGCTATCCTTGCCCATCCCACAGCTATCCTTGCCCATCCCACAGCTATTATCCATCCCACAGCTTTCCTTGCCCATCCCACAGCTATTATCCATCCCACAGCTATCCTTGCCCATCCCACAAGCATACAAAGGCTTAACCATTTTCTAAAAGTTTCCACCAAGACTTTATTAAGTAAAAGAAATGAACCATGTATGTGAAGCAAAGATGACCTTTATTAATAACAAACTGTAAAAGCAAAATGACCCAAGTAAAGTGTCTCAAGGAAAGATAAAGTCAACAGGTAACAACTCAGTCTCTGGCACTGTTCTCAGTCACTCTGAGGCATGCCCATAGTCTCAGGTGTAAAGGGTCCAGGGGCTTGTAGGTGGCAGTGGCTGGAGTGCTGGTCTGAGGCGCCATTGGGGTGCCTGGCCCCGAGAGTACAACAGGGGATGGTGTGTTCAGGAAGCTCTCAGAGAGCTGATTCAGTCCTGTGAGGTTGAGAGGCCCTTCATCCAGGACCTGGGATGTCAGGCACAGGACCGATGACAGATGTTCTGTTGAGGGGCTTGGCTATGGGGTGGAGAAAGGAGGAGTGTAGTGGGGCTGTCTGGTCTGCAGCTGGGCGAGGTGAGGCATCGGTGGCATCTGTGGCATCGGTGGCATCTGTGGCATCAGTGGCATCTGTGGCAGGCGATGAATCTGGGCCTGGACTGGGAAGGGCTGCCTCTGTTGAGGGAAGTCCTGGTAGCCATAGCCTTGGTAGGAGAGGGACTGTTGAAAGCCTTGGAAGGGCTGTGACATCGCCTGGGGTGGAGGAGCAGACCTGGAGTGGATGGGAGCAGGTTCAGCTGGGCCTGGAGTGTGGTGCAGAAGCACAGTGATCCTCTCCTTCATCACATGGTACTGAGGCTCGGGCATGTCCATGAGGGTCTGGGTCATGTAGGTGAGGAAGGGCTTGCGGTTTGAGGATGGAATCTCGAAGTGTACCAGCTGAGAGAGAAGATCTGTGCTGTTCTTGATTGTGTCCCTAATCTCCAAGAGGACAGTGTGGCTCTGGACCTCTGGTCTGCCTCTCTACCTGCTTTCTGTGGAGGTGGAGCTGGGGGTGGGGGTGGGTTGGTCTCTGGTGGCTGCTTCTTCTTGCTCCATCTGAGACAGGGGATCCTCCATGTCCTCTGGCATGGGGAATGCAGCTGTCAGGGGGGTCTCTGTCGTGGGGCCCTCCAAAGACATCTGCCTGGACACGGTAGCTGTCTCCTGGCTGGAAGAGGAGTGGCTTTCTGTGGGCTGTCTGAGGGAGAGGGTTGACAGAGGGGCTGCTCCTCGGTGGCGGATCTCACCCTCCAGGAAGCTGCACCCAGCCATGACATAGGTCTCCTGGTCATTTAGCTTGACAGCGGCCTGGCCGGATCTCTTCAGGTGCAGCTTTCCATACCAGGTGTACACATGCTTCCACCACCCCAGGAGGATATCTGAAGTGTAGCCCAGGCTCTCCACCTTCTGTCTCCATGCTGCCTGCTTCCACTTGGTGTCGCAAGCCTGTGGCCCTTCCTCCACAGGAACTCGTTCTCCCTCAGCCATTCAAGCACCTCCTCCTCATGGTCCTCTGCAATGGAGCACTGTTTCCTCTACCCCTTCTCCTTCTCCTTCGATTGCCTCTTCCTCCCTCTGGCAGGGCCTTCTGGGCCCTCATCAGCAGGGCTTTGAGGGCCTTGAGGCTGGTCCACTACACCACAGCAGCAGCAGCAGTAGCAGCAGCAGCAGGACCAGCAATGAAGCACCAGCACCAGCAGGAGAAGCACCAACAGCACCAGCAGCACTAGCAGAAGCACCAGCAGAAGCAGCAGCAGCAGCAGAGTCAGCACCATGGGGTGGGATGGTGGTTCTGTCCTTATTTCCAGGGCTGGCAGGATTAGGCACAGGCTTCCTCTTCTTCCCTATGGTCTCTGATGAAGATGTCTCTGGCAGAAGGTCTTTCCTCTGAATGCTGGCCGCGGGCGAGCTGCTTCCTTTTATATCCGGGGGGCTGACGCAATGCATCCTCCCGGCATGCGCAGTGAATGCTTTGCATCCGCTAGGCATCCGCTAGGCGTCTGTGATGCATCTGTGTCATCCGCTACACATCCGCCCCTTCCGCCACGTGTCCTCTTTGCTGTTCTCCCCCGGAAACCCTGCGGACGTGCCATCCGCTTCCATCTGCTTCCATCCGCTAGGCTTCCGTTGAGCATCCGCTGAACATCCTCGCTACGTCCTCTCCCCATCCGTTCCTTTCCGTTCTTTTTCGTTCTGTTTATGCAAATTTTTGCCCCTTTTGAGAGCGGACAACAATGGATGGAGCCATGGATGGAATTTTGCCTGTCCGTTGTGTCCTTTTTACATAAGTTTTGCATCCGTTGGCTGATGTGACCTAGCCTTAAGGTTTAGGTGCTGACCTAATTAGATTAACAACTAATTTTTTAGTCCCTGTTAGCTATAAATGTCTCTCGATCAGGGCTGCTAAATTCATGGCCCACAGGCCAGATGCATCATGTGCTGGCCATACCCACACCCAGTTTAGCAAGGGGGGGGGGAGTGATAACGTGAGTTTGACACACCTGTTCTAAATCACACTCAAACAGAGCAACTGTTCTCCACATGATGTGACTCTTTAACTCTACTCTACTTTTCTCTTACACAGTCCCCTCCTACATTTGTTCTTTTCCTGTGTCTCAGAGCAACATAGGCAATTAGGTGAAGGAGTGCACACATGCCTATCTATCCATTCAGACACATAACTCACACACTCAGAATCCTTGCTTCTACCAAGCTACTGTCAGTCACTATTTCCTTCAAGCAGCAGGTCAGGCTACATGACTGGAACCAAATCATTTGATTTCCTTCCCTTGGTGGAACAATAGCATCAAAAGAGATTAGACAGCTGTTTGGTGTAAGGTCTTCTGCTCTAGCAAGGGCTTGAACTGACTTTTTGGTTCTGTAGCACCAGAAAATTCTCATTTCAGTTCTTTTTAGATACCCTACCAGTGGACCATTGGATTCTTTGCACTATATTTTTTGAGTGAGCAACTGCAATCAGGTATCCACTGATATTATGTTGCCCATTCGTGTCATAAGGCTACCTATAATACATGAGATTGAAGGATTCTGCCCTCCAGTTGCCTAAAAGGGTTTAATGGAACAGGAAGCTCTGAGGAAGAATGTTAAAAGACAAGAAATGTAGTGGCTGAGAAAGGAAAGCTTTCAGGGACAGAAACTGTCAGAAAATGTCTCTGTTATCCCACCACTTCTAAAGGCAGTCTGGTTGTTTTTTGGTTTTATTTATGTCTATAGCTTTTCCTTGCGTTTTTAAAAGAGTGCATGCCATCTCTTTCGTGTGGCTATAAAGAAGAGATGGGCTTGAAGTGTTTGCTGAGATGACAGATTTACAATAGGAAGAATTAATGTTGCTTCTTTTGCTTGTTCGTCCATTCATTTGTTCATTCTTTCATTCTTTTGTTTTAGATAATGGTGGGGAAAAATTTGCATTTTTATTAATCACAGTGAATGTCAAAGACATGAAAGGTTTTTGGTTTTGGCAGTTTTGTTTTGCTTTCTTTGCTCAAGGAGAAAAGATGGGAAGAGAATATGCTAACTGATGAAATTAGTGCATTACAATTGGACTGTTTTATTGACTTGGTGGTTTATTTCTATACAGATGCATTTAAGATTTCAGTTGTGAGTTATGCGTACAGAGTTAACAAAGAAACATAGCGCCATCTTGTGGCTCTTTAGAAGGTTACAAGCTAATCTTCAATCTGGTTGCACCTTTTTCAGCAAACAAATTGCAAATATAGGCTTCTGCGAGCGAGGATGCTTATCTTTCTGAGTTAATGGACATTGAAGCATGAAACCTTTGCAAATGATCTCATCTTGTTGCCTATGGTAGCTTCATTTTTAAAAAAAAATCATAGTGATCCCCCATTCCCCACACTCGTATGCATATCAAATTTCTGGCTCCATTTGAACTATGTGTCATTACTCACTGCAGCAATTGTATGATAATTCTTTGAAGCAACCCAATATGTATCTGAGTTTTCAGGGTGCCCATTTTGATCAGTACTCCTAGTTTGGCCCCCAAAAATGAACACGATGAGAGGCACAGCACAGTGAATCTTAACCCAAACCAATGTGCAAATCGAGACTGATCTGCTTTAACTAAACTCCTTGGAGAAGCTAGTGGTGCATTTAATGAGCCACCTCCCTCAGGCACAGTTGCCCAAGCTGGCACAAGAGCTGCAACATGCCGGCAGGGATGAATCAAGCCCATAATGTATTTTCAAGCATCCTGTAATCTTACTTTGTGTTGCGATGAAGTGGAACCAGCTTGTTTTCTAAAGGAAATTATGCGAAACAGTCTGAGAACAAGAAGCAATATTGTGATGATCACTTATCTAAAGCAACAAAGCACAACCAATAGACTCCAGCTTCCGTGCAATGTATCCAACCTGTTCATGACTTGCCTCCAAACCATGTATTGCTGTCATTGTGCCTGTTGCTCCTGCTTACTTGAGAGCGGTCACTGGAGAAAGTGTTGTCCGTCTTTGAGGGTGTGGGGGAAGATAAGAGGCAAGAGAGTTTGATAAGACATTCAAAATTTAGGATGCTTAACATCAAATAAATTCATCTTGAAGGCTTTGGAATCTCAGACTTAGCAATTTTAAGTAAATGGACTTGAACCCAAAGCCTATTCTGTTAAAAAAAAAAAAAAAGATGGCAATAGTGGCATTTGAAATGGTTCACAAATGACAATAAATCATAGTGTTTAAAACCATTTATATGGCTGAATTCTGAATTTGCACACATTGGTAAGCTATAAAACATATATTATGGCTGTTATAGCTATGTCAAAATTCAACAAGCCACATTGTGGTAACGTGCGAACCCAGCCAGGATGCCTACACTTTTATTTAATGTGTGTTGGGGGGAGGGGAAGAATAGAGGTTGAAGGAAGAGATTGTATTTGACTTTTCCACCAAGGATGGGGAAATTAGATGATTGCACATTAGAACTGATTGGTACCGGGCTTTTGTTTTTAACGCTTCAATAGGTTGAGTTTTATAGTTTTAAAATGATTGTATGTCTTTTCATTTTTAATTGGGAGCTGCCCAGAGTTGGTTGAAAGATGGGCAGCTGTATAAATACTTTAAATAAAATGAATAAATAAATGCAGTAGGGTTTATAGGAGCTGTTGTCACTTAAAAGGCAATATGGGACGCATGGAGAGAAAAAAGAAAAATAACTAATGTTTGTGTCATTTGTGTGTAGCTTTTACTGGATACATTTGTTAGAGTGGTGTAAAAGGCCTGGGCCGGAGCATGTGAAGCCTGCCTCTTAAGGCAGTTCATCAAGTCATTATTTTGCTTAATAACATTGCATATAATGCCAGGAGCATCACTGTGACAGAAACAAGACTTTATTCTTGGAATCTTATCTCATAGGAAAGCCTAACATTTGTTCTTGCTATTTTCATAAATCAATAATATTTATGGAACACTGTAATATTTGGACAAAAAGGATTTACACGTCTGTTGTGCTGATTACAAAACAATTGCATTTGTATGAACATTACCCATTGTGTCAGATGACTCACACATCTGTCAGGTGTACTGCATTTAGTCCAAAGAAACCTCTAGCATATGCTAAGTCCTAGAAAGAATTATGTTGTCTCTGTGATGTCAATCACTTTGATGGATGGCCTTGAGGTGTTAATGAGTACGCTTCACAAATATTTGTATTCTGCCAAAATCTCTGTCTCTCACATCAATAGGTACAGAGATTTAAGTGAGGCATTTGGAAAGAAAAGAGTGCTCTAAAAGGGCAGTTCTGAGTAAAATGGGCTTATGGATACATTCTCACATATACATCTACATACACAGAGATGGAGAGAAAGAGATTTTGATGTTGTTTTAAAGCCATTGACAGTGAATTGCTCCTTGCAAGCATTCAAGGTTCAATAAATCTTCCAAACCTCTGTTTTATTCTATGAGTTGGTTTTTATATACTGATTGACTTATTTTTATTAAGCTTATTTATTTGTCTTTTTTTTAAATTACTTGTATCTGCATAGCAAATTCATTTTCTTCACAGGCATCATTACACTTATAAGGCTGATTCTTTTTCTTCTGTCCAGTTGTGTCCAATTGTTGAGGACTGCCTGGAGAAGTCTGCCATTTCCTTGGCAAGGTTTATCAGAAGAGGTTCACTAATGCCAATTTCTTAAACCTGAGAGAAAGTGCCTGGTCCAAAATCACTCAGCTGGCTTCATGTTTAAGGCAGATCTGGAATTCATGATCTCTCAGTTTCTAGCCAGAAGTATTAACTACTATTTAACCTGGCTATTTAAAGTTGATAGGATTTTGAATATAGGTTTCTTATATTTGAAGGTAACTCTAATATCACTCCGTATCTCATGCTGCTTTATTCGATACCTTCAAGTCAGCATTGACTGCTGGCAACTGATTACATTACAGTAAATTGATTACACTGTATCAAATTGGCTCATAGGATTATTTTGGTTTATAAACACCCATATGTTGGAATAGTCATAACACAGCACTGTAATGCCAGGGGTATTTACTTAAGAGTAAGTTCCATTAAATGCAAGTTCTATCAACTCAAGAAGTAAAATTTTATGAGACTGACTAGCAAATGCATACTAAGGCAATGCTTTCAATATGAGTTGGTTGTTGTTATGAATTTATTTCACTATTGTCTTACATAATTGTTTGGGTGGTCACTTGATCAGGGTTTTTTCCCTTATTAGTCTCATCTTGTATCCTAACTATTTTTATTGACTGTTTCCTTGTATGATTTGATTGCTTATTGTACTTTATGACTATTATTAAGTGTTGTATCTTATGACTCTTTACTCTTGATGAATGTATCTTTTCTTTTATGTACACTGAGAGTATATGCACCAAGACAAATTCCTTATGTGTATTACACTTGGCCAATAATGAATTCTATTCTATTCTATTCTATTCTATTCTATTCCAATCTGTCCAAAATCTCTGCTTCAGTAAATAGCAATAGCACTTAGATTTATATACTGCTTTACAGTGCTTTACAGCCTTCTCTAAGTGGTTTTACAGAGTCAGCATATTGACCCCAACAATTTGGGTCTTCATTTTACCCACCTCAGAAGGATGGAAGGCTGAATAAACCTTGAACCTGGTGAGATTTGAACTGCCAAATTGCAGGCAGCTGACAAGCAGCAGAAGTAGTCTGAAGTACTACACTGTAACCACTGTGCCACCATGGCTCATGGAATGGAAGATGGAAGAGACTAGAGAGCTTCCTTACTGCTTTACTTTAGAATAATTGTTCATTCTACTTACTTGGAATCAACTTCTTGTACAAAACTGAATTAGAACTTAAAATGAATTAAATACATTCTGCCTTTTGATTATGTGTCCCAGATTGAATGTGACCTTTCTGGACTTCAGAAGCATATCACTTATTTCTGAAGCTCTGATCGTTCAAGAAAACAAGAGCCTTCTTCTTAAGTCAAGCTGAACTGGCTACATGAAGTGTGAGAGAAAAAGAGTAAGGTGTTCAAATTAAAGGTGCACAGCTGGATTTCCACCATTAAGATGGAAACCTCCTGGGTGAAAATGGATCTCCAGTCTTGAGTGAATGATAATGAAGTGCAGGATAGCAACATAAGCAAACCAGCAAGTTACAGTGAGATAACAACCTGAATCCTTGGAAGATATTTTGGAAACAGACATAAGTTTTGGTGTACCATCCACTATTGATTTTCAGCCATGGGACTTTTTGAGAATGTCAGCTTTCTTCAAAATGCAATTTTCCAGCTGCTAAATGAACACCTTATCTTGAACTATTTCTGTAATATGGGTGATGGCATTCTGGATTGCTTGGAATTAATCAGATGACTGCTTCTGGGTAATGCATCCTGTGATCTCTCATCTACTATTAATTAGAAGCAAGTTCCTGCTGATTTAAGGTCAAAGATGCTTCTTGGAGGATAACAAAGTTGGTTCCTAGATTACTAATGATTCAAGCAACTGTAAGGTAAACAACTAGCTGCAGGCTTTTCCATTATCAGTGAAGAGAGTTGCCTGCTCTCTGGTGCATGATAAAGAAATGAGAAAAAAAAATCAGAGGATCTCTACCCTAAAGTACACACAATAGTTACCCGTTTATTGGTTCTAAATTGAAGTGTTCCCTTGGTAGAATTCTTATACAGTACTGTTGCCCTTTATCTTGCCAAAGAATATTTTTTGAGAATCTGGCTTTTTTTTAAAAAAAAAATCACTTTTAGTTCAGGCCATTGTCTACAATCTGGGAAAAAAAAGGCCATCTTCATGCAATACACTTGAAACAAGGACTATATCTAAAAAGTAGTAGAAGCAGGAACTTTTCCAGAAGTTATGTCTCTTTTGTTTGTTGTTTATCAAACATGTACAAGATAACAAATATAACTATGAACATAAACAAGAACAAAGGAAGTAAATACAGATAAATGGGCACAGTAAGACAGAGACAATAGGTACACTGGTGTGCATATGCACATTCCTTTAAGAACCTCTTAAGGCTAGGTCACACTGGTCGATGTATGCAAAACGTATGCAAAAAGGACACAGCAGATGAGCAAAATTTTGGGGGTGGCTCCATCCATTGTTATCTGCTCTCAGAAGTGCCCCAAATTTGCATAAACAGAATGGACAACAACGGAAAGGAATGGATGGGGGTAGTACGTAGCGAGGATGGTAAGTGGATGTTCGTAGGAAGCCTAGCGGATGGAAGCGGATGGAAGCGATGACACATCCGCAGGGCTTCCGGGGGAGAATAGCGAAGCAGACGCGTAGTGAAAGGAGCGGATGAGTAGCGGATGATGCGGCTGCATCACGGATGCCTATAGGATGCATAGCGGATGCTTAGCAGAGGCAAAGCGTTCACTGCGCATGCGGGGAGGATGAACTGCGTCAGCTTCGCAGGTATAAAAGGATGCAGCTCGCAAGCAGTCACCATTCGGAGGAAAGACCTGCTGCCAGAGACATCTTGAAAGAACACCATGGGGAAGAAGAGGAAGCCTGTGTCTACTCCTGCCAGCCCTGGCAAGAAGGACAGAACCACCATCCCACCCCCTGGCGCTAACTCTGAAGCTGCTGGTGCTTCTGCTGCTGGTGGTGGTGGTGGTGGTGCTCCTGGTGTTGCTGCTGCTGGTGCTTCTCCTGCTGGTGCTGCTGGTGCTTCTCCTGCTGGTGCTTCTCCTGCTGGTGCTGCTGGTGCTGCTGTGGTGGACCAGCCTCAAGACCTTCAAAGCCCTGCTGCTGAAGGCCCTGAAGCCCCAGCCACAGGGAGGAAGAGGCAAGGGAAGGAGAAGGGAGAGAGGAAACAGTACTCCATTTCCGAGGACCATGAGGAGGAGGTGCTGGAATGGCTGAGGGAGAACGAGTATCTGTGGAGAAAGGGCCACAGGCTCTATCACGACACCAAGAGGAAGCAGGCAGAGAGGAGAGACAAGGCAGAGAGCTTGGGCTACACTGCAGATGTACTCCTGGGATGGTGGAAGCACATGCACACCTGGTATGGAAAGCTGCACCTGAACAAATCTGGCCAGGCCACTGTCAAGCTTACTGACCGGGAGATGTATGTCATGGCCAAGTGCAGCTTCCTGGAGGGTGAGGTCCGCCACCGAGGAGCAGCCCCTCTGTCAACCCTCTCCCTCAGACAGCCCACAGAAAGCCACTCCTCTTCCAGCCAGGAGACAGCTACCATGTCCAGGCAGGTGTCTTTGGAGGGCCCAACGGCAGAGACCCCCCTGACAGCTGCACTCCCCATGCCAGAGGACATGGAGGATCCCCTGTCTCAAATGGAGCAAGAAGAAGCAGCAGCCAGAGACCAACCCACCCCCAGCTCCACCTCCACAGAAAGCAGGCAGAGAGGCAGACTGGAGGTCCAGAGCCACACTGTCCTGCTGGAGATCAGGGACACAATGAAGACCAGCACAGATCTTCCCTCTCAGCTGGTCCACTTGGACAGAGGATCCTCGAGCCGCCACACCTTCATCACCTACGTGAGCCTCACCCTGAGGGATCTGCCCAAGCCCCAGTACCAGGTGATGAAGGAGAAAATCACAGCACTGCTGCACCACCCTCCAGGCCCAGCTGATCCTGCTCCGACCCAGTCCAGGTCTGTTCCTCCACCCCAGGCGATGTCACAGCCCTTCCACGGCTTTCAACAGTCCCTCACCTACCAAGGCTACGAGTACCAGGACTTCCCACACCAGAGGCAGCCCTTCCCAGTCCAGGCCCAGGTACATCGCACGCCACAGAAGCCTCACCTCACCCAGCTGCAGATCAGACAGCCCCACTACACTCCTCCTTCCTCCATGCCACAGCCAAGCCCCTCAACAGAAAATCTGTCTTCAGTACTGTGCCTGACATCCCAGGTCCTTGATGAAGGGCCTCTCAACCTCACAGGACTGAATCAGCTCTCTGAGAGCTTCCTGAACACAACATCCCCTGTTGTACTCTTGGGGCCAGGCACCCCAATGGCGCCTCAGACCAGCACTCCAGCCACAGCCACCTCCACAGTTCCGGGCCGCTCGACAGCTGAGACCATGGAAATGCCTCAGAGTGACTGAGAATAGTGCCAGAGACTGAGTTGTTACCTGTTCACTTTATCTTTGCTTAAAGACACTTTACTTGGTTCATTTTGCTTTTTTAATAAAGTCATACAGTTTACTTAAGACAGTTGTTAATAAAGGTTATCTTTGCTTCACACACTTGGTTCATTTTATTTACTTAATAAAGTGTTGATGAAAACTTTGAAAAAAGGGTTAAGCCTTTGCATGCTTGTGGAATAGATAAGGATAGTTGTGGGGTGGGTAAGGATAGCTGTGGGATGGGTAAGGATAGTTGTGGGATAGGTAAGGATAGCTGTGGGATGGGTAAGGATAGCTGTGAGATAGATAAACCTCCAGTGCAAGCATAGTGGGACTGTATGGTCCACCCTCCCAGCTGCCACACATATGGACCTTTATTATCAATAACAATTTATTCATTGATCAACACATTTTAAAATAAACAAAGCTCTTTATTAATGTCCTATTCATTGTAGGACCACTCAACATACATGGCACAATCTCATCAGTGTTATGAGACAGGCTCAAGGAAGCATCCATTAAGCATCTAAAATCCTGTCTTGCCACTCCACTACTCCAGCTGGGGAATTGCACCAGTGTTTCAGGAGGTTGCGCTGCTTCTTCCCTTCACGTGAAGCTCTCTTGGGGCCTTGCACATCCACAGTGTCTATCAGGTATTGCCCTTGCCTCCATTCACCAGGTTCCATGTCCCCATTGCCTTGTTGGAGGTCCACGAGCCTGTTCTGCAACACTGGGTAGCGGGTGTGCATGCGATTGTGCAGGATGCAGCAAGTTTCCATGATGTTCCTCAGGGTCTGTGGGCAATGCTGCATGGTAGTGAGAAGTACCTGGAACCTGTTGGCCAGGATGCCAAAGGCATTCTCCACCACCCGTCTTGCCCTGGAGAGACTGTAGTTGAAGATCCTCTCTTCACTGGTGAGGTATCTGGAAGTGTAGGGCTTCATGAGGTAGGTTCTGAGGGAGAAGGCGTCATCCCCCACGATGAAGTAGGGCACATCTTGTGTGTCGTTGGGCAGGGGGTCTGGATCTGGGAAGCCCATGATGAGGTTGCATTCCAGCCCCTCCTTGAGGTCACTGGTGTTGTATACCTGGACATCTGAAGCTGACCCGTTGCCTGAAGCATCTATGTACATGAACTTGTAGTCAGCATCGACCATGGCGAAGAAGATGATGCTGAAGAAGCCCTTGTAGTTGTGATAAGTGGACCCTGAGTTGGCTGGAGCTTTTCAAGCCATGTGCTTCCCATCTATGGCTCCAAAGGTGTGGGGAAAGTTTCACTTCTGATACCACTGCTCTGCAACTTTCCTCCAGCCTTCTTCAGTGGTGGGACACTTGAGGAGCTCCTCCACATATTCTTCGATAATGGCTTGCACTTCTCTGACCACTTTGCTGATGCTGTTGTGTGGCACCCTCCAGGCATACTACATGTTTCTGTATGTGGTTCCAGAGGCCAGGTGGAGCAGAGTCAGTGCCACCTTCAGTCCAGGGTCCAGGCTGGGATGGAAATTGGTACTTTGCTTGGTCAACCTGGGTCTCAGACGCTCCACAATTTCGTCAAACATGGCTGGTTGCATCCTCATGAAGTTCTGGAATGCATGAGTGTCTTCATTCCTCAGCTCCACTATCAGCTTGTCACAGAGTCCAAACTCCACTCTTCTCCTGATCCATCATCGGACCCACATAGCTCTTGGATGTCTCCTTCTTCTCCTTGTGTAGAAAAGGTGAAACAGTCTGAAGAGGGCTTGGTTCTGGTGTTGAATGATGGCAGCTACCATAAGGAGTATGTGATGATCCATGGTGGAGATCAATGGATAATGTGGAAGAGCAAAAGCAAGGGTGAAGAGGTCTGTACACCACGGCTGCTGGACTGATAGTGAGATCCAGGTGATTTCTTCCCCCTTTTTATAGGAAATGTCGGTTTTCCACTAGGTGTCCTTCCACATTCTCTAGGCATACTCCAGACATCCTAAATATCCAAGATACGTCCCATATATGAATGTTTTGTCCATTTTAATGCTTTATATACGTGATGTATCCGCTTACATCCTTTCTATTTCCGTGCTACTAATGCTGTGTGGACATTCCGTGTACCTTTCGCTTCCTCCCTCTTTCTGCTTTCAGCTGCAGCGGATGTGAGTTGAGGGGATGGCCAGAGGATGCTGACAGGATACAGTGGGCGTGTAACGGATGACAACGGATGTAGAACGTTTGTTGCCCGTATGTGTTGCGGATGTACATCGTATGCAGCGGAAAGTTCATCCACTCAAAAAGTTTTGTGCAGCTCAAAACCTTTTGAGCGGATGAAATATCAGTAGACGGATGTTTGACAGATCGAGCGTATGAAACACGTACGCAGTGAGTACACAACGGATGCATCGCATTTTCCAATGGATGGCAAGCTTTTTTGTCCATTTTATATCCTCTTTGCATCCATTGGTGTAGTGGGACATGGGCTTTAAGAATGGAGTGAGGTCCATGGTAAACAGTTTGAGGTTAGGGGTAGTTTGTGTTAGCTGTGAGTGGGTGAGGCTGTAACAATGGAGTTGGGTAGGACATTCCAGGCGTTGATCACTCTGTTGCTGAAGTATTTTCTGCAATCAAGTTTGGAGCAGTTTACCTTGAGTTTGTATCAGTTATTTGCCCGTGTGTTATTGTGATTGAAGCAGAAGTCTTTGATAGGCAAGATGTTATAGCAGACACTTTTGTAAACTATGCTTTGATCAAATCACAGGTGGCACAGTTCCAGATTGTCCAGGCCCAAAATTTTGAGATTGGAGACATAGGGATTCTATTGTGAGTGGAGGAGTGGAGTACTTTTCTCGAGAAATACCTCTGAACCCACGCAATTGTCTTAATGGCCAATATACAGTGTGGATTCCAGGCAGATGAGTTGTATTCAAAAATTGGTCTGGCAAAGGTTTTGTACACCCTAGTTGTCAGAGAAGAAGTTTCATAAAATAAGGTTAACAACTCTTAAAGCCTTTTTGGCAATGTTGTTACACTGAGCTCTGGGTCTTAGATTGTTTGAGACTCCAAGGTCCTTGACAGATTGAGGGTTGCTATGAGATTGCTTCCACCTAACTTGTATTTGGTGTTCTGATTTTTATTTATTTTTTTACCAATGCATAGGACAGAGCATTTGTTAGTTGAAATTTGGAGTTGTCAATTGTGCAACCATTCTGACACATGGTCATACTGTACATAAATGACTTCTGTAATAATATTAAGGGCAATTGCGTTTTATTCACTGATGATGTAAAGCTATTCAATACCACAGACAATACTGCTACCCTTCAAAAAGACCTTGACTATGTATCAGAATGGTCAAACAAATGGCAACTTCAGATCTCAACAAATAAATGCTCTGTCTTACATACTGGCAAAAAAAAAATCAGAAAATAAAATACAGGCTGAATAGTCAAGACCTTGTTGATGATTCAAACTCTGTCAAGGATCTTAGAGTACTCATCTCTAATGATCTAAGTGCTAGAGTCCACTGTAACTACATAGCCAAAAAGGCATTAAGAGTTGTTAACCTAATCCTACATAGCTTTTTCTCTAGTAATATTACACTACTAACTAGAGCATACAAAACATTTGCTAGACCAATACTCGAATACAGCTCATCAGTCTGGAACCCACATTACATATCTGATAGTAACAGAGTTGAGAAAGTCCAGAAATATTTCACGAAAAAGAGTTCTACACTCCTCTACTCATTGTATAATACCTTATGCCACCAGACTTGAAATTCTAGACCTAGAAAACCTAGAACTATGTTGCCTTTGGTCCGAGCTAAATATAGTATATAAAATCATACACTGCAATGTCCTAGCTGTCAATGAATACTTCAGCTTCAACCATAACAGTACAAGAGCACACAATAGATACAAACTCAAGGCTAATCGCACCAAACTTGATTGCAGTAAATACGACTTTAGCAACAGAGTGGTCAATGTCTGGAATACTCTACCTGACTCTGTGGTTTCTTCCCCAAACCCCAAAAACTTTAACCTTAGACTGTCTACTATTGACCTCACCCCTTTCCTAAGAGGTCTGTAAGGGGCATGCATAAGCGCACCAATGTGCCTACCATCCCTGTCCTATTGTTTCTTTTATTTTTTTTAATTTTTCTTATACGTATCCATGTATTCATAACTATGTTTTTATTTATACCTATTATCTTGTAAGCAATTGACAAACCAAATAAATAAATAAATAAATAGTCATGGTCGCTTTGTAGCGGAGCAACATTGTTGGTGGTGTTAAATAATTTTATGTCATCGGTGAAGAGGACGCAGCTGCTTTTAATGTTGTCACATAAGTCATTGATGTAAAGTAGAAAGAGTGTGGGTCCTAAGACACTGCCTTGTTTGTCATAAACCATGTCCTCTTGAAGATAATCTAGGGGCAGGGAAGGAGAAGCTGAGGCTAACTGATAAGAAGGCCAAAGCAGATCCTGAGTGGGATGATCTTTACTCTCTCATTTTATTGTGCTATCGTTGATCATTTGCTATCCTTCTTTCTTTCTTCTCCCTCAGCAGGTTGCTATGAAAGAACCTGATTCTTCTTGCCAAAGTCTGAAGCGATCATCTGCAAAGTACTTTTAAAATAAGCTGAGAATTCCTTATCTTTGCTCTAAGCAATCAGGTTGCTTAGCCCTGGGCTTAGGCTAATTCCTAAACTTGCAATTCCTTCAACAAATTATACCAATATAATTGAAGCAACGTTGACATTTTCCTCCATTACTGAGCTCAATAAAGAATTGTTATTATCGGCATTATGCTTACAGAAGCTAACTATGTATAACATTGAAGTTGCCTCTTTTTTGCCATCCTGCACTGTATTTAAATTATTATTTTCTTTATAAAACTGAACATTTTACTGTAAGTAAAAATTAATAAATACAACAGCTAAGATACTGACTCTGCCTAGAAACTATACAGAGAAGAATGGTTTAGTGGAGACAAAAAAAGGAAAATTAATTATTATAATTTTATATAGTTCCTCAGACCCATGGTTGTCCTTGGCCATTGCTTGTTTTTCTTAAAAATCCCACTGATCCTTGTTTTTTTGCAACAAAACTCTGCATACCATATACTGAAAGAACCTAAATGAGAGGAATTAAGATAGAACTTTTTTATTTTCCCACCTCGAACCAATACATACTAATTCTCCAGTGTGACTAAGTTCTGTTTATTTATAATCTGAAATAGATGGAGCTTACTCATAAAAAAAAATCTCAAGATCATAGGTTTTTAAATACTTTTATTTATGCATAGTGATAAGGGCTTACAAAGTGAAGCAGAAAAAACATGAAAACATATTTTTTGAAAAATAAGTTTATAAACCAGCATTTAATCCTAACCACATCAAATAATATTGACTGGTCTTTTAATTAGATTAGTAAAAAGCCAATTCATAAGCACAGCACGAATATATTTCAATCCAAGATTTTTCATAAAGGTGACACTGTCTTTCTCTTATTAAAGTATTAATTTTTGCTATGACTCATGCTTAATAAATCCATAATACTTTCTATAGAGATGAATTTCAAAATGTTGACATATTGTTCAAAATCATATTCGTGTTTTTAAATGCTATTATTATTCCTCAAATTATATTGATAAACTCATGGGTTTATGAACAGTATGAAAATGACACAATTGCTTATCTTATATGTAAATAACCTCACCATAATTTTACATTTCCAGCATAATTAATTGATAGCCAATTTTTAACATTCTCTGAAATATCCAGCAAATATGAAAAATGTTTTTGTTGAATTTTTATCTTAAGAATGTTTTTAAATTTCTTTGCATTTTGTTTATGTGCTAATATGGGGTATTCCCAATCTGAATAAAGTTCTTGCAAATAATGTATACCCACCTTAGCAATACTCTTTTATTCTTGATTTACAAACTCTGTAGATTTGGAACTTGCTGTTTGAGTGAAGCCTTTCCCCACCCCTCTCTGCTTCAGGGGAAATGTCTAAGAATATATATGCTTTGATCAATGATGTAAAGCTGAGGAGTACTGAAACTATCCCTAGAATAGGCAAGTGGTTCTTATAGCAATATTTCTGCCGACAGCTGAAAAAGCTTGGTAAATGCTCTGTAATATCATAAAGTATATAGGTACGCATATGTAAGATTTGCCTCACCATGTTTGAACTACCCCTTACAGCAATGTAAGTCTATGCCTACCTATATAATCTCTTTTTCCTTTTATTTCATACTTGGGCGCAGCTTTTCATAACAGCAATGATAATCTGCTGGTGGCTGTTTCAGCTATAGTAATACTGCGTTCACTATAATGAGTTTGAATATTGCCTATTATGATCTTATTACTGCCAGCACAGCACAATGACTTCTGAACTCATGCTGGAGTCACATGAAGAGTAGTTTTTTTTTCTTTAAAGAAAGGGGGGAGGGAGGGAGGGAGAGGGAAGGAGGGAGGGAGAATGGGAATGGGAATTTGGTTGAGATATAATATTGTATTTGATTATATTTCATTGATTATAACTTCTTCCACAGGTGAAAATGTACATGAAGGCAGCATTTTTATTAAGCCGTCTCAGAATCATAAAATACTATGTGAAACATCTCTCCCGAGAAACACCAAGATGGTCTCATTTTCTGAATGTATCAGATTCAGATATTCTAGGTATAATCTGGTATTGCTTTTCAGCATTACTATAGTGTGTCAAGTATGATCAGCTTTCCATACAATTACTTTTCAGTTTTCCAAAACTCTTTATAAGGCAAGATAATAAGGGGTGGAAAAGTGAGGAACATGACTGATGCTCGAATCACAAATTTGTATCTAGTTATAGGCTATTGCAAGAACAAGCCTGTACCCAAGCAGAATTAAACTAGAGCAAAAACATAGATTTATAGTAAATCCCAAATTTAAATGCTCATATGCACCCATGGTTCTAAATCTTTCTAATGGTTCTGTAAGTGTGCTATTATAGTTCTGTCCTTTAACAGCTCCAGGGCAAACACACTCCAATCAAATATTAGTAGAAAGTAATTATAGTTCACAGACAGCCATGTTCTAGACCCAGTCCAGGGGTTAAGAGATATAATTTAGTATTATAATTTATCAAGATTCAATGAGCTGAACAGCAAGACATTGTCAGCTCAGAATTTCCAGAAAGTTAAAGTTAAGGCACAAGGTCAGACAGACACAGAAGATACCCATAATTTAACTGTTATTTCATTAAAAATGAGCCCAATTCCAGAATATAAGAAGTTCCATGAAAATGTTTACACCATAGCCCAATGTTTCTTATTTTTAAAAGTCATTACTAAAGAATGCACCCCCAATATTAAATTCAGGTAAGCAGTACAATTATTGAAAATATTTAAAAGAATATGGACATCCATTTGTTAGGAATACTATTGTGGTGGATTTTTGTGTTGAACTAGATCCCTATAGTACTGTCCTGCCTTACATTCTGTAATTAATTCAGATAATTAAACCCTTGCCATCATTACAATGTATATAATCCTAGAGGACATAAATGGCCAGGTGGAAAGCACACTTACAGAGCCATTGAAGCTTCTGCTAAACTGAAATTATTGAAAAAGAGAGATACTCCAAAGCAACAACTTACTTCAGACTTAACTGTTACTCCCAAGATGTTCTTCCAAACAATCCCATGACCAATTTCCCTGCTTTTTGGCTCACAGTTGACAGCACAGGTGTCCTTGCAGGCTGGTCTCAAGATCAAAGTCCAGAGCTAGATAATTGGGAGACGTGGCAAAGGTTCCACAACATCTGATGACATATTCACCGCACTCTATACTCAGTTCCTAACAGAACTTCTTTGAATTAAAATCTTCATAAGGCTGGATTCCCAATCAGGAGCTCTTTAATAGTATCAATCAAAAGCAGGAAGCCCCCCTCCCCAGATTAAAATATTCTTTAATTTTAATATTAAAAAGAGGCAGGATAGAATAATTCCCTAAAGGAGAAATGGAGAAAGCAACCCTAGCCTTCATGTCATAGAAAAACAGCTTCAAACTAAGAAAGTTAAAGAGGCTGACCTTTAGGAATGCAGATTTTGTTTCAATTCAGGAAGACTGGGCAATCTACTCACAAAACAAAATACACAGAAGGTTGGAGCTATTGTGATAAAGAAATTGCATTCCCCCATCCAAATTCTAAGGACAGGACATGACCTTTAGGACATAATAGGATTAACCCACCACCACTGAAATAGTAAAAAGCACAAGGCTCACTACATTGCACAACCCTCTGGAGCATTTCAGTCACCCTATTACGATCCATCTACTCACTCAGCCATTTGGTCAGCCACCCTAGAAACCAGCTGTTGTCACAGACATTTCCAGAAACCAAATAAATAAAGACCTTCTTTCCTTGTAGCCAGCATCCATTGATTTTTATTTCTTCTGGCTTGGACTGGACTGGATTTTTCTTCCAATACAGCCAACATGTTATCAGAGCTCTTTGCAGATCTTCATACTGACCATGCAAAGCTCTTGGTAACAATTAATTATATAAGGACTTTAGTATGCAGCAATTATATAGATCTTCATTCCAGTTTTATTTCTGTAGATGTGATTGCTCACAAAAGCTTGCAGTCATACTGAAATATAAGAATTGGTTGCAGACAAATTAAGCTAACTCTGGAACTGTGATGGCCTCTATTTGCACCCAGGACTGTCCCAAGGGCTGCTTGGAAGGAGAAATAAACAATGGTTCATCTTTCACTTATGAAAATGGAAAATAAAATGGTTACTTGTACTGCTCTTTCCCAGGGAGAAAACATGCATTCCATGAAGAAAAACAGAAACAGATATAAACTAGAGAGTTATAATATCGATAAAACTGAGGATTATTTCAAGTAGTGTTCCAGAGAGAAAAATCTCACTTGCCCAACTAAATATATTGCCCGATCATGGATTTTTGGTATTTTTCTTATGTCCAGTAAAACCACTTTAGTGTTTTCAGTTTAGTTTCCCTCATATATTTTGGAAAGGGAAGAATATCTTTACTCTTGGATTAAGGAAATTCACTCAGCAAGAATTTCAGGTTGGTTAGTTCATTTACTGTCCATCTAGGTTCTTCTTCCTAAAATTGAATTTTCAAGTTTAACATTGCATTACCTTATTTAGAGACATGAATTGGGTAATATTCAGAATCAGTGGACCATGTAATCTGATTAAAAGAGCTTATCAGATCAGTCTGCTATGCAAGGCAATCAGAAGAAGCAAAGGGAAAGCTATTTCAAATAAGCTTCCCAAGATTTATGATCCTAGGATGAAAATATTCAGTTCTATTCAAAAAATAGAAAAAGAAGCTGTGAGAATTATCTAACTGACTGTGTCTGAAAACAAATATTAAATGGCCTATCTGATGAGTATGAAGAAATGTTCATTGTGGAAAAGCATATTGAGTAGACTTAAAATGAGAATTTTACTCAACAAAATGCCCTATCCAGCTGATCGAATACAGGAACTCTGATGCACTCGGTGATTTAATTTCAGAGTAGAGAAAACTGCATAGACACAATTGGTTTCAGAAGATTTGTCCTTAGTGTTGAAATGAATAGGGAAGATTAAAACTTTCAACCCGAGCAATTCTACACATCTTCTTTCTCACCCACTAAAGGGAGAAAATAAACAGTACCAGGGATATAAGTCATCTTTCTGTCAAGGATCTATCAATCCACTGTCCCACAATGCAAGTTGTTTTGGAATTAAAAATAAATAAATAAGTGCGGACCAGATTTTTGTTTTTGCCTGCCTCAAACCTTCCAGCATTTTTCACCATTTCTCTTTCATTTTTCATTAAACCTGCTCCTGTATTTCCTTCCACTGTACGCAATTTAGAATAGCCCCACATGTTGTCACAAGGCATATGGTGTTTTATATTTCTCTGTTCTTCTAAATGTACCCAAAGAAACTATACAGTGTAATCATAAACTGCACAGTGTAATCATAAAACTAAACTGCAACTAATAATCAGTTTCCAAAAGATATAATGAACATATATAACCAAGAGTTAAAATAGTACAAGGTTAAAATACATTTCACATTAAAGTTCATGTAATAAAACAAAGTGTTTGCATTAAAATCTTTCAATTTTCATTTTCAAATGAAAATGTCTACTTTCTTGCAAAAAACAAAAACAAAAACAGAATGAGAGCCTAGTGGATTTTGATTGAAAAAGTCACACAATTGTCGCAGAAAAGGGTCCGTTCCCCCCCCCTTTTTTTTTTCTCTTAATGAATATCCTAAAATCAATATTTTCATCCTATGAATATGTATGAATATATATAAAAATGTGGGTGTCTGGGGAAAGTGAACCTACCAATGCCTTTTAACCCAAATACTTTTATAGAACAATTTATTTCTGAAATTTTAGCACAGCTGTGAGAATAGTAAAATGGAAGGCACCATGTATTTATCTATTTTGTTCTTAAAAGTAATACATTGGCTATCAGAACTTAACTAAAGTAGTTAGAGCACAATTAGAAAAGGCAGGAGTGGTATTTTCATGCCATTTTTGTGAGGATTCAGTTCGGCTTTAAGCAGTGATGGGATTCAAAAAAAATTAGTCCTGGTTCTGTGGGCATGGCTTTGTGGACATGGCATGGCTTGGTGGGCTTGGCTTGGTGGGCATAGCAGGGGAAGGATACGGTGAAATCTCCATGTCCTCCCCACCCCAATAACCTGCTTTCCAGCTCCGTTCTCCAGTGCAGGGTAACAAAAGAAGACCCAGCTGATCAGGTGGGACTTGGGAAGCACAGAATACATGGGGGTGGGGCCAGTCAGAGGTGGTGTTTGCCAGTTCTCCAAACTACTCAAACTTTTCACTATTGGTTCTCCAGAACCCGTCAGAACTGGCTGAATACCACCTTTGGCTTTAAGGCTTAAAGAATCCATTTTTTTTTCTCATTAAAAAGTGAAAAGCTAGACAGTTGAACCAACTGTTTCATAAAGATGGCCCAACAACAAATTTTGGAAGGGCAAAATTTATTTATTTATTTTTTGTTTGTTCATTCATTTTCACACTGCTTGACTTGCAAGTGAGCAGCTTGCAATATAATAATGTAAAATCACAAAAAAATAAGTAAAAAGTGTCTTAATGTTTTACAAGGCCTAAAACACATGTTGCAGCTTTTTATACTTCCTTAAAACCCTCCCAAAATAAAAGAACATACAACAATATCTGTGCCCATGCCAATGATATCATAAACTCTGCCAGAACAGAGCTGGAAGGACCCCTGAAGGCCTTCAAGCCCAACCTCCTGCTTAAGGAGGAGACCCTATACCAGGGGTGTCAAATTCAATTTCATTGAGGGCTACATCAGGACTGTGGTTGACCTTGGGGAGGTAGGTAGGTGTTCCAATTAACATACTTCAAATAGTCTATTCCTATTGGTCAAGAAATACTAGAAGCTGATTGGTTCCTTTCTTGACGCTGATTGGCCAATAATAGCTAACCTATGATTGGCCAGCTCAGCAGCGGGAAAAACAAGTAGCCGTCATTGGCCACTAGCCACGAGCAGCCTCTCTATAAAAAGAGCTGCCGCAGCTCCTGGTTCAGATGGACTTTCTGCACTAAATAAAAGAGCTGAAGTTACGCTGGTCTCCAGTCTTATTCTTCGCAAACATAACACTGGCGACAAAGGTGGGATTCTGAGAGAGGAGACCAGTTGAGCATGTGGCATCGAGAACCAAGCAGACAAAATGGCCGGAACCAACTCGCCACCCGCACCATTCAATCCAGCAACAGAGGACTGGGAATCCTACATTGATAGATTCCTCATGTTCCTGGAAAGCAACAATTTGCAAGGAATCTCAGACAACCGAAAAAGAGCTGTGTTCCTGACACTGTGGGCCCACAGTGTTCAAGATGGCCAAGGCACTGGCAAAACCAGAAGATGTGAAACAGATGGCCTGGCCAGACCTAGAAAAGCTGCTGAAGGCTCACTATGCACCGATCATCTCCAGCCTTATTCAGAGACACGAATTTTACGAACGGGACCAGAGAGAAGGTGAGAGGATTGCAGACTTCGTAGCGGTTCTCAGGGACATTGGAGGGGCATGCAAATTCCTCAACATTGACAAAGCATGCAAATTCCTCAACATTGACAAAGCCTCGGACTGAGAGACCTCACCCTACAAAGCCGGCTGCTAACCCAGCCAAAGATTACAGTTACTGAGGCTATTGCTGAAGCCACGGTGGCAGAAGCAACTAAAAAATCAGCGGCCAAAATGCAGCAGATGAATGCAAATTATCCAAAACTCCGACCGAAATGAGCCAGGGCACAGAAAAGAAGGCAGAGAGCACACACAAAACCTCCACACACTACGTGGACATTGGATCAGCTGGAATCGATGACGACAATGAGGAGGAGATCCACACACTCCAGGCTGAATGAGATCGATGGCTGAAGAAAGGTCGTAAGTTGGGGTTTCAGTGTGCTGGGTGTGAAGGAGAACCACCCCCGTTCTGAGTGCTGGTTCTTAGACACCGTGTCCCGGTACTGCAAGAGACGGGGTCACATCACAAGAGTATGCCGAAACCGCAAGAGCTACAGCCCCTGACGTAGAAACAACACACCACCAAGAATGAAAGACAGACAAACGTGGAGCCATGAGAGTCGCGAAAGCAAAGGCAAGTGGCTAAACCAGAACTATAGAAAGGAAGAAACACACCAAACCATCATCAGTATATGCCGAAAAGTATATGTGGCAGTCCGGATTGAGGGACAAGAATGTAAAATGGAGGTAGATTCCAGATAGTACCTATCTATGGTGTTATGGGATACCATTAAAAAACTAGTACCGTACATTGGCAGAGCTGAACTAGAACACCAATCACTAATCCTAAAGGACTACCAGGGACTCAGACATTTCCAAATAACTTTCAAAGAACACAAGAAAATCTTGCCTCTAACCATCATTGACCGAAACTGACCAAGCCTATTGGGACTTGAGTGGTTTGAACCTCTAGGAATCGGAATGACCGTCATTAACAGCATTGCCAACACAGACTGGGAGGAACCTGATGAGGGAGTTCCAGGACGTCTTCGATGGAAAATTAGGCAAGTACCAAGGGTCCCCTATTTCATGTAATTTAGATCCAACAATAGCTCCAATTAGGCTGAAGGCGAGTCCCCTTCGCACTAAAACCAAAGATTGATGAGGAACTGAACAAACTAATAGCACAAAGTATTTAGGAACCAATTGACCACGCCAAATGGGAGACCCCAATTGTGACCCCAATTAAACCAGATGGGTCCATGAGAATCTGTGGGGACTACAAGGCTACCCTAAACCATGCACTACAACAAAGTGCGTATCCTGTTCCGGTAGTGCAACACCTTCTACACTCATTGGGGAGAGGCAAGGTCTTCGCAAAGCTCGACCTTGCCCAAGCATACCAACAATTACCAGTCGACCCCGAAACAGCAGAGGCGCAAACAATCGTGGCTCATAGAGGAGCCTTCAAATGCAAAAGGCTGCAATTTGGAGTCAGCGTAGCCCCAGGGGTGTTCCAAAGCCTAATGGAGCAGTTATTACAGGGGATAAAAGGAGTAGTCCCATACTTTGATGATGTGCTAGTGTCAGCTAGCGACAAGAGACAACTAGAAACACGTCTCAGAGTGGTTTTACAAAGGTTCCAGGAGGCGGGACTCAAGATAAAAAAAGAAAAGTGCCAATTAGCCACCTCAAATGTCGAATTCCTGGGGTATCAAATTGACAAAGAGGGCATCCACCCCACAGAGAAAAAAATTAAGGCAATCAAAGAAGCGCCTAGACTGAAAAACAAGGTAGAGTTGCAAGCATTCTTGGGACTTATAAATTTTTACAACGTTTTTTTGCCACAGAAGGCAATGACGGCGGAACCACTACATAGGCTTTTGGACAAGGCAGCCACCTGAACCTGGGGATGATATGAAGAGACAGCGTTCCAGAGGATAAAAGGCTTAATCACTTCCAACTCGGTATTAATGCAATACAGCGAGACACTACCATTAACAGTCACCTGTGACACATCACTGTTTGGTGTCGGAGCCATACTTAGCCACATCCTGCCTGATGGGAGAGAAGCACCAATCACATTCTACTCCAAAACACTATCAAAAACTGAACGTAACTACAGTCAATTGGACAGAGAGGCATTAGCAGCAATATCCGGTGTCAAACAGTTCCACGAATACCTTTATGGTAGGACTTTTACCCTTGTTACAGACCACAAACCTCTATTGGGAATACTAGCCTGGAACAGAGCCACCACAAATATACTATCCCCAAGAATGACAAGGTGGTCCGAGTTCCTGGCAGCCTACAACTATAAACTGATTCACCGACCAGGCAAAGACATTTCCCAAGCCGATGCATTGAGCCGTACTCCCCTACCAGAACTAGGAACTGACCCGGCACCAATCACATCCACCCTACAGATTGAGACAGTATCAAACCTCCCCATAACCGCAGCAGACATTGCGAGATTGACAGCAAGAGACAAAACCTTGTCACAAGTCTTAAACTGGGTAGGAAAAGGGTGGCTGGAAAACAAGACAGACATTAATTTTAAATCTTTCAAGAATAGGCAAACTGAACTGTCATTATTAAAAGGTTGCATATTATGGGGGGACCGGGTGGTAATACCAGAACCGTTACAAGAACAAGTACTGAGCATGTTGCATGAAGGCCACCCGGGCATTGCACAAATGAAATCCCTGGCCAGGAGCTATGTATGGTGGCCAGGGATGGACAAGGATATTGGAAAATGAGTTGAAACCTGTGGGAAATGCCAAAAATCCCAACCTGCACCCCCTTCAGCACCTATACTAGACTGGGAAACACCGAGGGGCCCCTGGTCATGAATCCACATAGATTTCGCAGGTCCAACAAAAGGATATACCTTTTTAATCGTAGTAGACACTTACTCCAATTGGCTAGAAGTAAGCATCATGAACTCTACCACCACAGAAGCAGTTATTAAACAACTATGGAAACTATTCACTACACATGGGTTATCGGACTTGCTCGTCTCAGATAACGGCCCACAGTTTACTGCACTAACATTTGAAAAATTCCTCGCTGAACATGGCATAACACATGCTTTGACAGCACCGGGTCAACCGGCTATGAACGGCAGGGCGGAACGCATGGTCTGGTATACCAAAGAAACTTTAGACAAATTAGACTCAGGGGACATTCAGGAAAAAATTGAAAAAATGCTCACCATACAACACATAACACCGAGCGCTTCTACAAATAAAAGTCCAACAGAATTACTAATGGGCAGAAAATTAAGATCACAATTAGATGGGTTACACCCAACATACACCTCTGAAAAACCAACTGACTCCTCCAGCAGATACCATGCATTTGAACCACAAAGTTTAGCATATGCAAAAAATCTCACCAGACACCCACTGTGGGTACCGGTGAAAATAACTCAAATAACAGGACCTCGGTCCTATAGACTAGACACAGACAATGGCAGAACCTGGAGGAGACATATTGATCAGTTACGATCACGAACACTGGAACGCACCACTGACACACCCAGACATGAAGACCAACACACACACACACCAGAAACAGCACAAACATTACACAAAAATATTAATAGACAAACCAGAGAGGGGGGAGACCCCTTAAACACAAATCAGGGGGGAGGGGGAACCCTCTGGCAGAGCAAGAAACCCCACAAAATCAAAATATACACAATAAACAACATTCGCAAATAAATTCAGACAAAAACAATGACCTACCCGCAGAAGTCTTTAGCGAAGAGGATCAGGATGCACGAAAAGACCTAGATGCCGCTCCAGAAGGGAGCAGCTGAACTGACTCTATCAGCCCGAGTAGGCCAGGCGGGAGCGGCATGGCTGACTCCACCTTCCAGGAGGTTCCACAGAGGATGGGAGAAACAGCGATCCCGTCCGAACCCGTTGAAGACAACGACACAACTAAACTACGCAGGTCAACTAGGCAACCTAAAAGCTCCGCCAACCTACGTGACTATGTAAGATAGGACCATACCAAGAGGGGAGGGGTGTTCCATATTAACATACTTCAAATAGTCTATTCCTCTTGGTCAAGAAATACTAGAAGCTGATTTACTCCTTTCTCGACGCTGATTGGCCAATAATAGCTAACCTGTGATTGGCCATCTCAGCGGCAGGAAAAACAATTAGCCATTATTGGCCACTAGCCGTGAGCAGCCTCTCTATAAAAAGAGCTGCCGTGGCTCCTGGTTCAGACGGACTTTCTGCTCTAAATAAAAGAGCTGAAGTTACACTGGTCTCCAGTCTCATTCTTCATGAACACAACAGTAGGCATGGTCATCTGGATGGTGTGGCCAACCAGGTGGGCATAGCCAACTTGACATGACTCCCCAAACTGCTGACATGTTTCCTTTTTGCACTGGGTAGAGTAGGCTGATCTTTCCTCTTTGCATTGGGTAAACCAGGATGGCTGCGCAAATGAGATCTGACCACATCATGGGCTAAATCCAGCTCGCAGGCCTTGAGTTTGACACCCCTGCCCTATACCATTTCAGAAAAATAGCTGTCCAGTCTCTTCTTAAAAGCATCCAAGCACCCACAACTTCTGAAGATAAGATGTTTCACTGGTTAATTGCTTTCACTATGTTCTGACCCAACCTTGTTACCAGCAAGAACATCTCAAACAAATGCAGCAACTTCATAGCTTTAATCTACAAATAAACTTCTTTGTGGATAAAAGACGGCTTGCAGCCAATTAGTCCAACCAGAAAAGCCTTGACAGAATTCTTCAGATAAGCCAGAGACTCTACACACAATGCTGGATCTTTCAAGAGTTTTTGCCTTTTGCAAATGCAAAAACCTTTTGAAATCAGGCTTATATTCCCTGGAGGGAGGGGCTATTACATTGCATCCTTCCTCCCAAGTCGCCTGTGCTGCTCCAGCTGTTCTCTTTTCTTCTTCTATGAATCATCCTGTGCTCACGTGCATTTGGTACAGGCTCCTCGGGAACTTCCTCATCACTGCTGCCAGCCGCCACAATCCCTCAAGGCAGCAGTCCACTCCCTGATGGTCCCAGTCCTCACTCTCCTCCACCGTCCTAATCTGTTCCTATTCTGTTAGGAACCAAAATAGCCACAATTCCTCCTCCTCCTCGCTCTGTAAAAGTGTCAGCTAACTACAAAATTTTTCTCTTTCTTTATGCTTCTCAAAAAATTGAATTTAAATTGATTAGCCCTTATCAAAAGATTCTAGCCAAGCCCCCTCCCTCCAAAATAAGGGAAATTGCTTTTTACATGGAAAGAGAAGGAACATCTCTTCCCTCCTTCCTTTTCCATCCAATCAGCTGACATAATGTTGGAAACACTATTATTGCTTTTCATTGGCTCTGTCAGATATGAAAAATTGAACAAATGCATCTACAGAATCTACAGACAGTCCAATCTTAAAATTAAGTCCTCTCTTAATTTTTATTTCCCCTTTGTTCCTCCCCCCCTCCCCCCAAGTTGTTTGATTTCCTTCTGCTCTTTTGGTTCTTTTCCATCTTTTCTCCTTATAAGCTACCATTTTTTCCTTTCTTATTTTAAAATAACTTGGATATATATCACACACAATATCATAACTGATCAACATTAGACACCAAAGAATGAAGATATCCCTGCAATGGGTAGCAGCATCTGTTGGTGAGGAAAGTAGGAGAAAGAGAATGGGAAGGCAGAGACCAAAACAACCAAGAAAGAAGTGAGAATTGCTGTCCCAATTTAGCATGAATCTTGGGATCCATGGCACAGAGAACATGTTCTAATACTTATGGGATCTGGAAATCTGAACTTTTCTTGTGAAAACAAAGCCATTTCCTGATTAGAATTCAAAATATGTAATACAGTAGCTTCCTTGGCACATCATATTACTACTATTTCAGAGTATGTTAAGCTGCTATGTATCAAATATAGCTATTCAATGAGAAATAAAATTACCAGCGCAGGGAATGGCTTTCCAGCTTCATTATCATAAAGTTATTATCTTCCCTACAAGAAAGGTCATTCTGTACAGCTGGTTTGGAAGAACCATGGTGATAAGCTGTATTTTTCAAGAAGTGCTTCCAAGACCTTTCCCTCCCCTCTAACAAGAGGGGATCTTTTCAGACTTGTATTGCATCAAACCTTCCACTAAGTGCCAATGAATGGGCTTTGGGGCCAGGCAAAGGTTTTTCAACAGCCAGGTAATATCATTATACCGGCAGTTGTCAGTGAACAAGTTCTATAAGCAGGGATGATCTAAGAGAAAAGCCATCCTGAATAGCAACTACGGTCCCCATGCAACCACACCACACCATTTTGAAGTGCTCATCATCAAGTCAGTTGCCTTGTGATTTGTCTGAGTCATTATAGTAATGCCTTTCAATGCAGTACCAGCATGAATAACAATGCCCATCATTTCTGACTATGCTGTACAATTTGATGTCTACATCAGGGGAAAAGTGAACTTGGAGCATTTAATAATAATAAAAAAAAAAGAATCCTCTTCTGAACACTCAGAATAGAGAGGAAAATAAAGCTTTTGGAAGTTAACTTGCAGGATATAATGCATGGGGGAACAGTCTTCTCATGACTGAGGGCCACATTCAACATTTCAGTGGGAATGAAGTGAGAGCATAAATCATGAGAAATGGATGAAGCTACTATAAGATGTTAAGAAATAAAATGATGGGGAAAGCATGAAGATATTATTTTTCTTTTTTGACAATTACATAAAGCCTATCATGGGACTTACATGATGGTTTGAGAATGGTGGGGAATCATGCCACCAGTTTTCAGGAAGTATGGTCAGTGCTAGTTCCAAAATCTGCAGAAAAGAGGGGTTTGGGGGCTGTACACTATGATGTCTATCCTTGATGCAAAGCAGCATCTCTGAATCAATAAAAAAGAGGTGTATTTCTTGTATTGGAGTCAGAACCTAAGCCTCCTTTTCTGTCACACTATTACAGTACCTAAGATAACTAAATTTTGCAGGATCCAATCTGGGTCAGTCATCAGGATCAAAGATCTTCCGAGCTTTCAGACTCATGTTGGATCCCATCCTCAGGGGACATCTCTGTATCAGAATGTGATAGATATCAGCCCCGTCTCAACTTGAACTCTAAGTAAGAATGATCCATAAGTCCATATTTAGAGTAAGGTTTAGTTTTACTGGCGTCAAGTGAAGTACAGCGAAGCAAAGCAAGTCTAAGGTTGCTGCACCAATATCCCAGTTGAAATCTCCATTTCCAGCATCTGCCCTCCCACTTGTTCCCTTGTGTTCAATCATATTTAAACCAAATGTTTTCAAAATGGCCCTCCTTGGAATGTAGCTGTCCTCTTCCCTCTGGCTGGGTGTCCTTAAAGGGTTGTCTCCAGCCAGTACAAATTTCTTTCGTATTCCCTCCTTTCTCCCCCACAAAGTTTTCCTTCTGCTGGAGTTTATGGCAGACTGGCTCTGAGCCAAGGCATAAGGAAGGCAAAGTGAAGTGGCAGAGCTGACAGTCAGACAGACAGATTGAATCCTGCAACATTATCCTGGGGACACATATCCCGGTATTTACCTTCATTTGTAACTAAATTTTACTGACCATGCCAATGCACCATCCAGCTTAAGCTATGGCTTTTCAAGGAACACTGAAAATGCAAGTTAGTTATAAATATTTCCTGGCATAAACCATACTTTAAATGGAACAACTTTAAATATTGATATCATTAGTTATTCACTTAATATTTCTTAAGTGTTTTAGCACTAAGCAGTTATCTGGTAGCTGCTGAACATAGGGCCTTCTCTTTAGTGGCAAGATAAGCATTTTTACACAATATCCTCTCCAGGGCACTTATATTTTATTTTTATTATCTTTTATGTGTAACAAAAAGCCTATTTGTTCTGAGTTTGATTACTAGTCCTTCTTTTTAATGGTATCTCGGTATTCTAATACATCTTACCAGTATTTATTATATATGCTCAATAACCACATTCCTGGCCTTCTAGCTAAAAGACAGTGTGCAAATATTTTAATTAATTAATTTAAACAATAAAGCTGTTCTTGTGAGAGTGAGGAAATGCATTTCCATCCATTTTCCACCATACAGTATTCAGTGGTGCTTTCAGAAAATAGGAACATAAAAAGACATTGCTTCTTTATAACATTCCCTCTTCCAGTATACTTTTGCTTTTTCTGAGCATAACTTCCACAGCGAGTAACTATGGCATTGAGGTCTAACTATCTGTCTATGGAGATTCTGAGTCATCCAAGTCATGATTGTCCCAAAGATGCTTTTTCAAAAGACAACTGGATTTCCTTTGTTTTTGGTTGAAGACATTTTGCTTCTCATCCAAGAAGCTTCTTCAGTTTCGAAGCTTCTTGGATGAGAAGTGAAACTTCTTCAAGCAAAACCAAAGTAAGTCTTGTTGCCTTTTGAAAAGGCACCTTTGTGGTTTAGCTGTCTACTTCTTTTGTTTCCTAAACACACCTGTGCTAAACATACGTGCAATGGTGGGATGCTGCCAGTGTAACAACTGATTCGGTGATTGCCTGACGCACACTGCGTGCACATGCACAGCATTCTGAAAAACTTACCTGCTATGTTACTACTGGGGAGTAACACAGCTAAAGAGTGCCCATCCACTCTGCTGCATGAATCAACTGAGAGGATATGGGTAAGTACACTGCAGGGGTGGGCAGGCAGGCTCACATAAATGTCAGAGTGAACCAGTTCATTGCCACCTGATCATCAGAGCTAGAAATTCACCTGAACTGGTCCAAACTGGGAAAATCCCATCCCTGCATGTGGAGTAGAGACATTCTTTTAAACAAAAGAAGATTCTGAAACCAGGCAAGATGCTTAAGGAAAAATTGATTGACTATCCATGGCATATCATTTGGAGGTTGTTGTTTTTTTACTTTTATGGAGTTTAAGTATAATTTTCCCCAATCCTTCTCACATATATACATGTGTTAGTAGGAGCACGGGTTTGTGTAGCTATTTTGATAATAATGTTACTATTCAGTTGTATTGGAAAGAGATAAACCCTAGTACATCTTTGTATCACAGCTACTGAGATTTTAATATCTGAAAACCAACTTTTCTCTATTTTACACTGGCTTCTTTTCCAACTAACTGAAAAACTCCAATGCAGTCATATGGTATTATATTAAAAGTTTAGAACTATAAACAGTTTCCAATTCCCATATCATGAATACCAACATAGCAGCTTGTTTAATAAGTGTCAGGGTATGAAAGCAACAGCCAGGAAAAGACTCCCAAGCTATAAATATATTAATATTTGAAATTGAAAAATGTAGGAAACCATTCAATGTTTAGGGGAATGAATTTCAGCTGAAGCTACATTAAAGATAAAACCCATGTATTTCAATACACTGAAGAATGCTAAGCTTTGTCTTGAATTGTGCCCTAAGTGTTTACAATGCAACTATCTTCAATAAAACAAAGATCAGATTTGATATATTAAAGGTTAAAAACACTATCTAAGCAAAATAAAAATAAACCAAGACAAAACATTGTGATCGGAGCCCCAGCAGCAATTAACTTTCTGATCCACATTGAGGATCAAAATAGCCCAATAGAACTACATGAATTATAAAGCTACCTCTATTTTCCTTCTAAAATGAGTGTCTTGCTTTCAATTTCCCATCATACTTTAATTGGAAGATTCTTGAGGAAAACAGACAACTACATGTTACCTATGTGGAAATAGATTACCTAGATCCTTTTTAGTCAGTGTTCAATCCTGGACATGGGACACAAGTGCACTGGTTACACAAACAGATAACCCTTACTTGGGACCCAGACTGGCAGACCACTGGTCTTATTAGGCCTATTGGTGGGCTTTGAAACCATTAATCACAATGTCTATTTGGAACCACCCACAGGGTTTCGAAACCCTATGCTTCAGCAGCTTCACTTTTTCCTCTGTAGATGATTTCAGTCAATGGTTTTAAGAGAAAATGTTGGGTCAGTGGCCTATGATGTCGTTCCTCTCCCCACTTCTTTACAGCATCTACATAAAGTCTTTGGGTGAAGACCCCTGTTGTCTTCAAGAATGCAGTAATATTCACCAATATGCTGATGAAACACAATTATACATCATCTGGTTGCACAATACAAAGCAGTCAAAGATATGGCTTAATGTCTGGATTAGAAGAAATAGGCCAAAGTTGAACTCAAGCAAGATAGAGTTCCTATTTGTACATCAAAGTTCTCTGATGGCTCTTGGGTGATACACTGAAGGTAATGCTTCACTTTTCAGACAGAAAATTTGTAACTTGGAATCACTGGAAAAAAGTGAAGAAAACAATAATAAAGCTGGTGAGGGATTTATGAGGAACATTTAGAAGAACTGGATATGCTTAGCCTTAAAAAGATAAGGTTACAAACAAACCTCATGACAATCCCAATACCTAAAATGTTATTACAGGGAAGAGAATTCCATGTATTATCACTGGGGCTTGGGGTATAATAAAAGCCAATGAGTGGAAAAATTACAGAGAGAAATCCAGATTTGAAATGAAGAGAAATTTTCTAACAATGAGAACTATAATTAGGCTGTAGAACAGTCTGCCTCCTACTGTAGAATGCTGGGACTGCATCACTGGAGGGTTACAAACAAAGATTAGATAGCCATTCATCTGGGATAGTTTGAAGACTCCTGATAAATTGGACTAGAAGATCGACATCTCCCCTGCAATCCTATCATTCAGCATTCCTGCTGGAAGGGCAAGTGGAAATTGTGGTCAGGAAGACATGGGTGTGTATCAGATGCGTTCCCTCCTAAAGGAAGAAGATTGAGCAGCAGTAATTCCCATAAACACATAGTTGGATTATTTCACAATATTCTGCAGGGCACTGCCTTTAAAAAAATCTTTCAGAAACTGCAACAGTAAAAAAAAATTGGAGAATTTGTAGCTAACAGCAAAAGATACCATGATCAGATTGCACCTGTGCTGTATACCTTGCCATGCCTGTACTGTGTACTCAGATTCTGGATGCAATTTAAAGTGCTTGTTTTAACCTATAAAATTCTATGTGGCTTGGCCACTAAATATCAACAGAACTTGTTCATTCAATCAAAATTAATCTATCCAATATGATTGATTCAAGAAAAATAGTTGATAATCCCCCACTATCAGGAAATCAAGGTGGTCAAGCAAAAAGAAGTTTCTCCATTGTGATCCTCTTGTGGTGTACTCACCACCAGTGAATTTGTTGTGTTGGCTTTTTTAATTAGGCAAGAGAATGCCATATTTATTTATCCAGTTTTAAAGTAATATAATACTATAATTGTTTCATTATTTTATTATGTTTTTCTTTGTAAACCATTGAAATTCACATGAAATTCATTTCATGAAATTCGTTTCTCACCCATGAAGAGAGGATCTTCAACTACAGGCTGTCCAGGGCAAGACAGGTGGTGGAGAATGCCTTTGGCATCCTGGCCAACAGGTTCCAGATATTTCTCACCACCATGTAGCATGAGGCACATACTGTGAGGAGCATCATGGAAGCTTGCTGCATCCTGCACAATCTCATACGCACCCGCTACCCAGTGTTGCAGAACAGGCTTGTGGACCGTCAACAAGGGAATGGGGACATGGAGCCTGGGGAATGGAGGCAAGGACATAACCTGATAGACACTGTGGATATACAAGGCCCCAACAGAGCCTCACATGAAGGGAAGAAGCAGCATAACCTACAGAGACACTGGTGCAACTCCCCAGCTGGAGCAGTGGAGTGGCAAGACAGGATGATAGATGATTAATGGGCGCTTCCTTGAGGCTGTCGCATAACACTGATGAGATTGTGCCATGTATGTTGAGTGGCCCTACAATGAATAGGACATTAATAAAGAGCTTTGTTTATTTTGAAATGTGTTGATCAATGAATAAATTGTTATTGATAATAAAGGCCCATATGTGTGGCAGCTGGGATGGGGGACCATACAGTCCCACTATGCTTGCACTAGAGGTTTAAGTATCCCACAACTATCCTTATCTATCCCACAACTATCCTTATCTATCCCATAACTATACTTATTTATCCTACAACTATCCTTATCTATCCCACAACTATCCTTATCTATCCCACAACTATCCTTATCTATCCCACAAGCATGCAAAGGCTTAACCATTTGTTAAAAGTTTTCACCAACACTTTATTAAGTAAAAAAAATGAACCAAGTGTCTTAAGCAAAGATAACCTTTATTAACTTTCTTAGGTAAATTTTATGACTTTATTAAATAAACAAAATGAACCAAGTAAACTGAATTAAGTGTGTTAAGCAAAGATAATCTTTATTAACTGTCTTAAGTAACTGTATGATGCTATTAAAAAAGCAAAATGAACCAAGTAAAGTGTCTTAAGCAAAGATAAAGTGAACAAGTAACAACTCAGTCTCTGGCACTATTCTCAGTTACTCTGAGTCATGTCCATAGTCTCAGCTGTTAAGCGGGCAGGGACTGTGATGGTGGCTGTGGCTGAGTGTTGGTCTGAGGCGCCATTGGGGTGCTTGGCCCCAAGAGTACAACAGGGGATGGTGTGTTCAGGAAGCTCTCAGAGAGCTGACTCAGTCCTGTGAGGTTGAGAGGCCCTTCATCAAGTACCTAGGATGTCAGGCACAAGACTGATGACAGATTGTCCATTGACGGGCTTGGCTGTGGGATGGAGGAAGGAGGAGTGTAGTGGGGCTGTCTGGTCTGCAGCTGGGCAAGGTGTGGCATCTGTGGCATGTGATGAACCTGGGCCTGGACTGGGAAGGTCTGCTTCTGCTGTGGGAAGTCCTGGTAGTCATAGCCTTGGTAGGTGAGAGGCTGTTGAAAGCCATGGAAGGGCTGTGACATCGCCTGGGGTGGAGGAACAGACCTGGATTGGGTCAGAGCAACACTTTTTTTCATTAAATGGTAAAGGTAGCATTTCAGCTGGCTAAAGATCTTTTGTTAAGGCTCAAAGTGTTTTACACTTTTCAGCTGGGCCTTAAGGGTTGTGCGGAAGTGCTGTTATCTTCTCCTTCATCACCTGGTACTGGGCCTCGGGCAGATCCCTCAGGGTGCGGCTCACGTAGGTGATGAAGGTGTGGTGGCTCGAGGATCCTCTGTCCAAGTGGAACAGCTGAGAGAGAAGATCTGTGCTGGTCTTCATTGTGTCCCTGATCTCCAATAGAACAGTGTGGCTCTGGCCCTCCAGTCTGCCTCTCTGCCTGCATCCTGTGGAGCCGGAGGTGGGGGTGCGTTGATCTCTGGTGGCTGCCAGTTCTTCCTCCATTTGTGACAGGGGATCCTCCAAGTCCTCCGGCATGGGGTGTTCAGCTGTCAGGGGGGGGTCTCTGCTATGGGGCCCTTTGAAGACACCTGCCTGGACAGGCTCGCTGTCTTCTGGCTGGAAGAGGACTGCTGTCTGTAGGCTGTCTGAGGGAGAGGGGTGTCAAAGGGGCTGCTCCTCGGTGGTGGACCTCACCCTCCAGGAAACTGCACATGGCCATGACGTACATCTCCTCGTCAGTGAGCTTGACAGTGGCCTGCCCGGATTTATTGAGGTGTAGCTTGCCATACCAGGTGTACATGTGCTTCCACCATCCCAAGAGTACATCTGCAGTGTTGCCCAGGCTCTCTGCCTTGTCTCTCCAAGCTGCCTGTTTCTTCTTGGTGTCGTGATAGAGTCTGTGGCCCTTTCTCCACAGGCACTCATTCTCCCTCAGCCATTCCAACACCTCCTCCTCATGGTCCTCAGAAACGGTGTACTGTTTCCTCTCTCCCTTCTCCTTCCCTTGCCTCTTCCTCTCTCTGGCAGGGGCTTCAGCAGGGCCTTCAGGGGCTAGAGCAGCAGGGCCTTCAGCAGCAGGGTTTTGAGGGCTTTGGGGCTGGTCCACCACAGCAGCAGCACCAGCAGCACCAGCAGCACCAGCAGCACCAGCAGCACCAGCAGCACCAGCAGCACCAGAAGCACCAGCAGCACCAGCAGCACCAGCAGCTCCAGCAGCTTCAGAGTCAGTGCCAGGGGGTGGGATGGTGGTTCTGTCCTTCTTGCCAGGACTGGCACGAGTAGGCACCGGCTTCCTCTTCTTCCCTGACTGACGAACCATGGTGTTCTTTTAAGATGTATGTGGCAGCACGTCTTTCCTCTGAATGCTGACTGCGTGCGAGCTGCATCCTTTTATATCCGCGGAGCTGACACAATTCATACTCCCTGCATGCGCAGTGAACGCTTTGCATCCAATATACATCCGCTCGGCATCCACTTTGTTTCCTCTAGGCGTCCATGATGCATCCGCATCATCCGCTATGCATCCGCCCCTTCCGCTATGCATCAGCTTCACAATTCTCCCCCGGAACCCCTTCGGATGTGTCATCCGCTTCCATCCGCTGTCATCCGCTAAGCCTCCTATGAATATCTGCTTAACATCCTCACTACATACTGCCCCCGTCCATTCTTTTCCATTCTGTTTATGCAAATGTTTGCCACTTTTGGGAGCAGGTGACAATGGGTGGAGCCACCCCCAAAATTTTGCTCGTCCAGTATGTCCTTTTTGCATACATTTTGCTTCCATCGGCCAGTGGGACCTAGCCTTTAACTGCAAATGTTTGAACTATTTCCTTGCTTTTTTATTTCTGTTTTATGGAAATTGATTGAATGGTGAAGAACCAGTTGGAATTAAGGCATGGATGTGAACCTTTGGCCCTCAAGTCATTGTTAAACTACAGTCCCTAGCATTACTTATGATAACTGTTATAGTTAGGTGTTCTATGAGTTATAATACAACATTATCTGGCAGATACAGATTCCTTATACCTGGATTAAGACAATTTATCATCTCCTTATGAGTTGAATTTGAAATTAGAAGTATTTGGATTGTAATTCACGTGAGGCTTTCCAGGCAGAGTGTGTAAAGTTTGTAACTTTCCAAGTTCCACATCTTGCTTGTGACAGATTTCCCTAACACCAATAATGTGAAAGGTGTTTTACTGTTTTCTCTAGCACTAGGTCAGAGAAGGAAGAAAGGAAGGAAGGAAGGAAGGAAGGAAGGAAGGAAGGAAGGAAGGAAGGAAGGAAGGAA
>BLBF01000005.1:35574847-35599957 GCA_015471245.1 Laticauda colubrina | reverse complement strand
GAAGGAAGGAAGGAAGGAAGGAAGGAAGGAAGGAAGGAAGGAAGGAATGAATTACATGAATATAGAATGCTGTTAGCACATCGTGCGCATGTATTCCAGAATTGCAAGGAATCATGGTTCAAACTATGCACTGGAATAAAAAAAGCAATCATAGAGATTACAGTATCTAACTTTGCATTTGCATACCACTCATTGTTCCCATGAAAATTTGTTGCTCTAAATCAGGGGTGTCAAACTCAAGGTTTGTGAGTGGGAACTGGCCCATAGGGTGCTTAGATCTGGCCCATGGGGCCACCTGGAAACAGTGAAGGACTGGCCCACAATGACTCTGCCAGCAAAAATTGAGCTGGGTTTCATTTTTAGCTATGATGGACTCCTGCATCCCTCTGTCAGAGAAAATGGAGCACAGGAGGGCCGTGCAAAGCCCTCCCAAGAGATGCAGGAGGGATGCAGGAGGAACCCCCTCCCCACCTGGGACACTACAGGTGCCCCTGACATGACTGATGTCAAGCTGGCCACGCATACCCAGGCCAATGCCTGCAACCTCCCAAGGTTGTTTCCACTCCTAATACAGTTAAATAAAGGAATACATGAGTAGACATACTCAGAATAGGAAGAACTCTTTCTAGAAGCATAGGAACTGATTATAAAAAATAAGTTAAATATGCACACTGTATTTTGTCTGATCTCAATCATCTCTCTCAGAAGCTTTCTTTCAAATGCCCTTTCACAAGCTCATGAAACTGAGTGCATATACATATGAGGGGATACAAAAAAACCCTCACTGAAGTATTTTGACCAATACCGTATTTGCTAGGTCCGTATGATTATAATCCTACTTTAAAATTGACATCATTTAATTTAGTGATATTTATACCTCTACCTCGATAAGCACAACTTGTAAAACACTTTGAGCCTTAACAAAAGATCTTTAGCCAGCTGAAATGCTACCTTTACCATTTAATGAAAAAAAGAAATAAAACTTGAAAAGAAGAGTTATCATTTAAATTGCACGAGTCAGGTAGGAAAGCCATCAAAGAAAAGGAATGAAATATTTACTGCATTTAATTATCTTCTTCATTTTTCTGATTTCCAGTATGCTACTTTCTCAGAATCACTACTAAAACATGGAAATTCAGTGAAGGTTTTGTGAACCTGGAATGGGATCTCATCCTTTATCCAGCCCATCTGATATGTAATAGGCCTGCAGACAAAAACATATTGAAAAATGGTTACAAGAATTGGGTATGACAAATCTAAAGAAAAGGAGGACAAAGGGTGACATGATAGTAATATTCCAGTATTTGAGGGGCTGCCACAAAGAAGAGAGGGTCAACTTATTTCCTAAAGTATCAGGAGGCAAGACAAAAAACAATGGATGGAAACTAATTAAAGAGAGAAACAACTTGGAATTAAGGACAAACTTCTTAATGGGAGGACAATTAAGCAGCAGAATAGCTTGCCTTCAGAAATTGTAGGGACTTCATCCCTGGAGGTTTTTAAGAAAAGACTAGATAGCCACATGTCTGAAATGGTATAGGATCTCCTGCTTGAGCAAGGAGGTTGGACTAGAAGACCTCCAAAGTCCCTTCCAGTTCTATTCTGATTCTATCACTTCTGTTGGCCTGTGGAGAAAAAAAAGATTCAGAGTTGAACCATGTCCTATTTTCCTGTATTATATCACTGCAATTTCAGTGTATAGGTAGTATTCAACGGACGGCCACAACTGAGGCCCAAATTTTTGTTGCGAAGTGAGACATTTGTTAAGTGAATTTTGCCCCATTTTATGACCTTTTCTGTCACAGTTGTTAAATAAATTAGTGCAACTGTTAAATCAGGTACACGCTTATTAAGTGAATCTAGCTTTCCTATTGCTTGTCAGAAGGTCACAAAAGGTGATCACATGACCCCAGGACACTGCAACGATCATAAATGTGAGTCAGTTCCCAAGTGCCTTAATTTTGATCACATGATCATGCTGATGCTTCAGCGGTCATAAGTGTGAAAAATAATTATGTCACCTTTTTCAGTGTTGTAACTTCAAAAAGTCGTAAAATTGGACAACTCCACTTAATCTTGCTTAGCAACAGAAATTCTGGTCCGAACTGGGGTCATAAGTTGACAATACCTTTATAAGATATGGATTAGAATACATAAGATGAATATGTAATTGAGTTTATGTCTGTATGGAGAAGTGATAACTCAGAAGCATGCTGTTCTCAGAAAAAGATATTTTATTTGTTATTTGTATGTTTTGTGAAAACCCAAATAAAACTCTATTAAAAAAAATAAGTTGAAAATATCTTTACCTGTGATCTCTTTTACAAATATTATCTAGGCTACCTATCATTACGAGTTACACAATAACCTGAAGCCTCTGCCACTCTTTCTATACGTGAATATCTATTCAGTCATAGTATCAGCTGGAGGACAAATTAGAAATTTGCTCTCTCTAACCTACTTTAGCTATTTAATTTTCCATCTATTTCTTTCTTAAATAAGATACTTCTTCCATGTAACTGAATCAATTATATACTACAATGTAAGCAAAAATACCAGGAGTGATGAATATTCACATAAATTTGTGTTCTTTTCAAATCTTTTTTATACATACAATTATGCGAGGGGAAGCAACACAATGAGCTTTGAAAGTGGCTTGAATGTATATTTAACCACAAAATTTATCTTAATAACTGGAGGTTTTCCTGAATGTTTGACCCAGGTGAATTTATTGAACAAAAAAAGATAGTTCAGTCCCGAATTCGCCAAGCCTCTCACCTCTTTCTCAGAAAAACACAGGCCTTCAGTTGCAGAAGCAGGACCTGCATTTAGCAATCAAACTGATGCAATCACCTCTTTTTCAGTGATGGGGAGACTGAATTTAGTGCCCTCTAAATAGAACTGGTAATCAAATCTGACTGGTAATTATCTGATTTTTTTTTTTTTTAGTGCAGTCCACAAATGTGTAAAGCCAGAGATTTACAAGCATGGGCTGTTTCATTATTACATCCTTTCTTTCTTATTTTATTGAATCATTTATGATCTGTGAGTGGGCAGGCATGTACAAGTTTATAGATGCTGAACTTATATCATTTACTTTTAAAGTATATTTTCCTTTTTCTATAAAAGAATGTTCTCATTCCACAGTAAATGAGTTTAGCAGCAGGATGGGTAAAAGGAAACTCTTTTGTTCCAGTAGCCTTGAGCCTGCTATGATTTAACTGAGTTTAAAATACAAAATCACGCCTGGTCAGAATATTTTTTTTCTCTTTCATGCAATCAGATTGGGCATGCATTTTTTTTCTTGATTATCCTGGTTATTAGTGATCATATTACTAATATTGAAGGAACTGTATGCATAGTTGGAAAATTTGGAAAGAGAAATGTGAATGAATTGTTTGCTCCACAATTTTAAACAGCACAACACAGCCATCTAATGGGGGATATGAAACTATCAAATCCACAGAGGTTTTTAAGTGCCAAGCTGTACCATTCTCGAAAAGGTGGCTTTGATTCTTCACTTATTAATTTAATTTTGATGCTCAAAATTTAAAATGCTCTCCCATTAATGATACTGCATAGTTTCTGTATAATTACACTTCAGCAAATGAGCAACTGTACTGTTATATGTACTAATAGCAAATATCTTTATAACTTATTCTTTTCTTAGAAGTATACATGGAGTTTCCACCCAAAACTCATTCTTGTAAAAAAAAATTTATATTGCTCTGTCCGGAAAAACGCGCGGTAGACCGGGTTCCAGTAAACAGGTTCTTTATTAACAACAAGCAAACAGAAGTGGAATGGTTTGGTTAAAGCCGTGGCAGCCCTTTTATACAGGCTTGCCTGCCGGCTTGTAGCCAATGGTAGTCATTTAACTTTGCCGCCTTTAAGCGGCTCTTCTTAATGAACCAATCCACTACTGGCCTTTCTGGCCAATCAGGTTATACCACTTGGACTCTACTAAGTTATACAGAACACCCCTCCCCCCTTAATTTAGTCCTACGTGGGTGCCGTAGTCTCGCAGGTGGGTGGGGCTTCTTCTGACTCTACTTGACTTGTGCAGTTCATTTTTGCTGGAGACTTCGAGTGGTTCGGTCAGGATTGTTGTCTCTCCAGCTCTTCTCCATGGAACCGCCCGGAAGGGTGAGTCAGGATGGTTGCTACCGCTTGAGTTGCTAAGGCCAGTGGCTTTGCCGCTCCCTCCTGGCTTTCCTGGGCAGGTCGAGCTGGCTAGGCTGGCCCCTTCCAGGACGGGTTTCTCTTCATTTGGATTATTTCTGCTGGTCTCATCTAACCGTAAGTGTTCTTTTTGCTCTTTTTGATTGATTTGATGTTCTGGATTTATTTTTAATAGTTCCTCTTTATTATTTCTTTATATTTCCCCCCCCCCCTTTGGTTTTGTTTTCGTCAATTTTTATTGTTTGAGGTTGCGCAGTTGTATTTCGCTCAATATTTCGGGAATGAAGCTGGTCTATGTGCTGCTTCCACTCTCTGCCATCGTCCACATTAGACGGTAGGACCGGGGGCCTGTTATTTGTGTTATTGTGGCTGGAAGCCATAGAGGGTCCCCGGTGAAATTTTTTGTGTAGACTAGGTCGCCGATTTCAAATGTGCGGAATCGGCTGGATGAGTCGGGGGGTTTCTCACAGGTGTAATTTGGGTGCAATCTATTTAAATGTGATCTGAGTTTCCTCCCCATTAACAATTCTGCTGAGCTCTTGTTCATTATACGACTGGGGGTGATATGTTGGAGGGTGAGTAAATGGTTTATCTTGTCTTGGACATCTCCCGGTCCATTTTTTCTCGGCCTTCCTTCATAAACCTGACCATTCTCTCAGCCCTACCATTTGCCACTGGGTGGGCTGGTGCGGTTAATGCATGGCATATATCTAAAGAAGCTAGGTACTGTTCAAATTGTATAGCGGTTAGTTGTGGCCCACTGTCGGATACTAAGACATCCGGCAACCCATACGTTGCGAATAGTTTGTTGAGTTGCTTGTGTCAGTTGTCGTAGATAACATTACTATAACTTCCAACCAATTTGAGTATGCATTTACAACAATCAAAAACATATGCCCCCTAGTAGGACCTGCGAAGTCAATGTGAATCCGAGACCAGGGGCCTCGTGGGGTCTCCCAGTCCCGTAAAGGTGCTTGCAGTGGTGAGGGCCTGGTTCTCTGGCATTTATTGCATGAAGCAACCCAGTATTCAATATCTTTGTCTAAGCCAGGCCACCAGACATAGCTCCTGGCCAGGCTTTTCATTTTTACTATGCCTGAGTGGCACTCATGAAGCATACCCAACACTTTTGTTTGCAATCTGGAGGGAATTACCACCCAATCACCCCATAACAAACACCCCATTTGTTTTGACAGTTCAGTCTGTCTGGTCCGAAAAGGTTTAAAGTTTTCAGTTTTTTGGTTTTCTGGCCAGCCTTTACCTACCCAATTTAAAATACAGGCAGTCACTGGGTCTTTGGTGGTGGCTCTGGCGACATCATTTGCAGACAGTGGCAGTTCTAGGCAGGCTTCTATTTGCAGGGTGGTAATCATTGGAGCTGGGTCTTCTGTTGTTGGCAGCGGTGTTCGACTTAATGTGTCTGCATGTGGAATTTGTTTCCCGGGTCGATGTATCAATGTGTATGAGTATGCAGCTAGGAATTCTGACCATCTAGTCATTCGGGGAGATAAAATGTTTGGTGTGGGTTTGTTTCCCGCCAAAATTCCTAGTAACGGTTTATGGTCAGTTACAATGGAAAATGTTCTCCCATAGAGGTAATCATGAAAACGTTTAATTCCGGCGACGATTGCCAGGGCCTCTCTGTCTAGTTGGCTATAGTTGTGTTCCTCTTTGGAGAGTGTTTTCGAGTAAAAGGCAATGGGTGCCTCTCTCCCGTCAGGCAATTGGTGGCTCAGGATGGCACCGCCTCCGAATGGTTAGGCATCACAGGTGACCATCAATGGAAGTGTGTTACTAAACTGAATAAGAACGGTGTCTGAGGTTAATAAGTTTTTTATGCCTTGAAATGCTCTTTGTTCTTTATGACCCCAAGTCCAACTAGTTTTCTTATCCAGTAAATGATGTAATGGTTCTGCTATCGTTGCTTTGTGGGGGAGGAATACGTTATAGAAGTTTATTAGACCCCAAAATGCTTGCAATTCCGTTTTGTTTTTTGGTTGTGGTGCATCTTTAATAGCCTTGAATTTTTCTTCTGTAGGGTGTATACCCTCTCCGTCAATTAAATACCCCAAAAATTCAACGCGATCAGTCATTAGGCAGCATTTTTCCTTTTTAACTTTCAGGCTGGATTCTCTAAATTCTGTTAGCACTTCTCTTAGCCTTGTTTCTAATTGGGTCGTGTTTTTGGCTGAAATTAGGATGTCATCAAAAAATTTTCCTCCCCCAAGTGAGTGCAGTAAATGCTGCACAACTGGCACCGGGTATGCGCTTTGCTACAACACATGGTTCAGGGTAGCCTTGTAGTCTCTGCAGATGCGTACCGACCCATCAGGTTTTACAGGTGTTACTATTGGTGTCTCCCATCTAGCGTGGTCAATTGGTTCCATGACCCCTTGCATGATTAATTGTTCATCTATTTTGGCTTTTAACGCAAAGGGGACTCGTCTGGCTTTTAACCTTCTGGGTGCTATCTGGGGATCTAAACTAAAGGAAATTGGGGTCCCCTGGTACCTGCCTAGAGTGCCATTGAAGACGTCCTGGAACTCATGTATCAGGTTTTCCTTCCAATTGGTTGCGGCTACTCAGCTCACTCCGGTCATTCCGATGCCCAATGGTGTGAACCATTCGATGCTCAGGAGACTGGGACGGTCCCAGTCGACTATGGTTAGTGGCAGGACTTCAGCGTGCTTCTTGTATGTTACTCGGAAATGTCCAAGACCTACCACAAGGATTCTGTTTCCTTGGTCATCCTTTAAAATTAATTTTTGTTACTGGAGTTCTTTTAATTTAATATTTGGAACTAGTCATCTGATTGTGTTCCAAGACACCATTGACAGGAAGGATCCTGAGTCGACTTCCATCTCGCAAGGGCTTCCTTCAATTTTTACAATGATTTTGACTTTTTTCCCGCTTTCCGTCTGAGCGCTTCCGATAGTGACAGTTTGATGGGTCTTTTCTCGGTTGCTGGTTCCTTTGCTGAGCTTCCATTTTCTATCAGCTTGCCTCAGTTCAGTTCTTAGTGGGGAATTACTGCGCCTGCTAGGACTGTTATTTTTGCGATTCCTACAGACTTTCTCGATGTGTCCCCTTTTCTTGCAAGCCCGACAGATGGCATCAAGGAACCTGCACTCGGCTTGAGGGTGGTTACCCCCGCAGCCAACGCATTCCCTCCAATTTCTTTTTTCGCACCTTTTTTTGTTGGCGTACAGGCGGTGGACCTCATCATCATCGTCTTCCGTTTCTGATGATCCATCGAGGTCTTCGTGGTGTGTGGTAGCGGGAGCTTGCTTCTTTCCTCTGGGTAGGGTCATCGCGTCATTATTGGCATTCATCAGCTTCATGGTGGCTGCTGACTTTTTCATGGCTTCTGCAGCTGTGGCTTCTGCGATCGCTTCAGCCACTGTTATATTGGGTTTATTTAGTAATTTACTTTGTAAGTTAGAGTTTCTTAGACCTAAGATGACACAATCTCGCATGGCTTCATCCATGTTCAGGAACTCGCAAGCTCCACCCAGGTGTCGGAGAGCTGCCAGGAAATCAGCAATGGTCTCGTCTTCCCTTTGGTCCCTTTTGTAGAACTCGTGCCTTTTAATAAGATTTGACACCACTGGCGCATAGTGAGCCTTTAGCATTCGGTGAAGCTCAGACCAGGTCATCTGTTTCACGTCTCTGGGCTTCGCCAATGCCTTGGCCATCTTGAACACGGTTGGCCCACAATGCGTTAGGAACACAGCCCTCTTCTGCTGATCTGAGATTTCCTCCATCTCGTTGCTCTCTAAGAACATCAGGAAATGGTCTATGTATGATTCCCAATCCTCTTTGTTGGGGTTGAAGGGTGCGGGCAGCGTGTTACTCCTGGCCATCACTTCTAGACTGGATTTCTTTGCCACGTGCTCGGTCTCGCGTTTTAGGACAATCCCATCCTTGTCGCTAGTGTTCTGTCCAGAAAAACGCACGGTAGACCGGGTTCCAGTAAACAGGTTCTTTATTAACAAGCAAACAGTAGCGGAACGGTTTGGTTAAAGCTGTGGCAGCCCTTTTATACAGGCTTGCCGCCTTTAAGCGGCTCTTTGGAATGGTTCTTAATGAACCAATCCACTACTGGTCTTTCTGGCCAATCAGGTTATACCACTTAGGCTCTACTAAGTTATACAGAACATATATATTTTCATGTTATTGTTTTTTCATGTGATTGTACGTGCAAATCATTAGGCCTGCCTGAAATCCTAATCATGCCTGCAACAGAAATATTAACCATGGAGTTTGCACAATGAACACTCTTCCTTCCCCCTTGGTAATTAGGTAAGATTATGGGAAGCAGGAAGTCCAATCCACAAGTCTTCGGGATAGCAGTATAGAGAAAGCAGGAATTAGGTGAGCTGGATATCTCTTCTCCTATTGATCCTTTCCTTCAGCAGCTTAATCACTACAGTATATACAGGTTATCATATGTATAACTTTTAGTGTCCCTTATAAAGCAACACATAAAGAGGGATCCATGTTAATATAAAGCAGAGGTCTCCAAACTTGGCAACTTTAAGACTTGTGGACTTCAACTACCAGAATTCCTCAGCCAGCATAGCATAGTTAGCTAAGGAATTCTGGAAGTTGAACTCCACAAGACTTAAAGTTGCCAAGTTTGGTGACCCCTGATAGAAAGTATGGTATAGTATGGACCCCTGATAGAAAGTATGACATGTATCACACATTGAGGTAACTTGGCACCTGTGCAAAAACAACTCTCTGAATGAACCAACATATCCTCTTTCTACTTGCAAAATGATCATAGAGAATCTTTTTGTACACTTCTATTTAAAAATCTATTGCCTTTTGCATATCATTTCTGACTTGCAGACCCTTTCTGATAGACCTGTTTGTAGCTCTGTCTGAATTAATCTTTACTGATTCTTTCTTTGTCTCCTTGCATATTGTGCCATTTCCCCAATTCTTCCTTGCACAAATTTTGTTCCAGAACTTAACACATATAATACATAATTACATCACATAATAAAACCTGAACATTTTAAAATTATTTGGCACAGGAATAGGATAGAACTGCTATTTGTTATGAATAACAATGGGAAGATTATATTAACAACTGGCATACTTCAAGTTGAAGTCATCAGGGCAAGTGAGCCCTGTGTCCATCAGCAATCTGCATTTATATTGCTGCAAAATTCAAGAATAATAACTTTGCTGGTATCTGACTATCCTATCCCTGGTTGCTCTGTGTATATAGAAGTACAGGTAGAAAGAACTATTTAATACAACCACATATATTCTTCAGTCATGTTAATTTAGCTGTTCCACCTGTTATAAAATGCTTAAAAGAACATTCATTTATCTGACCTTCAACTTTGAGCTGTTATATCTCATTCCCTGAATGAACCATACAGGTGATTTTTAGAAGAAAGGATTGTGGTAGATGCAACAATTAATTGAGCAGAATTTGAATTGGATCTGGATCTGGGTGGAAAATAATCTCCAGTTTAATTGAAGAACTGCTAATTTGAAATGATGTGTAGGGAATGTAAAGTAATTGAATTTATTTGAGGTGATGTGGATGGGAAATTTAATTGGTTTTCTTTCTGTGAAATACAAATAAATTCTGGTAATTATTTTAAATTTGCATTTATACATATAAATAGCTTATTAGCATTTTTCAGCCTTGAAAATGTTAATACATAATTATTATTGGGGGGAACTATAAATCCATGTCCCAATTGACAGAACATCTTCCTTTCTTGCTAATGTTTCCAGCTTTATTTCTCCACACTTTTACATCTCTCCTTTTCTAAAATGGGCTAAGACTGTTGAACCACATTCAATTTCTCAATATTTACAAACTTGGTAGATACAAAAGCATGCAGGTCATGTTACCTTGTAAGCAAGCTGTTGTTCATTTGGGAAATGTCAACCCTACAACATAGATGGCATCAGGAAACTGATTCCCCAGGAAGTCTAGAATTATGTTGAAACAAGGCAAAATTTTGCAAGCCTGCCTATGTTCTCCTTTCCCTCCTTATATCCTAGACTGAGCAGTGTGTCTCAATCTTGGCAACTTTCAGATTTGTGAACTTTACCTCCTAGAATTCTATGCTGGCTGGGGAATTCTGGGAGTTGAAGTCCACATGTCTTAAAGTTTTCAAGATGGAGAAACAGTGTTTTATAAAGTCAAAGGACAGCTTGCCTGAAGCTTTTTTCTAATCTTTCCTGGGCTCCCTGGGTTCAACCCTGGATCCTACAACAACTGTTGCCTTTAAAAGCTTCTGCTTTGTTTCTATAAGGATATCTCCATGGCTCTCAACACCCCAGGTGCTATCTGAAAGTCAATGTAATTGTAACCTCATTTGCATAATTCCAATCAGGCTCCAGTTTCGTCATTTTAAATTGTCAATAGAGCAGGGGGGTCAAACTCACCTCATCATGGTGGCATCATGTATTGCGACTTTTTTCCCCTTCATTAAATCAGGCGTGGGCATGGCCAGCGTGTGATATATCTGGCCTGGGGAGCGCAAGTTTGACAGTCCTGCAACAGAGGATCAGGATTTGGATCATGATATATGAGAAGGCCTTTACAATATTTCCCTTTTATAAAATTCCCAATCTTGATTCTTTGTCCAAACCTTATTTGCTTGCATCAAAAGAATAACTTACTTGCAAATATGCAAATATTGACTCTGAAGGGAAATTCCAAAAATAATATATTGGGCATGAAAGTGAGAAATTTCCTGTTCTGTCCAGAAAGAAGCGCGTGGGACCGGGTTCCAAACAACAACTATTTTATTTAACTCAAAAGGCAATAGAATACGGAACAAGAGCCCAAGCCACGGCAGCCCTTTTTATAGTGGCTTGCCTGCACCTTGTGGCCAATGATACTGTTTTGACTGTTCCTGCCATTTGGCGGGCTTCCCAGATTGGTTCTTAAATAACCAATCCGCGAGTGGCCTTTTCGGCCAATCAGAAGGGGGAACTTGGAACCTACCAAGTTCCATACAGAACATTTCCTGCATCCATTCTCCCAAGATTAAGGCTTGAAAATATTTGATTCCTGTCGCGGAGATATTTAAAGAAAGTTTGGGTGGCTTTTCTCAAAGATGCTGTGGTAGCAATTTCTGCACAGGGCAGACATTAGACTGGATGATCTTCAATATTTTTTTTCCAAATTCTGATGTTACATTCTGTTATTTATTTTCATTTCTCCCTTTCATCTCTGACTTACAGAAGGACTTGAGAGGATTTTTTTTACTTTTTTATTTGTGTCAGTTTTTTTATAGTTGACACTTTTTCATAGTATTTCTTATTCAACTCTGCTACTTGCTTTTAAATTCACAAGCCCAAGATAATACAAGTTTCTGTCTCTGCTATTCACTTAGCCCTATGACTTTTTCTGGAGTCCTTACTTTTCTCTGAACTCTGTGTTCTCTTCAAACATTTGCAGTTAACCTGCCATAAATGCTATTGTTGTTGTTTTTATTAAATTCTGGAGAGAAGGAAAAGGAAAAGAAGGAGGAGATTCCTTTGCATTTTCATAATGCAAATTTAATGTAATTTATTAAAGTTCAGCTCAATCTACTCTATGGCCAAATTGCCCAACCAAAAAAATCTTATCGCATTTTGCATAATCTAAAATGTCTCCCTGTCATGTGAATTGGGATGAATAATGCCCCATTGTGATTTCCCTATCCAAGTACCCACAAATATGCTATATGATCATCTGTTTGAAGACCATGCCCAGCACAGATATCAAGCTCAACAGGTATCTAGTTTTCTAGTATATTCTCCTTTCCTTTTTTAAAGCAAGGGTTCATTTTTTTCTCTCTTCCAATCTAATGGGATTTTGCAATCTTTCTACAAGCACATCTTCCCTGCCCTGGAAAAGTAATGGTAGACTAAATAATTAGCAATTTGCTGGTCTTTCATGGTAGATTAAATCATCTGTCAGTCTTCACAACTTAGATTGAATTTTCAGATCCATTATGATTTAATTATTGCAGATTCAATTTTATAGTTTCAGTCGCTGCTTGACTAGTTATTATGATTCTTTTCTACTTGTAGACCCTCCACAAGTAGAAGCTTAGCATAAGTATGTTTCATTATTTCTTGTGTCTCATACTGTATATAACAGTTGTTAGAAAAGAATCATTTGTTGGATTGGTGTAGTGCCCGTTATCAAACTTGTGATGTCATGTTGTCATCATGTGATGTATCGCAACATTTTTTTCCCTTTGCGGAGCTGGGGTACACATGGCCTGCATGTGATACATCTGGCGCATGGGCCACCAGTTTGACATACCTGGTATGGTGAGTCTGTTTCAGTCCTATCAGGTAAACTAGACCAAGAAACAAACACCGTGCTAATTGAAAGCTGTTTTTAGATCACCTATAGTCACAGAAACGTGCAAGTCTGAACATGCAATGTTTACTCCCTCTTTTCTCTTCATAAGAATTGCAGGGTGGGGGGAGCAAGCAATCTGAGGTGTCTTTGTAAATCACTTTCTTGACCTGGTTGCCTTGATAATGGATCATTCCTCTGTCCTTCAAGGTCATTTTCATTATTTATTACAGACTAAAACAAGTTCTCAGGTGGGCTTTCCTTTTAAAAATAAACATCAGCCTACTATGTTTATCATGTCTCCAATATTTCATTCTTAAACCAGATACATCAACATGTGGTGATATATCTCAAATTTTGAGGTGATCATTAATTAAGTTAAATAAGATTCTTTCTTGTGATGGCTGTTATAGTAAGACTGCTTTAACTTGAGTACTGCAGATCATTTATCCCAAATGATTCCACTATTTATTCTTGGCCATAAAAATAAAAAGATGACAGATGTCCATGACATCATTTTCAACACTTTTTCCATTGAACTCCATTTAGAGCCAGGTAGACCCCTTCTGTTCAACAGAAGAACTGTTACAGTGCATCAGGATTCACACTCAAGCCTGGCAGATCTCCAGACATTTAACGTTAATTCAGCCCTGAAGTCATAATTTGGCTGGATTAGAATCTTTATTGCCAACAAGAAGGGAGCTTCAAACACTGTAACTGATTTGCATAATAATGCAAAGAATTATACAAGTAGTTCTCAAGTTACAATCACAATTGTGCCCAAATTTTCTGTTGTGAAGTGAAACATTCATAAAGTGAATTTTGCCCCATTTTGCCACAGTTGTTCAATCAGCCTTTATTGTCAGGGTACAACATGTGTACAATGAGATTGGCTAAGCCTCCCTTCATGCACCCCCCCAACACAACTCACAGTGAGGACTGAAGTCCCTAACCCAGTCCCAATCTTATTACACTATGTGACCTTGTTGCACAATGCATCAGTCCTGCAAGTTTATCATACTATGTTGACATGAAGTTATTTTCCATTCAGGAGTCTGACAGCCCTTGGGTAGAAACTGTTCTTCAGCCTGTTGGTGCAGCTGGCTATGCTTCTATATCTCCTACTCAATGGTAGGAGAGTGAAGAAGTTCTAACCAGTCACCCCCAAGAATTTTCCTCACTCTTCTAAGGCAGAGAGCCCTAGCAATGTCATCTAGTAGTATCAGAGGACTGCCCACTATGTTTTGTGCTGAGCTCAACATCCTCTTAATGTCTTTCTGTCTGTGGCTGTCAAGCCAGCATACCATACCGTAATGCAATATGAGAGGACACTTTCTATAGTGGACCAGTAAAAGGAGGTCATCAATCCTTGTTCTACTTTATTCTTTTGCAAGACCCTGAGGAAATAGAGTCTCTGTTGGGCCTTTCTGGCCACCAGGGTTGTGTTGAGTTTCCAGGTGAGATCTTTGCTGAGGTAGACTCCCAGGAATTTAAAGGAGGAAACTCTCTCCATACAGTCCCCTCGATGTAAAGTGGGCTGGATTCCTCTCTCTTCTTCAGTGAAGTGAATTGCTGCAATGGTTAAGTTAGTAACACATTTGTTAAGTGAATCTGGTTTCCTCCCCATTGACTCTGCTTGTTAGAAGGGTGCAAAGTGTGATCTCATGACTTTGGGACACTGCAACCATCATGAATATGAGTCAGTTGTTAAGCATCTGAATTTTGATCACATGACCAGGGGTGCTGCAATGGTCATAAGTGTGAAAAGCAGTTAAAAGTCACTTATTTCACTGCTGTTGTAATTTTGAACAGTCACTAAATGAACTGTTGCAAGTTTAAAGTTCTAAGATTATTCCTCCCACCTTTCCAAAAAGCATTTGTTTAATGAATTACTGTATTTGGTGACCTTAGGAAGGGGTTAACATGTCCCTCTCTAGCTGAAACACTCTGTCTCATCAGCCATAGCCTCTATTTTACTCCTTTCCCTATTTTCTCTTTCCTTTCCTCCTCTTGGGTCTCCTCATTCCTTTTCCAAAACAATCGCTTTGAGATCAAGAAGGCAAATAGGACAAACTTTGTACAAAAGAATTAATGGACAAAAATCTGACATTAGGATTCAAATGTGGACCAAGTATGAAGATATTTAAACTTCTCAAGATACTCCAAGGCAGATCTCAAAGTGGCTGTTTTAGAACAATGGACCTTTAACTCCACCACAGAGTGAGAGGTTACTGAACTAGTACAAATCAAAAGGTTTCAGGCAATCTTGGAAGGTCTCAATATGCAAATAGCTTTTTAACAAGAGTATAGTACTTAATTGAGAAGATGCTGGTAATCTGTCTCATATGTCAGCTGCTTCTGCATAACCAATCTGTCTTGCCCACCCTTCCCTTCCCTCCAGCCCAATTCAAATCCCACATCAGTTTATTCAAATCCCACATCAGTTTAGCCATTCTGTACATCTGATGAAGTGAACTGCAGTTGCAAAGCCAAATATCTTTTAAACAAAATTGTTTAAAAAAAAAAGATGCTACCAGACAACTTCTGATGTTTGGCTACATTTCCAACAACTTCTCCAAAAAATTTCACCAGGTGATTCTTCTTTTCATAACTGACAGCATACATGGAATATATAGCACATTCTTTTTCTTCTCATTATTATTATGTTTATATGTGACCCATCTCTTGGTTCAAGTGTAGGGTTTATATAACAAGCAAGGTTCCTTTGAAGAGCTATAAGAAACATACCATTCTTGTCCTGTTTCTTCAGCTGAGCCCATTACTGTCCTATGTAACTATCTCAAAAAAGTGGGTTGAATAGAATGACCTTATTTTGCTTTTTATGATTTCATTTATGCTATGATTATTCCACTTACAATATTACAGACTCAGAATGGGAGGATATGGTAAAATTGCAGGGTCCCTGTATTTCTATATTTTGAAAAATGGCATTTTTCTTGGTAAGTATTTTCACATCCCACTAATATATTTTAATCCAAATCACTTGAAAAATCTATCTACGCTACAGTTAATGGGTTTAATTGCAAAAAAATACAGTTCTGACCTTTTTCCAGTCTAGATTTAGACATTGTGCACCATGGTAAATGCCTTTTTAAAATTCATCAACGATATGTCATTATTAGTAGACAAAAGAACATTGATGATATCAAAAGACCTGTCTAAAGCTTTTGATTTAATCATCATGTTCCCTTGATTAAAGAAATTGCTATTCTTTGGAGAATTTATTCCTGTTATTATCTGGCTCAGATTTTCTTGGGCAGTCACCAAATGTTAGAAGAATACATTCAAATTAAAATGAGTACAGTTGTGAGGTATTTTGAAATGTTGATTGACCCTTGTTTGTGATAGAAAAACAAACTGTAAAGTATAAATAATTGTGCTTAGATTACAACTAAATTTGGAGGATCACGTTTTCATTTTTTTCAAAATGCTTCCTTAAGTAAAAATCAGGATGCAATGAATGATGTCCTCCGGCTGGATCTAAGACCCTCCAACCCATAAAGAAGTGAGGCTACATCTCAAAGTGCAATAGCTCAAAGTTTAGGGATCATGATAAATAGGTAACACTTATTAGCTCTGTGTTTATGGTCCATCACGGTTAATGATGCCTAATAATAAAGTTATTAATTTATACAGCAAAGTTGCTTCTCAACATTTCTTCCCATAGCATGTCAGTTTTCTGCTGTAGGTGGGACAGAAAAAGCTACAGAAGCCAAAACAAAAGAACAACTTCATTGCCCTTTTTTTTTTTTTCCTCCCGGAGACTTTTATCCTGTTCTTTGGGGGAGGGGGAAATAAGCGGGTGGAAAGAAAGAATGTGCAAAGTTGTAATGCTTGAGAGCCACAGGTTAAACCAATGAAATAGCCTGAGAACTACATATGTTTGGGACAAGGGTGAAAATGGACATGGCCAAAAGAGGGTGAACTATAAGCGTGGCAAAGCTAAAAAACAAGAATAGAGATTTCTCATTCCATTTTAATAAAGGCTTCTCTTCATCTTTTTTCTCTCTTTTTATTCAGTTTCAGAGCTGACTCATCTTGCCAGATTCTTCAGGTTTGGTGAAGCTCATTTGCCATTGCTCAAGAGCAAAAAATGCATAATCCATTCCCTGCTTCTCCTGGATCCATTGGGAAGCCAACTTCCTCCTATCTTTTCCTGTTACATATCAAAAGTCATGTTTTCTGCCAGACATGTTGTTTTGACTTCTGCCAAAACAAGAACCTGTAGCTCTATTTCATTATAGCCATTCATCCAAATGGCTGGAATGCACTATTTGGCCTCTCAGCTTTCGTAACTGTGAACTGTCCTACACATCTGTTATGTTCAGCAGGACCCTGTCTCAACCATTGAACCTTTTAAAAAACATCTTCTGCATTGGAGTCATGGACTTCTTTCGATCACTGATGAAGTTCAGAAGATATCTGCCAATTGTTTCTTCGAGCTCAAGAGTCAGAGAGATGATAAAACTAGTCTTGTCTTTTCACTGGTCTACTTGTGGATGCATCCCAAAGGAAGTTGTCAGGTACAAAGTTATCAACAGAAAGGGAATTACATAAGTTGAAATATACATGTCCTCAAAGACCTGCCAATGCAAAAGAAAGCAACTGGTGCAGGGGCATCAACACTTAAAAAAGAAAAAAAAAAACAGGCAGTGCTTCAATTATACCATCTGGGCTGCCATCTTAACCTTTTTTTGACCCTGTGTATTTCCTATAGACACCCCTGAATTGGTGCTGGCTTTCCTGGCCTTGAAATCCTGCAAACCCATCATCAAGGATCATATTAAACATAGCTGAGACAGAACACTGGGACATTCCCTTGGCCAAATCAGAAATCGGAAAATGGACTTCTCAAGCTGGCTTCATCGCAGAAGGTGTAAACATAGGTGTATGGTGGCTTCAGGGTGCAGCATGGAAAAGCCCTTTAAAACACTACCTTTGACTGACGTTTACATATCAGTAGCCATTGAGAAGTGGAACAGGGATTGAAACAAAGCCATTGAGGCTCCATTGTCAAATCAGATGGATTCAAATGCTACTTTAGTAGTCTGTTTCTCCTGTACAAGTAATCCACTACCATCAGTGGTGGATTAAGGCTCACTGGTGCCGTAAGCACTGACAAATCTTGGTGCCCCCTCCTTTGTACATAAAAGATTTTTTACAAATCTTCATTGTTTGTTTGTTTTTTCTTTTTCAACTTTGTAGTGCCCCCTTCGAGTCTGGTGTCCTAAGCATGTGCTTAGTCTGCTTAATTGTTAATACACACCACTGACTGCCATTGAATTGTGGAGCTGAAAAACTAAGGATATGCTTGAGGATTACATTGTGAAAGGGTTGGGACAAAGCTGCTACATACATGGACATGGAATGCAGAGACATCCTTCAGGAATATACAGGAATATGTTGCTTTGCTAAAATTTTGAATGAAGCCCTTCATTAAAGCAATAGAAAAGCCTTTTAATCATAGAAGTCATGCTTTGCATGTAGAACATGTTGTTGAATATGCTTTGTTTTTTTAAAAAAGATGAGTCTCCCATCAGTTGGACTGACCTTGTTACAATGCTTCTGGAAACAGAAAAGTGGAGAAATTGGACTGCGCCATCCAAAACAAAGCCCTGAGAAAGACAACAAAATTTGTGTCATGAAGAGTGTGGAAACCTCCAATCTGTTTCATGATAAATGACACAGATACAAATATAGACCAATGTATACAGAAAAATAGATATTAAAGGATATGGCTTTCCTTTGTCCTATCGGACATCCAGGAGTAATGAAGGAAAAAATGGAAAATAATTGTATCGACACTAAGCTAGATCTCTGTTTAGTTATGGCCAGAGTAGCCCACTGAAATCAATGAGATATAAGTTCATCTTGAGTATGTATATGATGGATTTCCTTTATTCTGCACAAGCATCACTGGATTCCATTCACATTTGATTAAGCTATTATTTCTCCCATTATTATCAGTTCATCTGCATGATTAGTTTATGAAATTAGGGTTCCAGTTTTCTATTATAAAAAAGGAAAGGTATAATGCATGGAAATGAAGCTTTGGAATTCCAGAATTATTACTAAATAGAGTTTCATGACTGGCATCCCTCTTGTTATTTCCAACTTCTAATTGTTATAATCCCAGAACATATCTATACAAATAACACACACCCTATATTCCCCATCCTATTGCATTCAGTTCCGTGCTCTTCACTCCATTTCAAACATTCTGGCACTACAGAGGTAAATATCCTATAATAACACATGACTTATTCTGTGATCAATTTCCATAGCATTTTGATGACAAAATCACTAAAAGATGTGGAAGCCTTGATTACTGAGGGCAGAGCCTTTGGTAGTCACTAAGTATTAATTTGCCATATTATCTAAAATCTCCTTGCAGTTTCTAATACAATTTGGAATTTCTGTTTCTGCTGAGATTCTGGTAGGAACTGCTCTATTTCTAGCAGTCCAGAACTATCTTGAATTTTGTCCAGTGCCTTGTATTCTTTTACATTTTATTTAAGAGGAAATGATGACCATGATCTGGGCAGCTCTAATTTTATATTCTCCTATACTTAAAGGGGGGGGGGGGGAACATTCTTTTTTTTTTTTCAAAAAAGAAGCAGTTTTTTATCTCTTTTATGTCCTAAAAAGAAAGGATGAATCCTTACTATGTTGACAGGAAGAGGCAATATTTAAATTATTTTTTACATATTTTTATTGGCAGAAAGGCAATACTGATTGTCAGAGTCTTGATTCTCCTATATACATGTGAGGTACATCGGCCATGGCAGCAAAAACTAGTAGGAACCCCCACCCCCGTAAGGGGATGGACTTATTATATAAAGCAGGGTTCTCCAACCTTGGCCACTTTAAGACTTGTGGACTTCATCTCCCAGAATTCTTCAGCCAGCAAAACTGGCTGAGGAACTCTGGGAGTTGAAGTCCACAAGTCTTAAAGTGGTCAAGGTTGGAGACTCCTGGTATAAAGGACTAGAAAGCTTCTGGTAGAGACCTTCAGCCTTCTGACCTAGGGACTCAACCATCTATTATTAGGCCAATCACTTTCTCTCTCAGCCTGACCCAACATTACAGTGTTGTTTCTTGCAGGGAAAACAAGAGGAGAAAGGAATATTATGTATGTTTGCTGCTTTACTTATAAAGTAATAAAGGTGGGATAAAAATCTAACCAAAAAAAGTACAATTATTGGGTCCATTATTATGTCAATGTAAGCTCTTTTGATGTTAATAGATTGGACTTGCAAAGTATGCTCTCCATATAAATCTTAAAGATAAAATGGTGAAATAGATGGAGTTAAACTAGCAGGTGGGACACCCTGATTCTAGCCCATCCTCAGCCACAAAACTCATTGTTGAGTTTATTTCTCTTGGCCCAGCCTCCTTCCCAGGTTTATTGTAAGGATGAAATGAAAGAAGCTTCCCGACAAGCTGGTAAAATTAATTTAAATCTTGCAGTTGTCATTAAGTAGGTAGAAACCAATGGGGTTTTTGTCTCGGTCTCAGGTAGAGAGAAGTAAAGGAAAGCATGCCTAGGAAAGCATTGTTAAAAAAGAACTGGAAATGTTTTATAAATGAAACAGGGTGAAGAGCTGTAGCATCCAACTATAAGAACAGGCTTGCTGGCTTGAAGTCCAATGTTCTGTGAACAGCAATGACTGGCCAGCTGCTTTTGAAAATTAGCAAGCTTGGCATGAAGTCAATCGGCCTGCTACATTGTTTGCCTCCAGCAACAGGGATACTGACTCCAAACATATGGCCAATGAGACAGTAAAGTATAAATCAGTCCAAGGAGCCATGTAGTCCAATTCAGGAAGCCAGATGCTTCTGATAAGTTTATAAAGAATGGACAAAACAGCAATTGCCCTCTAAAGTTGTTCAGTCTTAGAAAATGGTATTCAAAGAGTATTTATTTTGAAAAGAACTTAGTCCATTTTGGCGGATGAGGCCACTAGTGATGTCTTCGCCATACCCATTTTCTGACATTTGTGTTTTAAAGAGAAAAACAAAACAAAATGGCGATGTGGTTTAAAGCAATGAAGGAAGTCCAACAACCACAACAATAAAGCAAATCACTGTAATTAAAGTATCAGCCACCAAATGTTGTTGCAGACACAAACACTGATCGCATCTCTCTTTCTGGACTGGGATCAGTTTCAATCCCTGGCTTTTTTGGAATTGACATCAAAATTTAGACCATGACAAAGAAAAAAATGAGGAGAGGAGGGGAAAAGATCTCAAACTTCCTGGACCAGGTGCTGTTGGAACCAGGCACCTGGCAGCAGACTGACAGAAAACTTCTTTGCCCTTCTAGATGAGAGACCTTGGCCACAGGAAACAGAGGAACCTATGTCAGCTCTGATTGGAAATGGGTAAGATTAAGCCTAACTAACCCTGTGCAAGACCCATAGGAACTATGGGCTCTGGTTATTCAGTCCTTCTCCAACCTTGTAGGATTTGGGTATAAGAAACTGCACCATTTTGCTGGAACAAGAGTGGGACAGGGACTGAAGCTGCACTGCAGGGTTAGCAAATGAAGACCACATGAGCGAAGGGACAAAACTGCAAGTGACACATGAGAGAGGCAGCATCAACAAGAATGAGCCCTTGAGCCCGAAAGTTTGCCATGAAGTCACTTCCTTTGAGGACAAGAAGCGGCATAGAAACTGCCCTTCTTTTGCCTAACACCCTTCACACCCTGGAATCAATTTGTCTGGGATCCCAGCTGACCACAGCTTTTCAATTTGGATTCTATATCATATTTGTAATAATGAGGGGTGGGACCAATGCTTTGTTTACTTCTTCATTCTCCACCCACCCACCCACCCCAGCCTAGAGACAGAGGAAGTGTAGCTGGACGTCATTAGAAGACCTTACTAAAGCCCTTTTGGAAAACATTCTCTCAATTGAGCCTCAAACAGTCCAATTGCAAGATCTCCTGGCCTCTATATCAGCCCTTCTTCTCTTGCCCCTCCCGTTGGTTAGTTTGCTTTATCTTCTTGTCTGGTGGTAAACAAAGATGGACAATTTGAAAGCATGCTGAAGTTTTTTGATTACTTTTTCACTTGGCTCCATAACAGGATTCACGTCAAAGGTGGTATTCAGCAGGTTCTGACCTGATCTGGAGAACTGGTAGCAGAAATTTTGAGTGGTTCAGGGAACCGGCAAACACCACCTCTGACTGGCCCCACCCCCATGTATTCTGTGCCTCCTGAGTCCTACCTGATCAGCTGGGTCTTCTTTTGTTGCCCTGCACAGGAGAACGGAGCTGGAAATCAGGTTAGTGGGGTGGGGAGGGAATGGGATTTTGCAGTATCTTTCCCCTGCCATGTCCTCCAAACCATGGTCACCAAACCACACCATGCTCACCAAACCACACCATGCTCACCATAGAACCAGTCGTAAAAAATGTTGAATCCCACCACTGATCTACTTGGTAAAGGATGTTGATTTAACCCTTCCTTCCTCCTTCCTTCCTTCAGACGCAAGCAGTTGCTTTGGCTTTTTAGCTGGACTATTATAACTTCCTCTTCCCACTTCCATGGAAATACTTTGGCCAAAACAACCTTAAGATGTGTTTCTCAACCTTGGCAACTTTTAAGATATATGGATGTCAATTCCCAGATTTCTCCAGCCATCATGGGTAAGCTGCGGAAACATAAAACATGGCTAGCTGGGGAATTCTGGGAGTTGAAGCCCACACATCTTAAAGTTGCTAAGGTGCAGAAAACAATAATCTAAAGGCCCAGTTTTTAAACTTTTTAAGGTCATGTTCATCTCACCACAAACATATCATGATAAAAAAAATTCTGCCATGGCCTCATAATATGGCCTTTATCAGTCTCCTGCTTATAAGTAATACAGACTTAAGTCATCCTTAATTGCACTGGTGTTATAATAGAAGTTTGTCTTGTAAGCTTCTGACCAGGAGAGCTTGTAACTGGAAGGTCCCTTCCAATTCTGTTACTTTTTTAAGCTACTGGCATCCCCCAATAGCAGCTACACTTGGGGTATAAGCCGTTAAACTTGTTATCTCGAAGACCAAGAACAAAAGCTATACAGAGACTGGATAAGAGTCAACAAGAAAGACCTCCAAATAGATTTTGCTTTAACTTTCTGCTGACTCAGGTGATGGGTGCAGAACTCTGGAATTTAACAGGGGAAAGGCCCTCTCTGGCATGGCTATTCCTAGGCCAGGGAATTGATCCTATACTCATGGAAATGACACTCTGCTTTGGATTCAGAATTGAGGTGGAAGCAGCGAATCCAGGAGAAAATCTCTCTCTGGAACATCATCCCCACCGAGATTAGAATGGCCCCTACCCTAGCACTCTTCTGGAAGACACTGAAGACCTGTTTCTGCCAGCGGGCCTGGGGAACCCTGAGTGAGATAGAGCTCATTAAATGGTTCATGTGAGGTGCTATGGCCAGGATGTGGGCAGGGGTGGATTTTATTATATTATTATATGACTCTTCTTTTATTTGTTTTATTGCTTTTATGTGAAGTTTTATATTGTGTAAATCACCTTGAATCACCCCATGCGAATAGGCGGCAATATAAATTCCCTAAATAAATAAAGTTGTATAGCATTCAGATTCCTAGGATCATGGGTCTGTCTCAGAGGGAATCCATAAACATTTGGTTTCAAGCGCTGCAGAAAAAGTTAGATTCTTGCTTTTATTAAGCTTTTGCATTTCTTTTTGCCTTCTAGTCTGAAGTTCTGTACTAGGAAGGATTCGCTGTGTATAATTACTCATGGAACTGTTCTGTGTTACTGTCCAAGTGAAAAGAAGAGAAATTCTGAACTATTCCAAATGTCTTCTTTCTTGAACATTTTGAACAAAGATACCAGCTTTTTGTTACAAAATGTACTTTGGGGGTTGTTGTTTTTTTCCCCTTGTGTATATAGGTCTGCACAACTTCATGAATAGAGTTTATACAAAACAAATAATTGTGCCTTGGATTTTTAAGGATTTAGAGGTTATTACTGAATATTACCAGCAAAATAGGTACCTTGGAATGCAAACACACCAAACTTTCCACTAGGAAAGAGGGAGATTCCCATCAGCCTCAGAAAATTCTGACACCTAAAACACATTTATCTAAAAATGCCCCAGTCTTCTTAAATATGCACCAACTGCAGCTACACAATACAGTACAAGGTTTGGCTACTGGTGTCCCTGTGCACCACACATAGAACAATTTCCTTTGCTTGTTGGAGTTAGGCCAATAATTAAATCCACTTTAATTGCTTCCCCCCCCCCTTTCACTTTGGTGAGCTGAAATCAACCAGCTGAGAGGCTCGGCCACAGAGATCCAGCCCTGGTTCTTCTGGAACAATAAGGTTGCTTGGAAATACACAAAATCAGCACACGAAGCCTCCCAAGTTTCTCTTTCTGCCCTTTGAAGAAAGAAAACCGAGAAAGCTGAGCGGCCGGACATGGGCTGCTCCCAGAGGGTCGAAACCCAAAACCGTGGGTCTCTTACTCTCTTCAAGCAGGAACGACCGACCGCTTGCAAGCGACAAAGCAGACCGAAGCGAGAGGGAGCCCCCTCGACTCCCCGGGCTTGGGAAAAGAGCCTCCTTGGCTGAAAACCACGCGGAAAGGAGTTGGCGAGGTGGGGGGGAGCTGTTTTCGCAGCCCTGCTGATTGGCAACCCCTTCCGTTGGCAAGGCTCGCGGGGGGGGGGGGGGGGGGGGGGGGGGGGGGGGAAGTGGGGGGGATCATTCGGTGATACCCAGTGGTGTATTAACCATGATGCAGACGAAGCACATGCTTAGGGCACCAAGCCCAAAGAGGACACCACAAAGTTGAGAAAGAAAAATAACCAATGAAGGGGGGGGGGGGGGCGGCGGGGAGCACCAAGATTTGCCAGTGCTTAGGGCGCCAGTGAACCTTAATCCATCACTGGGTGCATCTGTGCGAGGGATCGGGAGGAGGGAGGCAGGAAGAAAGTGCGACCTTCCCGGCGCTCAGGAGGACCAAACTCCCCCCCCCCCAAGGTCCCGTCTTCACGTTCGGTTTCCCAACTCGTGTCGGGAACTCTCCCAGTCCCCCTTACGTTACATTTGGCACACGACAACCTCCAGCCGTCATCCTATTCTCAGAGCCAGCGTCCCTCTCTCGGGGCACTCTCACACACACACACCCCGTCCTTCCCTTCGGGTCTTTCTCGAGGCGAGCTCCCTCCCTTCCTTCCCCGATCTCTTCACTCTGCCCGGCGCAGAAACCTGGGTAGCGGCCAGTCCAACGAGACGGCAGCACGTCTTGCTTAGCGCTGGGGCCAGCTCATATACAGCTGCGTGGGCTTTGTTTGCGGTGGGTTGGCGGGCGCGTTTGCCTCCCTCCAAACCCCCGCATTCTCTTTCTTCTCCTCCTCTTCCTCCACCCGACCCGGCTGCGAGTGAGCCCAGCATGATAACGAGCTTCGCCAATATTGGAGACCAAGCTCGGAGTCCTGGTTGGAAGGAGTGGGGGTAGGGGTGAGGGTGGAAGTGGGTAGCCTGCCAGCTTCTTCTTCTTCTTCTTCTTCTTCTTCTTCTTCTTCTTCTTCTTCT
>BLBF01000005.1:35545965-35574634 GCA_015471245.1 Laticauda colubrina | reverse complement strand
GCTTTAAAAAATCACCAGTATTTCCCGTGCTGATTTCCACCGCCGGCTAGGAAATGGGATAAATAGCAGATCCCCCACCCCCCCCCCCCCCCCCAATTCCTTGCGGCTCACTTTTCTTAAGCCCTCTCCCCCGTGTCAGTTGGAAGCAGGTAGGCAGATGAACAGCGAGGGCCCGATGCTGTTTGGCCTGCCCTCAAAATGGCAAGACCCACCTTGGAAAGGTGAATGCCAGGGCCCAGCGAATTCCTTGCGGGCTTCCTGTAAAACCTGCTGTCCGACTTGGTATATGAGAATGCCAAGAAAAGAGCGGGGGAGAGATCCGGAAGAGGGAAAGAGGTTATTTTCAGAAAAGAAAAGAAAAGAAGATCTGGCTTGGAACAGTTTTATGAATAGTTTGAGTTTTATGCACAGTTTTCCTTGCTAGACTCTCTTAAAAACTGGAGGAGTAAATAATATGCTGCCTTTGAACATATGTAGAGAGTCACTTCCCTTTTCATTCCTTGCATTTTGAGAGCCTCCTTCCAACAAATTTGGCATCTCTTTAGAATGGAAAATTAGTTAATTGGAGTAGAGGTTGAAGAATTCTCTTTTTAAATATTTTCAGACTCCAGGTACAATAGGGGAAAAATTGTCTTGTTAAAAAATGAAGACCATTTGCATTTTAAAAAAACACACCAAAAATTAAGTTTCTAGATCTCATGACTTGAGGAAAAAACTGAAGCCATTTTTCCTATCACACAAGACCTTCATCCCTATCATGGCCTGGGACCAGATTTTCTTCTTTTCAAAAGAAGGCTGAAAACAAATCGGATTTTCTGAAAGTGACAGGACTAAATTTTGGTTGATGGCCTCCATGCATTCCAGTCTGCCTTTTGCCCAAAAAGAGAGAGAAAGATCTCATCCAGACTTGTGCAAAGCTGGCTGAGGAACTCAGGGAATTGAAGTCCACAAGCCTTAAAGTTGCCAAGTTTGGAGACCCTTGATCTACTCCACATATTCCTACATTCCATTCTTGGTGTTTCATTTGTCTAGCATACACCTTCACAAAGCACTTTGTAATCCTGCAAGTGCAGCTGAGAAATCCTTTAAAACTTGGGTTGATCTCAACATCAGTGACTTCTCAGTATAAATACAACACTAACAAGCTACAGTTAATGATACAGACACCCTTCGTTCAGTCAGTTAGCTCATTCGAATTAAAAATGGAATTTCAAAGTCGCTTGAACAAGGTGTCCCTCAGTGTATCACCAAAATCCAAGGTAGAATGAATTAGAAAGTTAACCAATAACCACAAATATCTTTTAAGGAGAACCTGGGGCAAAGGGTGGGGGAGTATGGTCCTGTCAAAAGATCTTGTCTCTGCTATGCTCTTAGATCTGAACAGCAACTCTGAAAGCAAGCACTAGAGCAGAGGTTCCCAAACCTGGCAACTTTAAAACTTGTGGACTTCAACTCCTAGAATTCTCCAGCCATAATTCTGGGAGTTGAAGTCCACAAGTCTTAAAGTTGCCAAGTTTGGGGACCCCTGTTCTAGAGGCTAATATGAAGAACTGGACATTTAAAAGAAAATGAAAGTACTTCTTCCAACAACTATTAGGTCACACCAGCCTGTCTCATCCACCGAATTGATGGGTGATTTTGAAAAAACTAAGCAAGGTAAGACTTAACTAGGACATCATCAGGAAATTTCACAGCTGTATGCAAGTCTGGAAATCTGAAACCACATCCAGGAAGAAGGCGGTGGTAAGAAACCCACATAGGTCTGTCAATAGATCAACACTTCTAGAGAAAATGGGGGAGGCAGATTAGGTTTGTGTAAGACCAACACCTCACTTTGTGTGGGGTTCTAAACTTCTAAACAATTCTACACTTTTCCAAAGAAATGAGGGCTCTGGTAGAATGTCTTTCTAAACCAGCTGTGGTTTTCTTTTGAGGCAAAGCATTCTCGAGATTCTCTAGACTCCATTTATATTATATCCTCCATGTATGTATATCCTACTTTGGAGACTAGCTGAAGCTATTGCTTCGATCTAGGAGGTTTAATGCAGAAGATGATTTTTAAAGACATGTATTAATTATTCTTTATGTCTATGTTGTTATTCTTTATTAATTATTACAATTTATTAATAATATTAATACTTATTAATATTGTTAATACAATATTTAATTATATTAATTATTCTTTATTTACATGTCTATGATTCTGGCAACAAAAGTGCATATAGTCAAGGGTATGGTTTTCCCAGTTGCAATGTATGGCTTTGAAGGTTGGACCATAAGAAAGGCTGAGTGCCAAAGAATTGAGGCCTTTGAACCATGGTGCTGGAGAAGACTCCGAGTCCCTTGGACTGCAAGGCGATCAAACTAATCAGTCCTAGAGGTGATCAACCCTGACTGCTCTTTAGAAGGCCAGATCCTGAAGATGAAACTCAAATACTTTGGCCACCTATGAGAAGGAATGACTCATTGGAGAAGAGCTTAATGCTGGGAAAGATTGATAGAAGAATAATAATATTATTTTATGATAGATTGATAGAATAAGCTTAATGCTGGGAAAGATTTAATAGAAGAAGAGGATGACAGAGAATTAAGGTGGCTGGATGGAGTCACTGAAGCAGTAGGTGTAAGCTTAAATGGACTCCAGAAGATGGTAGAGGACAGGAAGGCCTAGGGGAACATTGTCCATGGGGTCATGATGGGTTGGACACAAGACTTTGCAACTAACAACAATGTCTATAGAGATTCTTAGTCAACCAAGTCATGGTTATCCCAAATTTTGAGACATTTAACAATGCATTTGGGATAACTGTTCTTTTGTTATAATTTTAACAGTGTAATCACTCTGTTAGAGGGCAAGTCAGATATAAACATGAAAGTTTTTTTACTATATCCCACGTAGATAGGTCCACAGCCATGGAGGAAGAGTTTAAAATAAAAGTCAAAATGGCAGCCACAACTGCATAATCCGAGCAACAACCCATTGTTTGGGTGCACAGGGCATGTGATGCTCATAAAATGGGTGGACTTTAAATCACAAGGCCACAGCTAGCAATTTTGTTCATTTCAGGACTGCTTTAGATTCCCTCTCATGGAAACCCTGTGGAGAAATGTTAAGGTCTTGCCAATAGACAAGGCAGTTGATTTTGCTCTAACATGAATTATTTAACACACATATGTGAAGATGTTATGACAAAGCCATTTTTAATGCAGTTCTAATACTGCATTATTAGTATTAGTATATATTTAAAAAAAATAAAAAACAAAGAGCCTATTTGAAAAACCTTGCCAGAGAGGTCCAAATAGATCCAGGATCAAGTCAACTTCCAGAGGTAGAAATCCATTTGGCAAAGTTGAGCCAGACTCTCTCTCTCTCTCTCACTCTCTCTCTCTCTCTCCTTCCCTCATTCACTCCCTCCCCCTCTTTCCTCTCCCTCTCCCACAAACCTCTGGATTTCACAAGGTTCTCCTTTTTCAAATAAAGTGATTTCTCTGTAGGTTGCTTTTTGTTCCTGGAGAAATAGTAAGAGGTCAAATTAACAGATAAGCAAGTTGTGTTAGTTAAAGGGTTTAAAGAGTTGGGACTTCATCCTCCTATCTCGTGAAGAAATGGCTCTCTGATAGGTTGGTAAGTTTGAGGTCTTCTATAGGATTCTGAAGGGCTCCTAATCAGCCCTGGACTGCCACCATTGCTTTTTGCCTTTTAGCCAATTTCTAGAACAGACCAGTGTTCTTTGCTAAAGAATAGTGATTCTTTAGTTCAATATGATGGTATTGCTCAAGTGAAATGTTTCTAATATTGCATGCCTTTAAGCAAGCAAAAAGGTTGAAGAAAAGACTTTCCCAGCTCAAAGGAATGTGGTAGCTCTGAATGATGGTGATTTGTACCAGCAGCCATAACGTTCTTTGTGGAAAAAGAAAGAATCCAACTTTTTATAGAGCACAATTCCATTTTTTTTTCTGCACCATGTGAGTGCATAGTCTAAGTTCTGGGAATCTTAAGTTCTGAGCATCATAGGCCACTAGTAGCATGAAACTGGATTGCTGGGAGTTAAAGGCAAAGAAGGCAAAACATTCACATGTTTAAGGTTAAAGTTTCTTCTCTGTCATGTGGACTTCGTAAAGATCCATCTCAGGGCACCCCTTTTTTTTTAACTATTATCATCTGGCAGATGGTACGGGATCATAAAAACAAGAATAAATAGGCTAAAAAACAGCTCCTATCCCAGGGCAATAGCTCTATTGAATTCTACTGTATAGGACAATATTAATGCAATATCAGGGGGTTTCAATTCAATTGTATAGAATGTGAAGGATGTGTGTTTGTGTTTTATTTTTTTTAGTTATATAATGTACACTGAAGATGGCATTTAATTTTATTGTATAGGGTGCAATGACAATAAAGTAAACAAAACAAAACTAAACTGGCTCCTCTGACAGACTTTACTCTTCATTCAACAAGCTGGATGAAAACCACTGCAGGGGACCTACTGTTCACAAAGGACTCCTACTATGTGACCCATAACAAGGCAGTATCTTTTAGGTTGTGGGGATGTGGCAATTATGATTTAGGTGGAGAATTTGACCTTTCAAATCCTGATGACCAAATTCTAGATAAGAACCAGCCCTCTGTCTTCCTTTTCTTTTCTTTTCCTTTTTTGTCCCAATGACCATAAACCATTTTACTGCCCTACTGTCTGCTTTGCTTTGGTGGTAGATTTAATAAGTTATCCTTCTTAATGAAAGCATTTGGCTTTATGGTTCTGGAGCTGTTGAAATGACTCCCTGCCCTCTATTCTTTCTTTTGTAAACATATGCAATGAACTGGTTTTACTTCTTTTATTAACTCTTCCATTCAGATTAGTGTTACGTTTCATACTTTTTTATCAGATAGACAACTTGCTGTTGCTTAGAAGTGTGCTAGCTAAGAAACACTGGTAAAAGAGTATTTGCAGATCTGCCTATTATCCGCAAGTACACTACCTACCACATATGATACTACCCTTCATATGTATATTGATGTTTGTGTTTATGGTTTCGGAGTGTAATAAATGTATTTATTTACTTTGCCTTATATTTATCTTTCAGCGTAAGTTGAAAGAGTCTCCCTGCAGGTTTTTTGATTACCTAGTCAGAAATTACCCCCATGGATTTTAATAAGACAAAAAGATAAATGAAGTAGGATAGAATAAGCTGGAAGGGACTTTGGAGGTCTTCTAGTCCAGCCTCCTATACCAATTTAGATAAGTGAGTATTCTAGACTCTTCTTAAAGATGAGTCAATGGAGCACCCATGATTTGATGGAGTACCCACAGTTTCTGAAAGGCAAGCTATTCCACTGGTTAACTGTCCTCACTGTTAGGAAGTCTCTCCTTAATTCCAGACTGCTTCTCTTTTGATTACTTTCCAACAACTTTGATTACTCTCCTGCCCCCCAGTGTTTGGAGAATAATTTTACTCCATCTTCTTTGTTGCAGCCTCTCAAATACTGAGATACTATTATTATGTCCCCCATAATTCTTCTTTTCTTTAGACTAGCCAAGCCCAAATCCTGCAGTCGTTCTTCCTATGTTTTAGTGGATGTAGAACTGTAGCAGTCAAGGGATTTGATTGACTTGATTTCAAAATGGTCATACACAAATTTGTGGTGCTGGTACTGTTATTATGGCCAGAATGCTTTGCTGGTGGCTTCTGATTTGGGAACACATGGCATTTGTTCTCCTGATGGACATCTGGGTGATCTTATACCCTCAGGGATAAAGACGCTGCAGCTGGTGATTAAAATATAAAATAAAAAATATTATTCTTTGGTTGCTTTTTTAAAAATTTAACTTTGAATGCATGCATTCAGACTGTAGACATAGATTTGCACTGGATGTCTGAATGATCCAGAAGAAGGTAACATACCTTGGTAGGTATATTAAGTTCAATTTCTGTAAATGCTTCCAAGGGGGAATGGCCAACAGTATGAGATTCTGGCTCAGTAATTGAAACTTTTTGCTGGCCCAGGCTGGCTGATCCTTTCAGTGAATAGTATTCCTTTGTGGTCAGTTTCATGACCTCCTTTTTCCACCATTGACATATTGCTATCTGTCTATCCTTGATTTGGCAGAAAGATATGCTGGTATGAAACTTGTTCTCATCGTTGATGATCCCCATTCTGCCTCTTATTGTCTGTGTTACCTTTCACAGTCAGAGATCTGATTTATCTTGCAAAGGGAATGGATGACAAAGCCAAACTTATTTTATACACCTTGTGGTCCCTGCTGGCTGCTATTGAAAGCTGTCAGTTTAAGGGGAAAATAATACTTTTAACCAAGGTGCAACTAAGAACAAGTAAAACTTTTAGGCTGAGGTCACAGCAGAAAAAAAAAATGTGAACTATAGTTGGGTTTAGAATGGGTACAGCCCCTAGGACAGAGAGACTGAATTGCTTTAACTAGCAATGATCCTAATTCACTTGGAGCAACCCTCTTACATGGGGAGAATTCAAAGATAAGGTGTCTCAACTTAGCTCCCTCTGAATGTGTCAGGCAAGTCTATATGTCAGGCAAGCACTGACATATGACTTAAGAGTCATTGGAATGCTAGCCTAACATATCTTGGACTTTTCTGCTGATCCTAGAGGATAAGAGATGTGTATTTTTACTAGACTGTATTTTTGGTAGGAAATAACCCCGCTCGGAGGGAGAAATAGAAGCTCCCCAGCCAAATCTGAAGATCTGTAAGATCTAAGATCTCATGGAAAAGTTCGCTCTGGATGAGGCAAGAGTAACCGCGCGTTTTTATTCCGATTTATCATGAAATTCAATGGGTGAGCGAGCTCCCAAGGAAGGCGCGCTCAACCTGTTTCTGACGGCCGTTCTTTCTTGCCTCGCCGTTTCGAACCACAAAGCTGGCAGATCACGTTTCCTCCACTAGATGGCGCTGGTGCAATTTAAATAACTCCAGAGGCGCAACCCAGCCACTTTGTGGGGAAACTTTCTTTCCCCCCCAAAAAAACCTTTGCAGAACATAAACATTTATTTGTAATAGATCGCCTTATCATCCTCCTGGAAAAGGAACAGAACAGAAAAAGAAAACCTTTCTGTAATGTAAAAGGAGGAGGAGGAGGAGAAAGCGGTGGCTTTTCGGGGGTAAGAAAAGTTCAGAGTCGGTTTCTCGCCCGGCGGCTTTTATTTTCTCGGGCGTTTTGCTTTATGGCTGCAGCTTTGTTCTCCTCTAGCCAAATTCAGCCCCTCCGAGTGCGCCGAAACGCACCCCCACATCCCGAGAAAGGAGGTGGAGGTACAGTGACCTCCGGGAAAGAAAACATTCCCATAATCTCCTAAAATGCTTCATTGCCGCCAAAAAAACAACAACAACAACAACAACAGCAACAAGGTCAGATCCATTCAAGGCCACGCTCATAGAGAAAAAAAATATTTGCCCGCAACTTCTCGCCTTGAAGACCAAGAATTAGTTCAACTAGGTCGAAGGCAAACGATCTTGTCATGTTTTCCTCACCGGGAAAGGAATTCCTGCCCAGGTTTCTTTTGTGAGCTGGATGCTGGTTTCTCCTCGGGAAACGAACTGGAGGCTACGGGCGCAATAGGAGATTTCAGAGTTCGCCCGCCCATCTTCTCCCTTGTCTCACAAATAAATGTCTGGTCCCTGGGTAGTTTTTAATTCTGTCCTGGGAATGGAAGGTACCTGTGGAGTGCGGGTCATAAAGCTGACTGTTTGTGGGCCTGACCGCCTCGCTTTGGTCAGTGTGGCAGCCAAAGTGGGTGCAATCAAAGCTCCAGTTTTTTATATGGGGGGGGGGGGGGGGCAGGGAGGAAGCTTGGAATTCACCGGCCTGGACGCCATCTTGACTTTTTTGACCCTATCTTGTGGATCCCCGAGTTACACAGCCGGGAAAATGTAACAAAAGATGAACATCTGCCACTGAATAAAATTCTAATGAAGAAATTCTAGACCCTCTCATTAAAATGGCCCGATCCTCTTCCCGTAAAAAGAAGCTAAAGCATGAAATATGTCAGGCCGCTGGGAAGTACGTTTTTTTTAAATCTTTTAAAGATATTTTTAAAATATCAGGGAGAGAAATATTTTTTAGGACGGTTTCCGAAGTAAATCACATTCGTTCTTTCAAGACGGTTCCCTAAGTTTCTTTTCAGAGGTCTAGCCACTTAGGATAAACAGGACACAGCGAGAGACGGTTGTGGTTTTTCAATTATCTCCTTTCATCTGGTCAAATGTGACTTTAGTATTCCCTTTCCTGGGTGGGATTTTTTTTAAAAAAAAAATCATCAATCCAACATCAAAATCGCAATGCTGCTTTCCTCAAACGGTGTTCCCAATTAACTTCCAATGGAACAGAACCACTGCTCTATTTATAGTGACTGAAAAATAATAAACAGAAGCGTTTAAAAAGAAAAGAAAAACATGTTTACATCCCATAATTGTTCTGGTAAAAAATTGCCGTGAAGCAAATCTGCTTCTTTTTTTCTCTTGTTCCTGTTTATCATTCTTGTGATTTTAGACTTTTCCCCTCCACAAATCGATAGATTCTGCCCACCCCACCTTAAAAATGTTAATTCAGGTAGGATTTTTACTTATGGTTAAAATATGTTTTATCTTCTTTCCTGAGCGAAAATAAATCTGGACAATACTCCTAGAATGCGGACTCCTAATAAATCGATATTTGTAATATATTCCATATGCTATTATCGCTGTTGTTATATAATATTATTGCTTGAGTTTTCACTATTAGAATTATACGATTTACCAATCCAAATCATTTTTTTTTTTTGCTGAAAAAAAAGGCCAACTGTTGGGGGGGGGGGATCGTGGAAAGGTTCGTTCTGCTAAATACTGAAAAAGAAACGCTAGTCCTGTCCCTTTGTCGAAAGTTGCCCAGCTTTTCGAAGAACGAATAAGAGCTATGACAGTTTTGAAGACTGCTGTATGTTTAGATTCCTACCGGAGCTTATATATATAAGCTCTTATATATATAAGCTCTTACCGGAGTATATGTATATATATATAGTGCCAGGCTGAGTTGAAAGACATGTTCCAATTGAATAGGAAGAAAGGAAGGAAGGATGGATGGAACGATGGATGGAAGGTGGGAGGGAGGGAGGGAGGGAGGGAGGGAGGAAGGAAGGAAGGAAGGAAGGAAGGAAGGAAGGAAGGGGGAAAAAGGAGAATGAAGAGGGAAGGAAAAAAAGAGAAGGAAGGAAGGAAGGAAGGAAGGAAGGAAGGAAGGAAGGAAGGAAGGAAGGAAGGAAAAAGAAGAAAAGGAAGGAAGGAAGGATAGATGGATGGAAGGGAAAAGGGAGGAAGGGAGGGAGGGAGGAAGAAAAAGGAGAATGAAGAGGGAAGAAAAAAGAGAAGGAAGGAAAGAGGGAAGGAGGAGAAAGGGAGGGAGGGAGAAGAAAGAATGAAGAGGGAAGGAAGGAAGGAAAGAAGGAAGGAAGGAAGGGAAAGGGACGGAGGGAGGAAAAAGGGACGGAGGGAGGACAGAAGGAAGAGTTACAAAGCCTTCCCGCTGTTCGCGTTCAATGTCTTTGTGTGCTGAGAATATCGACCTACGACAAATCTTTCACGCCCTTTAGTTTTACCGACCGTCAGAAGGGCTTGAACGTAATCTGGTTTGTGTCTGGTGCGTGTGTGAGTCTCCTCAGTCTACCAGCAGCCTTGTTGCGTTGCCTGCCTGGTTGCCAAACTCCGCAGACTCAGCGCCACCGAAACGGGAGGAGCTTCTTCTGAGACCCCTCCGTCGATTGCGCCGGGTGTTAAACAAATCGAGGCAATTCCAAAGCAAATATTGTGATGGGGGTGGGGGGGGGAGACGGACGGGGGGGACTCGGGGGCGCAGTGGAAGGGGAGAAAGGAACACGGGTACTGTTTTCTCTTGCGTGGTTGGGGGGGGGGGGGGGGGGGGAGCGGATAGCAACCTTTCCCTGTAGGTGGCATCCTTTGGGAAGCCCCCCACCCCCACCCTGGCCTTAAACAGTAAGGGATGGGGGTCGCAGTCCAAGTCTCAGCGCCCCAGGTGCGGCTCCCGGCCTCCACCCCAGGTACTCCTTTCTGGGTCCCGTTGGAGGCGCAGAAAACTGGGTGAAAGTAGTGAATGTGCGCTCCGGAACAAAAGTGAGGTTCTTCTTTCTCACGTGATAACAAATATTAAAAAAAAAAAAAAAACCCCAACCACCAGCTCGAATAAATAAGCGCAAACCCCCCCCCCCTTTTTTTTTTTCCTCCTGAAGATTTTATTGTCAAAGTGTTAAACGTCCCCGTCATTTTTATTCAAACACTAACATGATTATGGCCAATTATATATTCACTAGTTTTCTTTTAGTTTGGTGTAATTGTACTTGTCACTAATAAAACAGACATAATGGATCGCTCCTGCTCTGGATTTTTCAAGCAATTTTCTATAATTTGATTGAATTATACTTCGTCGCTTTTTTTTTTCTTTTCTTTTTTTAATCTATATTTTCGAATCGTATTCGCTGGGAAATTGCCGCTCCTTTTCTATTTTGTTGGGTGGGAAGTAATTTACACTTCCCTAACATTTATAAATAGAATTCGGTTCTTTTGGCAACGACGGTGCTGAGGATTGGGTGGGGGGGGGGGGGGAGTAAAAAAAAAGTGGGGGCGGTTTAAAAAAAGCCCACCTCCTTACAGCCAAAGGTTTTCGAAATGCGAAAGAAAGATTGGTGGGGAGCCGGGGAGCCGTTTGTTTTCAAGGGTAAAAGGCGCAAACAGAAAATATTACACGCCTAATCAGATGGGGTGACTATTGTAATAGGTTTGTTGTTCCTCTCCCATTCTTCAAAACATAAGAACATGTCGAGACAGGCAGGGGAGGACTTCGTTTTAAATATATATTTATCAAGGGAGAAGAGGTATACACACACACTGCTACAGGAAAAATATAGCGCCAATTACATTCCTCTAAGCAATTAGACTAACTATCTACATACTGTTCCTATGTGCTTTTTTTTTTGGGGGGGGGGGACTCAATTACACAAACAAAGCCACCGGTGGCTTACAGAGCGATCCTATACGGCCGAGGCAAATCCCTTTGAATACAACAGGGCTTACTTCCAGGGAAGCGGGTGGAGGACCACCAGGAACCCCCCCCCCAAACAAACAAACAAACAAACAAACAAACAAGCAAACTCTAAATGGCAAGGAAGCAGTTGCACCACTCAAGGATTCCGACCGGCCCTTCGTAATAGCTGGCCTCGTTGGCCGGGAAAGCCTGCCACTTTTGGGTCTGTGACTGGGAAACAAGCCAGTCGGACCCCACGATGGTCAAGGTCCGGCTTACGGATTTAACACGCATTACCGGGGGAGGATTAATGTTTGTGTGTGGAACGAGGAAGACGTTGAACCTGAGCCTCCCCAATGGGGCTTATTTATCCCCATTTGGTTTATAAATAAGCCTCCTTCGTCAGCCTCTTGGCTGATAAAGGTGCTTGGAACTGTGCGTGGGATCTTTGGTAGGTGGGTGACCGAAGCAGATAGCTTTCCTTCCTAACTTTTCAGGTTTCAGCCTACCACACCCACCTCTCCCTCTCCCTCTCCTCCCCCTCCTCCTTTTCTCTCTCACGCACACATTAAGAGATTGAAAAGTAAAAGCTAAAATTCAATTGTTGTTGGCTGATATTAAGTCACAAAGCAGCCGGACTCAAGTTCTCCCAAGAAACAACATCCTGGGGAGAAGGATGACATATTTTGAGGTAGACTGCTTGTGAATGTGGGAGTTCCATTTAGTCCCACTCTTTGTGGGCTCTTTAGTCAATACTCTTTGTTTAAGGTAGCTTTTAAAGATCGGTAGGTAGCAAGTAGGAAATATTTTTTTAGAAAGGAAAAGAAAAGAAAGACTCCTGGTGGAGTGAAGAGAGAGAGAGAGAGAGAGAGAGAGAGGGAGAGAGAGAGAGAGAGAGAGAGACTGGGATGGTCGTGGTCCTCCTGAGAGCCTTCTAAGCTAGCCGGAAAATATTTGAAAAGTCGAGCCAACAGTCTTTTGCAAACCCTGTGTCTCCAACTTTTTCAGGGGCTTTAAATTGTGTCCCCTCCATTTGTTGTAACTGGAACCCACTCGCAAGTGAAAGTGTTCTGGTTGCAGGGCGGGATGCGGGGTGGGCACATCCAGAGACCCTCCTGTAAAGAAACAGATCGATACAAGCCTGAGCTTTTCTCAGTCAGGTAAGAGAAGATCCAGCTAACACCCCCCCCCCTCAAAAAAAAATGCTGCTTAAGAAGCAGGTGCCAGGCTTCGGGATCGGGTTCCCACCCTAAGAAATATTTTGGCCCATATCATAGGGTTGACAGCTCTGCCTGCTGTGACTCCAGCTCTCAAACAGGAGGACCAAAAAGCCAGACAGGTGTCCGAGTGAAAAAGATATTTTTAATTTTTTAAAAAAATTATTTTGCAAATGATTTATTTCGGCAGGAGAAGCCAGATATTTACAGAGAAGGCCCGCTGAGCAAAGCGGTTCTAACTTCAGCAAGCTTCCCATCCAGAGGACTGCGGCCTGTGATTTGCGGGGATGGTTAAAATATTACACGGGAAGGGTAAAAACTACCAAAGCGTCCTTCATCTCAAAGTTCCTCAGGAAACCCCTCTGAAGATAAAGTTGAAGACCGAGAAGGGGTGATGTGGGGGGGGGGGGGGGGAGAGAGAGCCGAAGTGCGAACGATCCCGGCGATTTCTCAACACAAGACGCGCGCACCCGGGCCACAAACTAGAGAGAGAGAGAGAGAGAGAGAGAGAGAGGCCCCCGGGAGGACACTTTGATTTGCCTCGTGTTTTCTCGGGTTACAAAATAATGCAATGGCTCAGTTCGCTGTTTGTACCGTGGATTTCAAAAATAGTAATCAAAAACACGATGGAGGAGTTTCCTCCTCCTCTTCTACTCCCCCCAGCTGCCCCCCCCCGTTTGTGTTTACAGAGAAAAAAATCTGTTACTATAATTGCCGTGCTAAAGAAATCCAAAATACACAAAGGGCTCTGGAAAACTCTCAAGCTAACGTTAGCCTTGGTTGCCCGGAAAAGCGACCCGTGACGACTTTCTCCATCGCTGGGTAGCAGGTGGGATAAGAGAAAGGGAAGTCGGGAGGGGTGAGGGGCGGGGGTGAGGCCTGCAAAAAAAAAAAAAAAGTTTAGACACCCCTTCTCACCAGCGGGAGGGCTAAACAAGAAGGGAACCCTGGGAGGGGTGGACAGAGCGGTCTTTTCTTTGGCTCGCTTGCCCCCTCTTCCCTCTTTTTTTTAAAAAAATATTGTTGACTGTTCTAAAAGGCAACCAACGCAGATTTCTCCATTGAAGTCAATGGGAACGGAGAGGTCCAACGGATGTCCTAGGGAGGACGGCTAAGCCGAAGCAAGCCCCAATCCTCCCAGGAGGTCTTCCAGGCTCTGAAGAGCCCTTTGAACTCCTTGAAGTCTGTACCTCCCCAGAATCTTTTTTCCCCACCTCAACGGAGACCCAACCAAGTGAAAGCCAGAGTCACGCAACCAGGCCCGGAGGGAGAGGGAGAGAGAGAGAGAGGGAGGGAGGGAGGGAGAGAGAGAGAGAGAAAGAGAGAGAACAACCACCCGGCTTATAGGGTTGAACCTCCTTCCCCCTCAGTTTTGTGCTTCCAGCTTGGTCGTTTAAACTAAATTCACGCTGCCCCGGAATTAAAGGTAGAAATGAGGGAAAGAAGACTAAGGCGGGCTGTTGTTCGCCCCTGCTGCCTTTTTGTGGAGGAGGATCAGAATTTGGTGGCTTCAAAACTTGGCCTTCACGAGCCACAAAAGGAGATTCGGTTTCTCTTTGATCAAGCAAAACAGCCACCTTGGTGAGATTAGAGAGCAGCGCTGGGAAGCCCAGACCAAACGTCTGAGCGCCTTACTTTTTGGGCTGAGGAGACAAGGGAGGTGCTGGGATAAAGCGGGTCTGCAGTTACCGATGTTTGCAAAATTTCTGCAGGAAAGAGATGGGACGTTTGCAATTCCTTGATTGAAATCCGGACGGATTTTAGGCAAGCAGTGAAGCCCTCTGCGCTCTTTGATTTGGATGCTCAAGGGCTCGAATCGGGAGAATTACCCAGCCATACAAATTTATTATAGCCTCCGTTATTGAGGAAAAAGTGAGGTATTTCCCCCTAAATCCAGCTGATTAACTCAAAGCTGCCTTTGAGTTAATTTGCTCTATCTTCTATGAAGAAGAGATAGGAAACCCAAAAATGTTTTTTTAAGAGGCACTTGGACTTCCTTATTTTTCTTTGAAGTTACGTTTAGCTTCTCATCCATAAGGTTTCTTGGATGAGAAGCGAAACGTCTTCAAAGAAAAACAAAGAAATCCAGCTTGGAAAAGCACCTTTGGGACAACCAGGACCTGGATGGCTGAGAACTTCCATAGACAAGAGATAAGAAAGGTGAAGAAAAACGCCTACTGTTTTTTGCCCTAAAAATCTATGTACAGGGCTGCGTTCAGTTAAAATGTTGTGGAAAGAACCCAAAGAAATGCTTCAATGTTGGTTGTCGAAATTTTATTAAGACAAAAATAATTAAGATTAGTCATCTACCATTTCAACCATTATAAGCACCCACGAGTTAACGAGAAAGTTTAACAAACTTTCCCTTGAGCAGAAATGAAAATAACTACTTAGATATAATTTGCCAAGTTTTGTATTGTTACTGCGGAGAAATAAATCCACTCTACGGTCTCTCTGTGCAGAAAGAGGCAAGTCTCAGTGGAATTTACTCCCAGGTTACTCCACCCTTCCAGTCCAGGGTGATTTCTAATTTCAAAAGTTCCCTCTTTTCATCCACTCCAATAGTTAACTTTTGCCACGATGCTGCCTTTCCGTGGCACACGGATCAATTGTGTGAAGGATTCGACCTAATATATCTAATATTTGGGCAGCCTTTGGCAATAGGTGCGGGCAACAGTTCTGAAAGTGTCTCGAGGAGAGAGACAACCTGGACTGGCACCTTATTTCCTGAATTAATCCCAGCACCCGTCAAACAAACCAAAGCAATGCACCGTGGCATACCTAAGCAAGGTTCTTTTTTCTATTATCCATCAAGAAGGTAGTATGGGAAAGTTCATTTTTGGTACCATTGAAATATTGGGGGGGGGGGGAATCCATGCAGGGTTTCTCTTATGTTACACACACACACACACACACACCACACACACACACACACATTTTAAAGGCACTTTCTCTCTCCCCTTCCGTCCCAACTCATTTTATCGAGAAGATTGTTTTCCAACAAGGCTACAGTGCTGGGCCTTTGTTTCTAAACTAGCTGCGGCTTTCCGATTTCAACAACCACCGAATCCCTAGACGCAAATCTCCCTCCCTTTCACGCCAAACGCTGAGACTTCGCAACGCAGCCCTGGAGGCGAAGTAGTAACACCGTGACGCTGCCCGTTATTTTTAGAGCGCTAAAACTTAACTCGCAGCCCTTCGTGGGTAGTTAAAAGTCGAAAGAGTTTACGGGATGCGTCCCTCTTAGGTTCACGGCTGGAAACAAGCTGTCTGCGGCCGTCTGTCTCCTTTTTCTCCCAGCCCCCCCTCCCCACCACAGCATCCCCTTCCCCTAATTCTCCCAAAGGCAAGAAAGAAACTCGCTTTCAGATTTACTACTCTCTCCCCTCCCCGATTAGCAGTCATCCCACCCCACCCGGCCGCCAATAATTTACGATTCACACACTTTTGAGTTCAGTGCCTTGAAAGCTTCGGTGCGAATCCAGGGCTGTTGCTCGGTCTCTCTTCAACTCACCCCACTTGCACTTTTCTTGTCTCTCTTTCTCTCCCTCTGAAAAGAGACTTGTGTGAATGGAAAGCTTGCAGCCTGTTTTGAGAGGCTAAAACCGGCAAGTTCGGCCAAAGGAGAGCGCGGCTGTTCCTTGGCGATAAGCCAGGCGGGATTTCCTTCCAAGCTCACCGCATTCAGGACGGGCCTCCGAAGCAGACCACCCCCCCCCCCCGCTCCCCGAGATAACTCTGCCCAACTTCTCCAAAGATTCCCAAGCGGGCCTTAGAGAATTGCGCCTCCTCTACGGCCACCCCGTGAGTTTCTCGGTGGAACTGAGCATTTAACTCTTGGGCTGGGGGTGGGAGGGACGTGATGTGGACTGCAGAACTCGAAAAACACAAAACCCTGATCTAGCCTTGACTTAAGGTTTGCACCTCAAAAGAGTGTTGATCACAAGAATCCGGACGCTTCCAGCGTCGCCTCCTCTTCTTCCATAGTCTTGCCAACAAACATGAGTCACGGGGAACGGAGTGTCCCAGACAGTTACCCCTTTGGGAGGGAGGGGGAGTTCTCCGACACCTGCTGGAGGGAAATTGGGCTCGGTAGGTCGTTCTATCCTCTCCCCTAAGTGGTTCAATTCAAGACGTACTAAGACCCCTCTCTCGAGTCTCTTCTCAATGCCCACCTACCTGCTCGAAGAGAAGTCCGTGATGCCTCCAGGGGTTTCCAAGAAGTCCCCTGGAGACCCCTGGTATTTGCCAGCATCTCTTCTTCCTCTTCAACAGAAGGCAATGCGGAGCCAGCAATTCGCTCAAATGGAAAGCCCTCCCCCCTCAGGCCCCCGCTTTCATCGATTTTTTTTCCAAGGGTTTCGAGCAAATTTCCCTGTGCCACAATGTTATGATGGAATGATGCTGAAATGACAGGCCCCGTAGACGCTTGTCTTTTAATCATGTGCGTCTTCGTTTAGTTTCAGTTTGTGTGTGTGAACGCGCGCACCCTTGTGCGCGCCAAGAGGAGAAGCCGCTGACAACCTGCGGCTTCCTAATGAGTGACGAGGCAGGGCTGCTGCGGCAAAGTCACACTTCCCTGGTGTGAAGACCTCTTACTGGGAAGTTTAGTTCACTACTGTTCTCGCCAACCTAATGGTAGAACCTGTAACCAAAACCCAGAGAAGAAAGCTATAACACGCTAAAGAGAGAAACTTCTAATCGCTAAACGTTATCGCCGTTCCCAGCTGCTCAGGATGACACCGGGGTTGGCTAGAGTTGGCAGGAGAACCCTTTGAAAACTGGGGGAGGGGCGGATCTGCTTTCTCTTCCCCTCCCTACTTTTATTGGCCCTCAGTCTTTCTTTGCAAGTTAGAAACATCTCATGGGGCCTTTGCCCACTTGGTGCCATCCAGTTGTGTTGAAGAACCCGCACCAGCTCCAGCCAATATGGGCCCATTGATTGAGATTGATGGGACTTGTAGCCCTTACATATCGACAGCATTAGGTTGTTGGGGAGGGGGGTTACATTAGCCATTTTCTCCCTTTCTTCCGCTTTTTAAATTTGATCTGCCAGGGCCAATACTCGCAGCCAGATTATTTATTCGATGCAGTTGGCCTTTATCTGGAAAGGAGGCAGGGGAGAATGGTCAAAACTAAGGTCTTCCAAATGGATTTGCTTCCATGGAGCAGCCCAGTCCCTGAAAAAGTGATTCTGTTAACCCGTAGAGACTTCCCAAAGATTCCCTGTTTTCTTACAAGTTACAAAGCCCAAGAAGTGGCCTTCTCCTCAGTTCTGGAGTTTTCATGGGTCATGTGGACCACTGACCACTTGCCTTGAGCATCAGGAGAGCAGGCCTCCACTAAGCAGTTCGGTTTGTGGAAAGGTGGCTATTGAAGGCTAATTTCAGGTTGGCCCCCAGGCCTTTCTGGACATTTTGGGAGTCACTCGGAAGGCGTTGAGGCCATTCCTTGTGATATTTGAAGTACACATGGGCCCTGAATGGGAAAATGGGCTTCTCTTCCCACAAACCTAAAATGGGAGCAACAAATTGTTTTCCAGGCCACGCATTACTCAGAACAAATGTGGACAATTGGTGAATTGTAGTCTCCAGAATTTAGGCAAAAGGGCTTTTCCTCTTTCTTGTATCCTTTTCCTGCTAGATTCATCTCCTCTAGATTATTCGCCTTTTGAGTTATTTATTCCAAAGTCTTTAGGAAGCCGGTTCTTAGGTTGACGTTGACAGAAAACAACTGTTTTCAGGCAACCCCAAATAAACGCTTATTCTAATTATCCCAAGACTCACCCCAATTCTCACTTCTGAAATGATTGGGGTGATGGGTGGTGGTTTACATTACCCATTAGTTTCAGACAAGTATTTACCTCTCATCTTTGTTGTGGGACCAAAAAGAAGAAGAAAGTCTGGGTGGGATGAGCTTCTAAAACTTGCAGATCTTCTCAGTTTTTGTGTTCTCTGGCATAGGAAGAGAATTGACAAAATACCCCAGAGGTCTGTTGAAGATTGCAGGAGAAACTATTGCTAGCAAGAAAACTGTGACTGAAAGAGCTCAAGTTTAATTTTGCCCAAAAGTGTCCCCACATTTCGGCCCACAGCACCCTAATAGTAATTACTTGTTATTTTAACCATTCTATCCTCCAAACTGGTCTGAATTGGTCGAAGAAGAGAGGCTGGACCGCTTGGGTTCATGAAAATGAATGAAATTGGGTGAGTGAGTGTGCAAATCAGGGATTCTAAATGTGGGTGATTAACAGTGCACCTGTGACCAGAACTTTCCCACCGAGTTTGTTTTGTTATTTTTAAGTGAGTCTTTAAAAAAAAATACATTGAGTGACCAGACGCTACCCTTGAAAAAATAAACTGTCTGGAAATGGCAATCTCAGCCTTCATGGGAGGTGGGCATGGGGTGGCAGAGAGACGATCTTCTGAACTGCTTCTAATGCAAATTTCTTTCCAAGCCTGCATTCTTCCTGTATGTAGATGAACTTTTCATTGAGTTTGGTGCTGGATCTAGAGTGCCATTCTGCGATCCTGTCTCAATGGTTGTGATCGGCAATATTTTAGTCTTTGTTTCACACTGGACTGAGACTCAGACTGGTCTCTGAAACAATTTCAAATGTGCTATATATCAATGTAATATCTATGTTTAGGAGGAAGTAAGTATAGCTTTTCCAGCTTTGATCACAGGATTAGGTAAGATCCTGGGAATAGAATATTATTTTACTTATTTCTATTATTTGTTACCCAAGGTCTATCCTTTTTTTTTCATTTTCATGCCAGATCCCAGAACAATGTAAAAGAACAACACTTCAGAACATTTTCATTTTCAACAAAGGGTATCAATGATAACAGTAAATGCAATTCCTCTCCTTCAGTTTTCTTTCGGAATAAAACATTAGAGGGAGGTCAATTCCATGTTAATATACTACACTCATATTGGACATTGTGCATATTAAAAGATTTTTTTAAAAAAAACCGACCGGTTACAATGGACCCAATTGTCAAGACCTGATTGAGTTAATATCATATCAGCAAATGTGGCAGCCAAAGGAATCAGTTGCTTCTCTTTGTGTTTCACAACCAGAGCAGATTACAAATTTTAATGATCCGAAAATGTTTGGTATACAAAATCATGCTTATTTCAGTATTAGCAAAAACACAAGAATTTTTGCAACACAAACACCCAGCTGTGTCTATTTTAAAAGCAGTTCAATGACAGCTTGCACTTATGAGCATGCAATCAGCTAATTTCGCTTTTTCCCCCTTCTGTGTTAATCAACACTTTCCTTCCTGCATATCATATAGTATGGTTACTCCACATCAGTAAATGTTTACCTAAGCTATCTTCTTCCCCCTGAATTTTGAGGAGGAAAAAGAGATTTAGGGGAAGCTTTCTAAAAAAAAAATCTCTTATGACCCAACTACCAGTAACAAAAATAACAGTGACAATATGCTATTTATCTTTCACACCTCCCAACTTTACACCATTTTAATACAGGCAAGCAGCAAGCCTTTGAAGAATGATGAAATTTCAGGTTCAGGGTGGGGAAAGAGACACAATATTTGTTCGTGGATTAAATCACTTTAAACCATCCTTTTATAGGCAGCTTCTTACAGCTTGCTTTAGGGAAGGGAATGCTTATTGTTACACAGCCTTCTCTTTTAGTTCATCCCTTCCTCCTGCACAGGTTATCTCACAAAGTTCAGGTTATTCCCCGATAGTTTTTATTCTTCTTTGGTGAATCTTCAGCATGAATAAATAATATAAATAATAAAACAGCTCTCTGCTCTGTCCTCCCGTTCCTGAAACCAGCATCGATTTGCAGCCCAAACTCAACATTTTCTAAGCTCTGAACTTATTGATGTGCTGATGAGGATAAAGTGATGACAGCTTCGCTTTAGCTTTGAACCGGATATCCCCCTGCCCTCCCCCCCCCCTTCAATACACACCCACCCACCCACGCCCCCCCACCCCCCGAGGACACTTTGGTCTCTGGATTTGGGCTTCCTTTCCCTGGCAAAAGACTGCGCGCCTCGTTCAGGGGGAAGGGAGAGGATTTGATCCGGATCGTTAATTCCCTTCTCAAGGAAACCCTCACCTTGGCAAGCTCGCGCGTCTTTCCATCCGTATTAAACAAAAATAAATTTAAAAACAAAACACAAAACAAAACCCCCTGGCGTGGGACAAAAGCAGTGGGTTCTTTTATCCAATCGACCTTTTACCGCCTCCCGGCATCCTCTCAGAGGAAGAATAAACCTAAAAGCAAAAACAAACCAGGCAATTCCGAGCGTAAAAGATGCAAAAAGCAGGTTAGCTTCGATGAATAATGTGCAACCTAGGCGTATGTTTACGATCAGATTGATACAAATAAGAGTCGGTTTTGCTAACGGGGCAAAAAAAAAAAAAGAGAAAGCAGCCCTTTCTTTCTGTATTTAGAATAAAACCAAAGCCTGAAGCCTGCTAGCAGCTACTCCGCCCGTTTTCTCCTTTGAAGCGAGTCCCGCTTCCCAGTCGACGGGCAGCCTCCGCCTGAGCCGAAAGCCTTTTCCCGCGAAGAGGAAAAGTCCAAACGAGCCTCTGCAAAGGGAAGTCACGCACAGCTCCCCGTTTCGTCCGGATGGCACCTCGCTGGCCTTTCCTTCGGAGTCAAGCGGGCTGGCCCGGCATCGCTCTGAGAGACTGAGGGCCTCACCATGAGGGACCAGATTACGGAGCTGAGGGAAGCGGGCGAAGAAAGATTTACCTGCAGAACGTTTATTATTTTATTTACGGCTTTCGCACCTCTCTCTCTCTCTCTCTCTTTCTCCCCCCCTCCCCACACCGCCCGGGCTAAAGGGACTAGGCCGAACTCGAGAGAAGCGCCCGGCAGTTCCCCGGCCTTGCCGCAAGCTCCGTTGCCAAAAGCCCGCCAGCCCTGAGTCCACGCCCGCCGACCCAGGACAAGACACCCTCCCTCTTCCGGCAGGTGAGGTGCGTCGCAGCCGAAGGAAGGCTGGTCGCCCTCCTCCCCAACCCCGGCCGCTTTCCTTTCAAGAAACCAGCCAACGAGCGGCCGCGGGAGCCGAGGCGGGAGAGGCCGCGGAAGTTGGGCCTCGGTGAGAAGGCGCGGCGCGGCTGGTTCCGCAAAGTAGTGCCTTTCCCCCCCCCCCTCCCCGGCCTCCATTTCCTCTACCCTCCTGTCGGCCACCGCCTTCCCATCCACCCCCGTCCTCCACCCCGGCAGCAAGAACGGAGGGGAGGGGGGTTACGCCCACAAGTAGAAATGAGAGACGTGTATATGGGCGTTACAGACATGCATCCGTTCCTCCAGCCATACCCTATATACATATATACTACAGTATATATATATATACTGTAGATATACAGATTATATGTGGTTTTCATTGGAGAGTGGCATGATGGGGGGGGGGGGGGGGCTCGCCAGGAAAGAGAAAAGAAGGAAGAGGCGGGTATAAGGTAACCTGCCGCGGTGATGCGCCTCTCCCATTGGTATCCTTACGCCCTCCGGTAAGGGCTGCGCGGGGCTGAAAGGAAGGAGGTCGACGAAAAAGCCAAGGGGAAGAGGCGGAGAAAAGCCCGCGCTGATTGGGCGTCCGGAAGAGAGACGTCCCTGCACGACGGGCTCTTTGATTGGACGGCTGGTGAGAAAGGTTAAACCAAAAATTTTTTTACAGCCCTAGTGTGTGTCTGTAGCTCGGAAATTAATTGTAGCTAAAGCCGTCTCTGCTGCTCTCAGCTCAGCCCGGCAGCTGATTTCCCCCCCCCCTCCCTTGCTCGGGTGGAATAGGGGGGTTCAGGCACCATGAAGTAGTTTGGACAGAAGGACTTGGGGCTCTTTTTTTTTTTTTTTTTTGAAGGGGGGGGGGGGCGGTCTTATTTTCGGGCCCGTTGGGGGAAAAAAAACCTTTTTTTCAACCATTTGGCACCCCCCCCCTTTCCTCAACCCCCCCTCCCGTGGCTTTGGCTGCAGCTCCCTTGTTAGGAGCCAATTGGTCTTTTCCATCCCCTGCACGGGCGCTCCGGGTCCTTGCTACATGCCTTGCAAAGCTGTGGAGTTGGTGGGTGTGCAAGTGGCCAGCCGCTCCCGCCGCCTCATTGCCGCCCGGCGCTTCGCCCTCCAGGACGGACCTCGCCGCGCCCGTTGCCTCGCCTTCCTCCCGGCTCTGCGACTTTCCCCTCCTGCCTAGAGTGTGATGTTGGACATGGGCGATAGGAAGGAAGTAAAAATGCTGCCCAAGTCGTCCTTCAGCATTAATAGCCTGGTGCCCGAAGCCGTCCAGAGCGACAACAACCACAGCCACCAGCAGCACCATCCTCACCATCACAATAACCATCACCCGCACCACCACCACCATCACCACCACCATCACCACCACCACCCAGCCCAGACGCCGCAGCCTCAGAGAGCCACCCCAGCGGAGGACGACGAGGAGGAAGAAAAAAGCCAGCTTCTGCTGCAACCCCCCGGGGTGGGGGCGGCCGCGGCTGCCGGGGCGCCGGCCCCCTCGGGCCCCCTGGAGGTTGCCAAAGGGGACCTCTTGGTCGGCAAAGGGGACGCCGGCTCAGCCGCCGAGCTGGACGACAAGGAGAAAGGCCCGTCCGAGGAGAAGAAAGGGGTGCCAGAAGGGGCCAAGGAAGGGGCCGATGGCGGCGGCGGCAAGGAGGGCGAGAAGAAGAACGGCAAGTACGAGAAGCCGCCCTTCAGCTACAACGCGCTGATCATGATGGCCATCCGTCAGAGCCCCGAGAAGCGCCTCACCCTCAACGGCATCTACGAGTTCATCATGAAAAACTTTCCCTACTACCGGGAGAACAAGCAAGGCTGGCAGAACTCCATCCGCCACAACCTGTCGCTCAATAAGTGCTTCGTCAAAGTGCCGCGGCACTACGACGACCCGGGCAAAGGCAACTACTGGATGTTGGACCCGTCCAGCGACGACGTCTTCATCGGGGGCACCACCGGCAAGCTCCGGCGACGCTCCACCACCTCCAGGGCCAAGCTGGCCTTCAAGCGAGGCGCCCGCCTGACCTCCACCGGCCTGACCTTCATGGACCGGGCGGGCTCCTTGTACTGGCCCATGTCTCCCTTCCTGTCCCTGCATCATCCGCGGGCCAGCAGCACGCTGAGCTACAACGGGAGCACGTCGGCTTACCCCAGCCACCCCATGCCCTACAGCTCAGTCCTGACCCAGAACTCCTTGGGGAACAACCACTCCTTCTCCGCCTCCAACGGCCTGAGCGTGGACAGGCTGGTCAACGGCGAGCTGCCCTACGCCACTCACCATCTCACGGCGGCGGCCCTGGCCGCCTCAGTGCCCTGCGGCTTGTCGGTGCCGTGCTCGGGCACCTACTCCCTCAACCCCTGCTCGGTCAACCTCCTGGCGGCCGGCCAGACCAGTTACTTTTTTCCCCACGTCCCGCACCCTTCCATGACTTCGCAGAGCAGCTCTTCCATGACGGGACGGGCCGCCTCTTCCTCCACTTCGCCTCAGGCGCCCTCCACGCTCCCGTGCGAGTCCTTAAGACCCTCCTTGCCGAGTTTCACCACAGGATTGTCGGGGGGACTTTCTGATTATTTCACACATCAAAATCAGGGGTCTTCCTCCAACCCGTTAATACATTAACCTCCAGGGGAGCCAAGACTGTAAGTGAACATTTTACACACCTTTGCGTTGTAAATGATAGTGAAAGGAGAGCGAGCGAGCGAGCGAGCGAGAGAGAGAGAGAGAGAGAGAGAGAGAGCACGAGAGCGAGACTATAAAAAAAGAACAAAACAGAAAGGAAAACAAAACAAAAACAAAAACTCACCCAGGAAAAAAAAGAGTCCAGGTATTTTTTATTAAGTTTTCCCCTCTCCCCCATTTTCTGTACGTTTGTTCATTTTTTTAGGGTTGTTTATGATTCCAGACCAGGGAGGCGAGTCATCAAGATGGGAAGAATACCTCGTAGACAATGCATTTGGGAAAAAGGAAAGGAGTATTAATAGTAAAATCTCATAAGGATGTATATCTGAAATGCGTTTGGCCATTTTGATTCCGGTAAGAAATGCCGGGCTGCTAGATTTTCCATATTTGCAGTATTATAAGTTACCATTAATATGTTGGTGGGTGCAGATCGTGGGAATAAAATTACAAAATGGCTAAATCCCATGACGCAAATGGTCATTTGTATAAGATGCAAAGCAATTTGGCAGAGAAGTTCAAGAATTAAGTTTTAACCATGGATTCTTTTGTCCTCCACTTTTTTAAAAAAAGAGCTATTTCCCCTCTCTTTATTTTTTTCCCTCCTTTTTGTTTACTTTTAGACCAAAGATTGGGTTTTTACAAAATGCATTCAGTATGTGAAATATTTTCTTTTCTTTAAAATATGGAATATACATCAGAATGATATCATTTCAGTTTTGCAGCACTGCCCATTTCAGTGAATCCGAGGGGACAGAAAATCATGAATTGCCTTCAGTTTGTGTTGTGTATATTTAGATGTATGTGGTCACTAACAGGTCACCTTTATTTTTTTTAAATGTAGTGAAATGTTAATACCTATTGTACTTATAGGTAAACCTTGCAAATATGTAACTTGTGTTGCGCAAATGCCGCATAAATTTGAGTGATTGTTAATGTCGTCTTAAAAAAAAACTTGATTGTGATACTGTGGTCATATGCCCGTGTTTGTCACTTACAAAAAAAAATGTTTACTATGAACACACAGAAATAAAAAAATAGGCTAAATTCATATATATTCCATAATGCTTTTGTCTCTTTTATCCAGGTGTTTAAATACCCAGAAGATTTTTAAAACTGAAAAAAAAAAAAAACTTAAGCTGAAACCTTAGGGCCGAATTCCCTCCAGCCCCTGCTGCTTTTGCAGTGTTGGCCAAATAACCAATGGCTCCAAGCAAAATTTCCAGGCAGGAAAGAAATGCAACATGCCAAATCTCTTTCTGCTTGCAAGTTATGAATCAGTAAAATGCTGTTAAGTTTTCAATAAAAAACAGTTTGCAATAGGCAGCCACAAAACCGCTTTTGTGCTACCATATGGTTGGCGTTTTCGTTGGGCTGCCTGGCAAAACTCCTGCCTTTCACTATAAGCAGTTTTCCTTGCAAGGACTAGCCGTGTGGAGGTGATATTAAGGACCATGTGAATGCCAACTGAGCTGCTGCTGATGTCCAAACCCTCCAGCATTTGAGTTGCACTTTCTGCGGAAGTAAACCTTGTTGACTTTAAGGAGACCTTGCAATCCTAGCCTTGCACATAAATAAAGCCATCTGAACTCAGCAGGGCCTAGCTGTTTAGGTCTGGGCTCTCTCTTGAGCATTTGGATGCGAAGAAAAACCTTCTGGCCCTTTGTGAATGTAGAAGTGTGAACTGTATGAATGTTGTGCCTGTGCAGTTATAGACATAAGCAGTTCTTGTTATTCTGTTTCTAAATTTCAAAAGGCGTGTATATTTGATGCCATTTTAAAAACATCTTCTAGGTGTATGCTTTTTTTGAAGGGATACTTGGTACCCCCCCCCCTCCTTTTCTTCTTCCTTTCTCTCTTTCTTTAGAGAATGATGTCAAGAAGTATACAAAGATTTGTTAGAAGGAAGGGGAGAGGGGAAGAAAGCTATGTTGAAGCCATGTGATAGACTCTGCAGAATTGAACGTTTAAGTCCTTACGAATGACATCAATTTCTGCGATGAAAGGGACAGACTTTAGCTTCTTAAACCCGAATGCAATTGCTGGTTGGAAAAGACTGGGGTAAATGCTGCTTTTGAGAGTTTGTTTTCTGGCTACACCAGTGGAGAGGGGAAAATAAACATCTGGTTTTCGGGACAATTTCAGGAAGGGGAGAAATGGTTCTTGCAAATCACTGCAGAATTTATGCAAGGGCTCCCCCCCCCATTGGATCCCGCAGAGAGTCAGCAGAGAACAAGTTCTTCATTTGTTACAATTGTGTAGTCTGCAAAATGTCCTGGGCTAAGGCAATAAACGGGCTCCCTTCTCACCACAGGGAAAGAAAAATAATCTCTTTCCTGGAGATGCTATCACCAAATGTTTTAAAAAGGAGACTTCCACACTCCCAGAAAAAAAAGGGGCAGGAGAGAGAAAGGGCCAGCACAAAAGGAATAGAAGTTCGGGTAGGCGAGTGATTAGAGCAAATGCAGGTAGATTGATATCATCATTAAGAAGTGAAAAGGTGGCATTGAGGAATGTTGAAAATACAAAGTTCTTATCCTAAGAAACCGGGAAGAAAAGAGAGATGGAGGCAGTTCAGAAGAGGTGGCATCCAAAGTTTTCTTAACTTTTTCAAGAAGATGAGCAGGCTACACAATAGCAACAATTATAAAAGTCTGTATATCCAGAAAAAAAAAGTCTGTATATCTCCTGCAACCTGCTCTCGTCTGCAATTGGTATTAGGCTAGGTTAGTTTGCAAAGCTAGGAAATCTGATGAGCCCCTCGGAATACATACGTATATATATATGAAAGAAAATTAAAGAGTCAAACAAACAAACAAACACAGCTACTAGTTGTGTTGGTATTTTTTCCTTATAAACTTCATAATCTACAGATTTTATATCTAACATATATGGAACTATCTGACAGTATATCTGAATCTATATTCCAAGATAGATTCTTAGCCTGACATCACTTGCCAAAGCAAACTGAATCAGCAGAAGGGGCTGGAGGTCCAATTGACAAAGTACCTGGTGTGTTGTTATCTAACTCTTGTCCTGAATTGTATATTGTTGGAAGTCCAACAGCATACATTAATCCTGCTATTTCATAGCTTTTTTTGGAGGGGGAAGATATAATGGGTGTGCTCCAAATCGTATGTGTGAATATGTGAGTACAGACATAGGTCGTGGAAAGGGTGAGGGGATGTGGTATGTAGAAGCCAGATTGGTTCAATAATTGCAAGCCTAATCAAAGACATAGGAGGGGGGAATTTCCCCCCCCTTGGTTAATAAGCATTAATTAGGTAAACTTGGTGGATAATCATGGCTGAGAAAAAGGTGAGGCGATAGCGTGTTTCTCTGCAGGCACTTATTTCATCTTGAAGGTGTAAACAGGAGCTTGTTGTTTGAATGCTTTCTGAAACGGGTTGTTGCAGATTAAATCATTCAGGTGTCATTTCTTTTCCTTCTTCCTTTTTTAACATTCTCCTAGGGTGCAGGGAGAGTGTTCCAACAGAGGAGAAGGAGTCGGAACTGTTGCATCCACCCATCTCATTATTATTTCTATTGTAGTTGCAAAGTATTTTTTCAAATGCCATAAAGGAAGAAAGGAAGGAGCTAGATAACTAAGCTGTGTTTTTCTGTATTGGTTGTGAAAACCATCAGCTTCCTCTCCCCAAACTCTTTTCACAAACTTTCCCTTACTCTATCTACCTCCAATTCTCAACCAAACTACTAAATCTTTTGTTCTTCTCTAGCAATGACTCACCCACTCTTTATATAATCAAAGATCCAAATTCTGGATTTTCTGAATAAATGCTACCAATATATCCCTTAAATATCTCACCATGTAATTACATCCACCACCGTTTGTTACTACTATAGTCATGGCATGCTGATAACCTATTAGATGTACCTTTTAAAAGTGATCTCCATGTTCTCTCCCTCCCTCCCATTCGAATATTAAAATTAATTGTTTGGATTAAATATACAATTGTTTGGAAGTTACTAGTCGGTAACTGTCAGAAGAAATAGTACATTGTAGTTTCTCACCATCATAAATGATGTGCAGATATTTTGAAAGAACAGGCCATTAAGAAGTTGACTTTTAAGAGGACGGTTAGACTATAAGTCAACATGGTCCTCAGAGTAAGACCATTAGACTTAGCAGAGCTTACATCCTAGTAAATAGGTATAGAGCTAAGACCAGGAAGAATGGTACTTTTAGAAAAAAGGAATTCTTTTTTAGAGGGTAGGGTGCTGTTGAGCTCAACTAGAGGAAAGGCTGGATGGTTTGGCCTTTCCAGTCTTAAAAGAGGGGTGCTTGTCTGAGACTTGATCTGAAATAATAAGGGTGCTTAGTGAAATCTGGGAACCTTAAGCTGTCAAACAATTTAGACCCCTCCCTAATGTTTTATTTTAAAATAAGAACTGGGTACTTTTGTTCAATCACTAGGGCGCTGTTTCAGGCTGCTTTAAGTTTCCTTTTTTCCCGCTTTCTTCTCATGATTTTTTTTATTGCTAGGCCTGGATAAATTGAACCCATTTCTCCATCCAGTGCGGACTTACCTGGCCTTGTCCTCTAAATCGTGAAAAAGTTTGGGGCCCTCAGTTCCATCCCCATCCCCATCAGTTTTATTATTTGAACAAGACCTAGCATTCTCTCTCCCACCTCACCTCACCCCCGTTTTTTTTTATGAACTTCTCATCTTCATAGACCTATTTGCATATGAATGCGTGCTCTTTCTTTC
>BLBF01000005.1:35472484-35545955 GCA_015471245.1 Laticauda colubrina | reverse complement strand
GGAAGAGAAGTAAAGCTCAGGACCCGCGCAGGACGACTTGGCTGTCGCTTTGTGTTCTGGATCTCTGCGTGGGAAAGTGGCGGAGCTCTGGGTTAGTGAAAGGTGAAGGTGAAGATCAGGAGAAGTTTGGAGGCCCGCCTGACAGCGCCTTACGGCACTTTTGGTTGGCTTGGGGTGACCCTGCCCGGAGGACGGCGTTCCAGCGATTTTCTTTTTACCTCAACGGAGGGAGAGGAAGAAAAAAAAAAACTGTCGGCAAAAAGAAGGGACCCTCCAGGAAGGCGAAACCAAATCCTGCTGGAAGAACACAAGAAGCCATCCTGATGGTTGGGTAGGTGAGCTGTAAAATTAGGCATCACGCTACCCTTTTCTCCCCAGGGCTACGGGGAAAACGATCAGTGGGTGGCTTCCGTCTTACAGGTCTTTCCGACCCCTCCCCCCAAACGCTCACACAGATTCCCAAATCAACTCTTGCTGCGCCCTCCTCCCTTGCGAGCGAAAGGTTAAAACCTGCCTTCGATCCGCAAGTTTGGCGGGGACCTGCCCTTGAAGCGTTTGCAATTCTCCCTCCTCTCCTCCTCCTATTATTGTTATTATTATTATCCTCCCCCATCTCCCCCTCCCTTTTTTTTAAATAGTTAAGGATCTTTCTTACTTAAGGATCGGGCTAATACTTACCACTGGTTCTCCCCTTGACCTAGATCTATTCCCAACTCCCAAGGAAACGGAAGACTTCAAGGAATTTCAGCGTGCCAAATAGGCAAGAGAGCCAAGGGGACCCAAAAGCCGAGACATCTTTTGTTTGCCTTGTGAAGCGGCTGGGAAGAATAACCTGTGGCGCGAAGAAACAGCCGGGACCAGACGACCAGCCAGCTTCAAGGGTTCGGTCTTTTCACCTCTTTCCAAGCGGGTGAGTGTCTGTTGTTTCTGTTTCTAGTTTTTGGTTTTTTTTAAAGTTCTGCTTTCCAGAATTTTACACAGTGCTAATTTATTGGTTCTTTACATCAATAGTAAATCTCTCCTCTCTTCTTGCTTGGTACATTGGTGGAGGGGGGTTAATGCATGACTGAAGAAAACATTTTTCTAAAATCTGTTGTTTTTTTTAAAAGGGAAATGTGACTTTCAACTCTTATTTGGTCAAATTTGTTTAGATAAATGTATTCAAGAAATCTGGATTTGACCAAAATAAATACTTCCAGGCCAGTTTAATGCATTGGCCAAGAAGTTGTAGTAACAAACTTGAAAAAAGGGGATTCTTTATGGGGAATCCTCTCTGTAATAAGGGTTGCACATTGATTTTTCTCCTTTTGTTGTTTTAACGAATCTTGCACTGCTCAGCACTCAAAATATTTTAGAACCTCCCTTTTGTCTTCAGAAGTGTTAGAATGCAATATGAAAAGGAACTCATATTTTGAGATACTATGTACATGTTTTGAGGACAGAATAATTGTTTTAAAATCTCTCTGGTTTCAGACTTCAGAGTGCACTTGCTTAAGAAAATCTAAGCAAATGCAGGAAAGGTGGAGAAAGGTAGAATCTTATTTAAAGAATAGCAAACCACAAGCAAATCAACAAAATTTTGATTATTTTTAAATTAATGTATGTTTTAACCAATAAAAAGTCAGTTGAGGTTGCAAACTTATTCATGTTTAGTAGAAAACATTTATACTAAAGGCACCAAATTATTTATTGGAAAGTTCCAGGGGATGATATTCTACTTCTTCGAATATACCCTGAACTCCGTTGCTTGCTTGGAGTTGACTTTTGAATAGTGAATGCACTAGTAGTTCTTCCACATGTAGATGTATCTATGCTTAAGGATGAGTTCTCTAAAATTTATTATTTCTACCTGGGACTGGGGTTTAGCTTGCAATCCAGCATATTTTTTTTCAAGGGAATGAGGATTATTCTAAAAGACTGAAGACTTATTTGTGGTCTTTCAATATTCAGGATTATATTGAAAGATATAAAAGTCTTGATACAGTCAAGGAAGGACAATACTTGCATTGTGGGTTGTGAAGTATTATCCATCTACATTTACAATCAAAATGCCAAACAATAATTATCCTATATATGTGGTGTTTTTTTCCCCCTTTTTTTGGTCATTAATTACTGCTACCCTCCTCCCCCAATTAGTACGGGGAATAAGGAAAAAGAGAAGCTATCTGTACTCTGCTCTGCAAATGGTTGTACATAGTTTTTTTTTTTTTTTAAATTCCCCTGCTCTTGCAATTTGAAATCTCAGGAAAATAATTAATTGTTAATATCCCAATTTGAGTAACCCAAATGCAGTGAAGATCGTCTGCTGAATGCAATCAGAGCCAGCGGTAATGAGGTGCTGAGAGATTCACCGGCCCTTGCAGGGAATAGAAAGAGGCTGAACCTTTGGCTTGAAGGGAAAAAAAAAATCTATAAAAGGGTGGAAGAAATAAACGCTCAGGGTTCCCCACTCCCCTTTAGCTCCTTTATTCTCTCTCCGTGTCTAAGACGTTATTCCCTCCATTTTACAATAACGACACCTGCCCGCGCTGCTTCTTAAAATGAACGGCAGCTTGCCGTGATTTGCAGGTTTATCTCTTCGGCTCGCCGCGGTCCTCCCTGCATTGGCCTGGAAACAGACGCGGTTGAAGTCAATGGGCTTGCTTTCTAGGAAGCGCTGGGCCTCCTCGGCAGTGCGCGCGTTATTCCCGCCGACGGGCGGCGCGGGGCTGCCTTTTTATAAATTGCAAGGCGAGGGCGCTCTTGTCAAGCTCAAGAGACCGCGGCTCCATTTCTCTCTCCCCCCCCCCCCCCGCTTCCTAGTAGTTCCTAATATCCAAATAGCAAAGCTCAATTTTTGAGGTTCAGACCATTTGAGTACCGTATCGACATGAATATGTAAAATTCCTTTCTCCTTCATTATCATCATCATCATCATCATCATCATCATCATCATCATCATCATTATTATTATTATTATTATTATTATTATTATTATTATTATTATTATTATTATTACGTTTACGCATTGCACGTTGCAGATTTACCCGCGCTTCATTTTCGGGGCCCAAAATCTAGTCACGGGTATTATCCCCCCCCCCCCCAGATGCTTCCCATAGGAAAATTGAATGGGTTGCCCCAGAAGTAATCTTCCTAGAAGAAACCCATTGGCGGGAATGGCACAAGTTGGACAGGCGTCGTTGTCAGGGGCTGATCTTTAAGCAGGACGTCGTCTGGATCCAACTCCTGTTCCCGGGAGTCAGACCCATAGAACTCCTTGGTCTCCCCGGCTTCCGCGCCCTCCCACAGCAAAGGCGACCTTAAAAAAAGCGTGGTGGGAGGTTTGTGTTGCGTTGCCATGGCAGCAACGGGAGAACAGGTTGCCTCAACTCAGGCGCCGCGACTGCCCAGCTTCCGGCAGGCCGAAACGGGAACAATAATGGAAGGCAGGCCCGAGGGACCAGGGCACACAAGCAGGGCAGAGAAACGGAAAGAAGGAAAGAAATTAACAATAAAACCGAGTGGTTAGCCTATAAGGCAGGGACCCAAAGGATGCAGCCAAGTCCCGTCAACCCTCTTCCTGTCACCCGAACGCCCTTTCGCTAACTCAGCAGGAGTTTGGAAAGCTGTTTGAAATTTCATCTTTCCTCTCTTTGTAAATTTGGCTGACAAATACATTTTCAGCTCAGTTATGAGGAAGTTTCGCTTGAATCTCAGCGTTTGAGAGTTATCACCTGATAGGTAGCAACCCCTCACTTCCACACGAATTCCATCAATCAAATAGGCAAGCCAGCAATAGTCGTTCGAACGAGATGATGCCCGTTGCTCGGAAAGGTAACAGGGAGGCTGAGATTAGGGAAGCAAAGCAAAGAGCGTTTTCTTCTGTCTGTCTGCCTGTCTGTTTCTTTGTCTTTCTCTCTCCCTTTTCCTCCCTTTCTTCCTTTCTCTCTCTTTCTCCCTCCTTTCTCTTCTTTGTCTTTCTGTGTTTGCTTTTTTCTTCCTTCCTTCCTTCCTTCCTTCCTTCCTTCCTTCCTTCCTTCCTTCCTTCCTTCCTTCCTTCCTTCCTTCCTTCCTTCCTTCCTAGTTCAATGTTAAACTAAGTTAATATGCTTAATTTAAATATGTTAGCATCTCTCTCTCTCGCTCTCGCTCTCGCTCTCTCTCGCTCTCGCTCTCTCTGTGTGTAGTTCAGTAGATTAACTAATTCAGTATGTTCCCACCAAATGAAATTGATTCCTTGAATCTAGTGAAAATTTGACAGATATAAATAAATAGGGACTTGGATGATAGGAAGGAAAAAAAAATATTTGCCTCACTTTGTTGCCTTTCCCCTTCTTTCCAATCTGTGCTCAGAGCAAAGAAGAAGAAAAAAGCCTCCAGTGGTTTCTCAACTTTTTCAGAATTCAATGTTTTTCTGGCATTCGGGAAAAGGATAAGGCAAAAAAGGGCCCCAAGGTGCCATTTAAGTGATCATTCAAGTCAGTTTCCATCGTGAAATTTGTACGAAATACAATGCTGGGAGGAGGAGATAATTAGCAATGTTTTGGATAAGGAAGTAACAAAGTGGAGTTTTTGAAAAGTGGGAAATGATGTTCCCCTTTCTCTCTTTTCCAGCATTACAGTATTGGTTTTTTTTTTTTAAAATCCTTCAGCTCAAAGATCAAAACAATCTTTCTTTAAAGTTAGCTGTACTTACTTTATTTAAAGGTATTTAAATTATTTAACGGGTAGGGTTGCACGTTGGGGGAGGAAATGAGAATTGAAACGGTGGGGGTGGGAAGAGAATTGAAAAAAACATGTTTGGCTTTAAGTGGGAATGGTTAGGGTTGCTTAAAGTAGCGTCCTCGATGATAATACTGCAAGGAAAGGGGTGGGAGAGGAAACTAGTTTCCAACAAAAATCATTGTCTTTCCCATTGCATAATTTAGGGTTTGGGGACGGAAGAAAAAGAGAAAGAAAGCTTATTGTACACGGCCGCATCTCTTTTCCAAGATGTGTTTCCTGCAAAAGGATGTCAAAAAAATCTTTTCGATTTATCCCACGTTGTTTCTTTTAGTGCGACAGGAATTCACCTTCCTGTTGTGGCGAACGGAAGGGAAATATCTCTGGATGTTTGCGTCTTGCGTTTGTCAGTAAACCGGATTTCCAGGCAGGTGAAAAGAAAAGGCATCTCGCCTTTCTCTCTCTTCTCCCGCCTCCCCCGCCTCCGTCCCGCTCCTGTGGCTGCCCCCATCCTAATAATTACAGATCAGTCAGCCCGGTAGGTTGGACGAAGAGACAAAAATCGATCGGCCTCAATAGAATAAGAACTGGCTACCTTTTGGATCGATCCGGAGTATTCACAGGCGGGATTTATATACTGATTTCAATGGCTGCAATGAACCTGGAATGAGCCCGTGCCTCGAAAAATAGGCCTGGCCCAGCTGTTCTTCGCAGCTCGACGTATGGACTTTACAAGAAGCCCCTGCAGGTTGTGGGCTTCCAGCTGAAGGAAGGAAGTTGGAGGGGGAACAAACCCTTCCTCACGTCACTTTTTCATTCGTTTATGTTTTCCTTCAAATTTAAGATAACCTTAATTGCGGAGAACTTGAAACAAACAACAAAGCCCCCACCCCATCCCACCTTCTCAATCCAAGCAAGATAATTCAAGGGACGCTAAGAGTTTCCTGCGTCTATTGTTTGTCTGCGCACTCCGTATTCAAGAAGACGAAGCTTCAGTAGCGCAGCGATAAAGTCGGTCCCGTTCCCTCTTTATCATTGTCGCCGTGACAGAAAGCCTGCTTTTATTGCCGTGGCTTTGGCACAGCGATGACCTTATAATCCAGGAGGGTGGGGGGGGGGGGGAATATGACTTAAACCGGAAAACTGTATATCGTACTTGCTCGCTCGGCTTTCAGACGTGCGCGAGTCTCCAGCCCACAAGAACTGGAGTCGAAGCCTTTCGGTTACACCACAAACAGCTTCCCTTCAAGAAAGGGGAAGGAAAGCGTCGTGGATCACAAATGTTCTTGGATGGTACGGTTGTTTCCTCCCCACCCCCCACGGGCGATCTTTCTGTACTCCTTTCCCAGTTAGAACAGAGAGAGAGAGAGAGGGAGAGAGGGAGAGAGGGAGAGAGGGAGAGGGAGGGAGGGAGGGAGAGAGAGAGAGAGAGAGAGAGAGAGAGAGAGAGAGAGAGAAACACCCAGGTTTGCCAGCTTATAACAGTTCTTTTATCCCTACACTCTTTTGAAGCAAAACGGGGAGCGCACGGAGCCGCTGGATCTTACACACGCTTTCTCTGAACAAATCCCTTTGGCTTGTGGCGGTGGGAAGCGGTGTACACGACGGACTTGCAGAGTTTCCCCTGCCTTCGGGTCTCTTTGGGGTTCCTTTGCAAAAATTTGCATTGAGGGCAATTTTTGACCCAACAGCACAGCTGTTTCACATGTGGATTCTCGGGAATCCTGCATATTGAGCTGAGATTGGAGGAGGGACGACGACAGGTAGTCCCACCCCTTCTTCCCCCGTTGTGCTCTTGTGTAATAGTTTAAACCATGGATCTGTGGATAGGTTTATTACTGGGGTAAGTTCTCCGATGTTCTTGTGTTGGCCTCATCGGTTGTAGAAGTTGGGAAGAAGAAAGTTTGTTTGGGGTCCGGCCAAGAAGTGTTCAAAAACTGTTTCTGAGAAGACTTGCAATCCCTAAACCATTTCTCTTGGAAATCTCTGGTAGTGGTCTCCCAGGGGAAATGGGAGATCAGTTCGAGGCACAGATATTTGGAAAGAAATTCTGTAGAAGTTCTGGAGGGTTTCCATATGAGTAAACCTGAAATATTTTCTCCTAGCCCTGAATGCAGCTTCTAACGTTTAACGATCCGAGTTAAGGAAGAAGAAAAAGATAAAGCATTGGAAAGAAAGCCGGATGACCACCACAACTGAATAACGCTATTAAACACGAGCTAATAATTTATTTTTAAATCGTAAAAAAAGGGGGAAAAGATGGCAGCACATCACAGGAAGACGAGAGAGGGCTGCGTCTGCTTGGATCCTATCTGGCTCTCTTTTCTGTGAATGAACTCGAAAACATTCGACAGGTCGTGAATAATCGTTTTAATGAGTGTGTAAAGCATGCGACGGGGTGCACGGAGCTGTCGGGTTAAACAAACAACTTGTATCCTGACGAAATCCGATTGTTAAAGTGCAAAATGGTGTCAGTCTAATTTGCATCATATCCCTAAAAACCACAGATCTAACTCACAGGAGTCCAATTTTCTCCATTATAGAAAATAACAATATTTTCTGAAGTTAAGTGTGATCTTCTTTAGTGTTGATGAACATACAGAAATCAAATCAAACTAAAGAAAAAAGCCTTGAAAGCGTCGTAGGCTTCTGAGCGTTACTTATTGGCACGTTTTGCTAACTGTATATGTTTAAAGCAGATCCCAAAAACGTGTCTCGCAGGGAGGGAGGTTTGTATTAATATTATGGACACGAGCTCCAAACGGAAAGTTGATGGACCCTTACTTGGAAATTATTTGACATATTGAGCACAGTGGGTTTTATTTCCAAATTAACACGTAGCTGGTTGTATTGAAAATGTGCCTTAGCGCCTGAATAAAAGGAATATAAATAAAAAAAATAACAATAGTTGTAAGTATTTTGTATATGGGAAGACGTAGACATTTGACTTGACAGCGAGTTTGTGCACAATTTTTTTGGGGGGGAGAATTGTGTGTACTTGGCAGTTTTAAGCTATAATTCTAAACACCCCTTATCCTTATAAGTGAGGGAGCAAGCGGTTCCTTACTTAGGGGTATACTTGAAGCCACCATAGGTATGCTGAATGTGAGGAGCAAGGCAATGAGCCGATTATATCAACTTAAGGTTTAGAAAATTGTTGCAGACTTTGAGATTCTCAGAACTTTTCATCAGCGACCAGAATTTAAAATGGTGTGTGTGGGGGTGAGACAGATTGGAGGGGGAAGGAAAAACGTGGCTAGCGTTCAGCTCGTCTTTATCGAGTTGCAGCCTTAGATGGATGTTTAAAAGACAAACAGTTCAGGCTTATCAAGGGCAGAAGTGATGTCAGGTTGCAGCCAGGATCTCCCGCCTCCCCTCAAACCTCTCCCCCCCTCCCCCTGGCTGTAAAGAAGAAAGAAGCCAACAGTAAGTTTGTCTCCTGTTTTCATAACTCTCAGGTTCAGCAGTTACAATCAAAATTGTTTTCCATTTGTTGCCAGAAATATAAATCTGTTAAATTATGGAAAACAAAAATATCCCCCAGCTAAGTTTTGTATCAAGAAAACTGGGAGATAATTTAAGATGCTGCCCTGAAAGGAGTGGTTCTCAGAGCCAGATAGATTGTGCTGTTATTTATTTATTGATTGATTGATTGATTGATTGATTGGAATCGTATGTGTTTATTTTCATGTTCTCCTTTCCAGAAGAGAATATTCTTTTCAATTTCTGCAGATTTCTTGTTTTATTTTTATTTTTTTGGAAAGGAGATGAAATAATGGAGATAAAGTTGAACTTGTAGTGTTTGTGCTACTCTTTGATCCTCTCTCCCTTCATTCCCACCCTCATCTAAATCAAATATTGAACTGGCTTGGGGTTGTTGTTTTTTTAATCGTGAAGATGGAAATATAAAGTAAAAAATGAACATTTAAAAATCCCTTAAAAGAGGAAAAAAAAAACCCACTCCCAAGGAGATACATTTAGAAAGGTAGTGTTCTTAAATGTTTCAGTAAGAAAAAGGCTGGTAGGAAAATACCCTTGAGATCACATAGCATTCCTAGTATTCAAGGGGTTCAAGTTTTATCAAGTTAATTTTGACTAGCCAGAATGTGGTGTTCCCCTTTATTCACTGGTTAAGGAGCTATGTGAGAATTTGCAATTGGTAAAAGAAGAGAAGAATGGATTCTCAGGTCTACTGATGTGGAAAATATGTGGGGTGGAAAAGAAATATTCTTTGCTCCCATTTTCTATCATCATCATCATCATCATCATCATCATCATCATCATCATCATCATCATCATCATCTCAGTGCAGTCATCAGCAATGATTTAGAGGAAAAGTAGAAAACAAGACAGAAATAAATTCCTAATCCCAAATGAAATCCATGGTCCAAAACATGCAATATACAACTAGGGTTCATGGACATGACCAGGACCTCTTCCCCAATGTGTGCATTATGAAATCACCTGCCCGGGAGACTCTGAAAAGGAAGCTGTTCTTACTTGTGGAGCGAATGGTGGGTGAATCAGGGTAATTCGTCATATTTCGATCCTTACTGGACAAAACGATAAAGAAAAAAGTACCGTGCGCTGGACCCAAACATTTTCTGGTAGATGAAGATGAAACAAATATAAAAAGACGGTGAGGGTAAGAGTGAGTATGATGATGGTAACTTTTATTTTGATGGGTTGCTTATTAGTTCCAGACACCAGGATCCAATGGGCTCTATTCATGCTAGAGATCTAGCTTCCTGCATATCAAGTGTGACTTCGTGGCTATAATATCAATTCAACAGAGTTTGGGAAAACCCTACCAAACAAGACAACATCCAGGTGGGGGAGGCACAGCACCCCCAACTTAAAATTATATTTCTCCCTCCCTCCATACCCCAAATCTTTTTATTTTATCTACACTTAATAATGGGGTACAGCAATTCCCCTTCCCTACATGTGGGCCGAATGGCACATTGTGTCAGAATTCTCTCGAGCATTACGAATGGGTAGTGTCTTTTTTTTTTTTTTTTTTAGTCCTTGCCAAAGATGGTAGATATCCCTAGTTGGCTCCTAAGCACAACATGTTCTTGGCCATCACGCCGAAGTCTTGATTTCAGAAGATGGGGGGGGGGGGGCGGAGGAAGAGAGGAAACTTTGAACAAGAAAGGGAAGGGTTGTCCCATGCCATCACTTACCCCTTTCCCCCCAAAAGGTGTAAAAATGTGCAGCCGGGAAAGGAGGAAAAGGAAAGCTGGGGCTGTGAGGTGGGGCGGAGAGGAGGCTTTCGGTCTCCATCCTTGCTGACATAGCCATCTCCTTGCAGCCCAACACTTCACCCTTAAGCCCGTGGGATAAAATAAGGCAGCGAGGCCATCAACAGCAGTGTACCAGGCCCCCAACCGTTCCCGAGTTCCTTGCCAGCTCTCAAGAGGGCATTCGTTTTAGTTGACTGCCAATATATTTTCGCTGAGGTCGTGTTAGGGGGAAAGTGGGGCGTTTGGTGCGCTGCAAAACAAAACGGCGAGTCCAGATTGTTGTTCCTATTAAAGAACGCAACACAACCAAACAAAAAAGCCTTTTCTCGGGTTTACTTTTCCTCCTCCCCGCCCCAACTCAGCCGCACTTCTGGGGTGCTTCCGGGGATTGCCAGAGAATTTCTCTGGCCGGGGAGGGAGGAGAGGGGGAAGGCACCTCGACCTCTCATCTAATGGTGGATTACTACCCACTACTCCAGGTTGTATTTCTCTTCCACCGCAACCCCTTGGACATCTATGGGTCTGGTTTCCTAAATTTAGTCAAGCTGGTGGAAGTAAGTCGGAAGTCATTCAAGCCACACATTTTAAGGAACAAAATTTCTCCCATCTCCAGCCTGTACGCCAGAGGTGTCCCTGAGTGGGGTGCCAAAATCGCGATAGATAGGCCTAGAATTTCCTTAGCAGAAATACAGGCGCCAAACTTTATTCCTCCAAAGAGAATTTGTATTTAGATAGAAAGCATTTCCCAGGTTTCTTCCGTGCTATTCGGTGCGATTCCTAATCATTCTAAGCCTACTACCTACGAAGTGTCCGCAAACACTTCTGAAATAGGATTGAAAAACCTCGAAAGGAACAAAAAACACGGACGAGAAGGAAAGTAAATTTTCGGCATTTTAAGGATAGGATTATTTTGAAGTGACGCCCCCCCCCCCCAACAAAAAAAAAAAAAAAAACCATACCTGTGGCTTGTCCCCGGCCCCCACTTGACTAACAGTGACCCAGTCCCCAAAATCTTAGAGCCACCGCCTTTCATAGGGTTTGGCCATGCCAAGCGAGGGCAGCCAGCAGCCGGCGGCCCATTCCCAAACTCTGGTCAGTAACCGATACATCTGTCCCTCTCCGCCCATTCCATAAACTTTCCCTTCATGGATTTTAATGATTTAGCAGGGTTTTTACACATTGAACGAGGGAGCGCTGGATTAAATCAGTCTGTCGGTGTGTACCCCGCGCGGTGTGTGCGTGTGGGAGAAAAATACGACGCGCCCGGTTTGCAAACTGCCTTGCAAAGCAAGGTAATGCGATCTCGGCACTGCTAGCAGAGGCAAGGCTGCTGGGCGCACTCTGCTTCTTGGAACAGAACGAGACGCGGCCGAGAGGTGGGACATTCTGCCAAATCGATTTAGCCATCAGCTAAAATTCTGCGGGCGGGCGCGTTTCGGTTCAGAGCGCTGTAGGGGTGGATGAGTGTATTGGAAACCCAAACCCAATATTTACTGGTCAAATCTAAGACTGATCTCCTCTCTCCCCAATTCAATGGAATATATTATTTTTGTGTCGTGTGTGTGTGTGTGTGTGTGTGTATGTGGGGGTGGGGGGAGGAGCGTTTTTGATCCAGTCTTGATTTATTTTTTTTTATTTTTATTTTTTTGGGGGGGGGGGTCGACTTCATAAACTGGTCCAGGCTGGTTTATTTTGTTTTGTTTTGGCAAGATTGCCAGACGTGGTTCACCCTTTCCCTCTTCCAGTCTAAGGCAGAGAGAGAGGGAGAATGGCTACCTCAAAGGCGATAACTATTCAGGCTTTATTATGGCCAAGGTGCTTTTTCAAGAAGCAACTAGACTTTTTGTCTCTGGGAAAAGCACTTTTGGGATAGCCATGACCTGGATGACTGAGAAATTGCACAGATATTCAGGATTTACCTTTGGGTGGATAGGAATGAAATGGAGCTTCTTATAACGAAAAGAACAGGTGGTAATATTTTTTGATGTTTCCTAGAGCAGTAGTAGGTAGTACTGTGGTCCTAACTGTACCTCTGAGAAACCACTCATTTGAAAAACTTTAATAAAATGTATATGGGGGGAGGGGAAGAGAGTGAAACATCAACTCATCTGAATCTACATTTTAGAAATCACTGAATATTTCAACTGTGTGTAAAGGAGACCCACATGTTGCCAACTTTTGAGCCAGCCTGAGCTCATGGTAGAATGTGTGTAGTAACAGAAGTACTTTAAATAAATAGGTTACCACATATTTGCAAATTCTGTATTTGTACAGCAAAGGTTCCATTGGCCAAAAGTTATGTCTATTTAAAAAAGTAATGCTAAAAAGGCTTGAGAACATTTGAGTAGGTGACGTTTTAATAATCTTCAAGCCCCACTGAAGATCAGTCTAAACAACAGACAGTGAAAAATCATCTGTGTTTAGCGCAGCGATGCAAGGACCCGGAGGCAGTTCTCCCAGCACAAATGTCTAGACACTCTTTTCTCCAGAAGTGCCATACTGCACTTACTTTGGCTGGGTGAGTATAGGATTTCAGTTTCTGTGACACTTCAGCAGCAATAGCCAAGTATTTTGCTGGCTGAGACTTAAACCACATTCAGTTTGAACTGTCTGGAAATGGGGAAAAAAAGTGATTTCCTACAGGACACAAGACTATTAAATGGAGATTCTAATTCCTTCATTATCACCGTTCATAGGACCATAACAAATAGGAGTGGAGGAAGGCAGATTGAATGCTATGCCTGATACTTTTTAAAAGCTCTCCAGGAATTTGTAGGTGCTCTTGAAAAGATGTATTTAAGGTCCTGTCCAAAATGGCTCATTTTTTCTTGGGAAAAATTGAGACTTTCTAAGGAAGGAAGAAAAACCAAAATCCACCCTTAGATCTAATAGTTCTTTAACTGACAAAGACAAAAATTATGCAAGCTTGTGACTTATCCAGAATTCTTCATCAGGGAAGAATATTTATTTAGCAATGTGTCCTGCCTTTCATTTAAAAACCCGAGGCAAGCACAAAGAGTGCTTCCTCCTCCAATTTCTCCTGACAAAAACTATCCTGTGAACTAGATTGGACTGAAAGAGAAAAATTAGCCCAGAGATACCCAGGGGGCTTCCTTAGTTGTTGGTGGACTAGAACAGGGGTCACCAACCTTTTGGACTTCAGGGACTACCAAACTCATAATTTTTGATCCCAGGTACCACTAACTGGTTCTGTGGGCATGGCCTAATTTGTGGGTGTGTCTTGGTGGTCATGTGAGTGGCTGGGCATGGCTTGTATGTAAATATTGTAAATATTTATATAAATATTGATTTTTTTATAAAAAAGAGCAACTTTTTACCCACAATCAGGCAAAGCAGGCAGGCAGATTGAGTTGCTCACAGAATCACAGATTCATTCAGAGATCTATCTATCTGCCATTGGCTAGCTCAGTCTGTCACATAAAATTTGCTTGCAAGCAAACTCACAAAATTAACTTACAACCCACCATGTATGTAAATATTGATTTTTTTAAATAAAAACAAACAATTTTTACCCAAAATCAGGCAAAGCAGGCAGATTGAGTTGCTCACAGAATCATTCAGTGATCTATCTATCTGCCATCAGCTAGCTCAGTCTCTCAAATTTGCTTGCTGTGAGTCTGCACTAAATTTGCTTGCAAACAAACCTTCAGTCCTAAGGGAGGTTCGGCAGAGCTGAAGATCTAAAGATTAGCTAGAAAGCAAGAAATCCAACCATTTTCTGCTTCCTAGCTAATCTAAATCTCTAGGCACAACAGAACAGATGATGGTCGGAAAAAGGAAAAATAGCAATTTTAACAGGCAAGTTTGCCCGATATGGAGTGAGTGGATGGGGATCATTCCTGCGGACCATGTGGGCAGCACAGCCTTGTGTTTCTGTGCAGCCTGGATTAATTGCTTTGGGGGAGGGTGTTCTGGGGGTGAGATTTCTTTGCGGCCCACCAAAATTTTCTCAGGGCCCAGCAGTGGGGTGTGGCCCACTGGTTGGCAACCACTAGACTAGAATATAGCTGTCCCTGCTTCTACTCCAACACTTTGCCATCCCTACCACTCAGTGCATTCCTGTGGTGGATGGCTGATTGCATCTGGAATAGGGGAAGGGGCATAGAAGATGTCCTGACCACTTTCAGTTCCCTTCCTGGGTGCATGGTTAAGCTTCTAGGTAATGGGTTATATTTCCACCCATGTTCCTGGAGGAAGAAAATACTTCACTAAGGCCCCTTCTCCTTAATTCGAGCTTACACAACTTATTCAAATATAATTTTGGCACATCAGCATCACAGCAACAATGGTGGAAATTATCAACTCATTGGGACTACTGGTCCTAATGGCTTTAAGGTGTGTGGGCAAAGGTTTCCCTTAAAAACTGACCTGGGTATCACCTTTTGGACTGTTCTGCAGTGCCCCTTTGGTTGATTCCAATAAAAGCATTGCCAGCTATGATTTTCGAATTCAAACCCAACAGTTGGCTCATTTATTGGTTTCCTCACACTGCTACTCAGATTCCGCACAAGATGTTCTGAGCATGTACGAGTTGAAATCTGCTTTGCTCTCCTCTCTTGTGGGCTCCCAGCTATGTATGTGCAATCTACCCTCGCCTTTATTGAACAGGAAAAATGAAGTCCTCAGTGGTGGCCCAAAAACCTTTAAATAAGTGAAGTCAAGACATCTCAGGGAGAAGAACATAGTAATCTGGAAGACTGGGTGTGGAAATTTGCTGACAGATCCCTGGGTGGTGTCTCTTTTCCTTGAGGTTTTTTGAACTCTGTTTCTGCTGCTGCTGCTTTTGTTGCTGTAGTTATGATGGTTACACATCATATTTTCATTTGTGGGACCAAGCAAGTCCCCTTCTTCCCGTGCATGCACACACGCTTATTTGCTCTTCCAAAGCAGGTGCAGAGGAAAGTCATATGCATTGATTACCAACATTTTTTTTCTTCTTTCAGGTAATTCAAAGAATGGAGAACCAGTGCTACAGGGCAGAGACCGACAACCTAAGGTGGCCAAACGGACATCCCTCAGTGGAGTGGGAAAAAAAAAATCCTTAAGAGAAAAGTGGCTTGAAAGGGGTGGGGGATTGAGTTAAGTGCCACACATATAAGGGAACACTGTTGGCTTCAGGGATAGGGTGGAAGGTACTAAAACAGTGTAAATGAAATAGAGTCTGGCCTTCAGATAGTGTGTCATGTCCTTTTCTGTGCACATTGTTAAGATTACAGAGGAACAGTGGCTAAAGAATGTTGAGTACATTTTGTGACTGAACAGACCAAGGAGTCAGAGAGGATGTGGGCCAAGAATGGACTAAGTTAATTGTCTGTTACCCAGAAACTATCCCTGAGGTCCCCTGCCTAGAACAGCCTGCAAGAGCTCTATGGCCACTACTTTATTCATTCAAATTTCTTATTTTCCATAGAGCCTCAGCATCTATTCTTACAAAAGCCAATTCTTGGCTGCCTTTTTCATTTCACACTTGAGGTCACTTCAGACAAGCTTCTGGAGGGTCTGCTTGCTTCATTCATCCAGGCAGAACTTTGGGTCAGCAGCCCAAGGTTCCATTCATTGGAAGAAACAGGAAGACATGGCAGACCTCGTGTCCCATAGATAGAAGTCAAGGTAGTCAGATATCTTGCCATCTGAAAGGATGTGTGTGTATTTGTTCCCTCAGTGCATTGTTCTCATGTCTACAGTGACACCCGGAATCCCCTATTGATCTGACAACTTCCAAGACCATGTTCCACAAAAGCTGCCGATTAGGGCTCCAGGACAAAAATTCAGTTCTGTCTGCATGAAAGAAAGATTAACAAAATAATATTTTACATTACTTAGTTGTGCCACTTTCCCTTGATAGCATCAACTCTTCACAGTTTGCAGACTAAGTAATTTTGTTTTTTGAACAAGGGCCTTGGGGAAGAAAGTTCAGATTGGTGGACCCACAAACACCTTATATAACTTTGGATTTGCTTCCAGAATCATATAGTACTTTCACTTACCTGTTCAAGCACAAGTGATAGGATAAGATAGGAAAAGAAAAGCTGGGAATGGATTTCCAAGTAGGGGGATGGACTTCAGGTGGAAAAGAAGAGAAAAACATGCATTCAGGTGTTTCCTCATGTCCTAATCACCCTGGAAGCAGAAGGTGAGAATGAGCTAAAACCCCTTTGATTGTTTGATTTGAACACAACTTTCTTTTTATAGCATGTTAACATGTCATTTAATCATTGTGATGATCATAAAATAAATCTTCTCTTTATTGGTGTTGAATTAGCACAGCAGTGGTTAGATCAGGAATCTTCAATAGTCAAACTCCTTTCTCCATCTGTAGCACCAAGTGTCACAAACTATTCTTGCACTCCAGAAATATATCATCTCATTTTGCTGAAAAAAAAAAATCTCCAAACCAATTCAGTTACCTTCTTGATCTCTTGGGAGATCCACTTTAAAATCAGATGAGGCAATAAATATAACCAGCAGCTGAATCTCTAGATCAAACATCTAGTTACTGATCCCGTATGTCCCATTCATTTATTAAAAAGAAAAGCTCTGGGATATTACAGGAAATACCTCTGTGCTGTGTCTTCCATCCCCATCTTTGGTCATTGTTGCTTGATGATGGATTTGATTTATACAACACATTTCTGTCTCTGATTCTAAAGTGGGAATAAAGTTTTTCTTGGGAATAAATCTTCTTCAAGGGGATGGTTTCTTTAAAGGTTCATTAGGACTCACAGCTTCATCTTCTGTACAAAAAAACCCCCACTCCAATTCCTTAAACAAATTGCTCCAAAATGATTATCTCAAATGATCCCAATAGCAAACCAATACAATACTTTAAGAACATTTACTTATCTATTTTCTTGCATCTTACCAAGTCACCCAGTCAGTGCTGGAATAATATAAAGCCTCTATGCACTGTTAGCATGTCTGCACAGAAGTGCTGAGGGTGCAAATGTTGCCTTGGTTTTCAATCCTTCAACTGGGACTCAAATATTTTTTTAACATGTCACGTCCTCACTGCTTTCACCTCATCCCCAGCTGACAGCTGAGGTAACTTTCCTGGGTTCCAAGTCATGTTTTTGCTGTTCTCTCTATATTGTTTTTGGCATGGTTATAATCTACCATACTTCATTGGTTATATATGGTTGCTAATTTGACCAGGGCTAAAACGCTTGAGATCCTATGAGCCACTTGAGGCAGCCATGGGCAAAGCTTCTCCTGTTGGTTGTTGGAAATGAACTTTCCTTATCAATTTTGGCTCTTCTGCAGGAGAACTGAGATGAGAGAGCGGGAAGGAGGGAGGGAGAGGGAGGGGAGAGAGAGAGGGAGAGAGAGAAGAAGAGGGAGAGAGAGAAGAAGAGAGAGAGGAGGGGGGAGGGAGAGAGAGAAGGAGAGAGAGAGAGAAGGAGAGAGAGAGAGAAGGAGAGAGAGAGAGAGAGAATGTAATGTTAGAGTATTTCTCATAACATTTGCAGATTTCTGTATACAAAGGTTTAGTGATCATTAAAAAATGTGCTATGCTTGTACTAATTGATTGAAAACAGGAAATAGGGCTGGTGTTTTCTGATTCTGTCACCTTCAGGTACATTACAGATTTTCTGCTTCTGTCAACAAAAGGTTTCACATAGCCGTAATGTTTACTGTTTTTATTACAGGAAGAGGAGGAGGCAGGATCATTTTGTCTACTTCAGTCTGGTTCTATGGCCATCTATGGGCTATTTATTTCTGGTTGCTGCCATTTGCAAAAACAGACCCAGACTTGTTGCCAGCACTGTCATTCCTTTGTAATGCTAGCCAAGAACTGAGCTTATTTGTTCTCGACTGCTCTTTCCCTTCTTGTCTGTTCAGCTGGGCTATCTTTGGACACAGTCCTTAGCGCTCTTTCAGAAAAGCTAGATCTGTGTTCAGAAATAGCTCAGCTTTTTCAGTTGGAACACTTTTTCAGGCATGGAACACTTCTGAGCCTGAAACCTGTCATCTGAGCAATGGAGGAGGTAGCTGAGTTTGCAAGTGCCCACCCGAACACCCATCCCATGTTAGGAAAACATTTTGCCTTCCAATAGGCAGGGGAATTCATTGGTAGTTTTGTCCTGAAGTACACAATAAGAGTAGCACCAGTTGCATTACCCTTATTACCCATAAGTTGCATTACCCACTTCTTGGGACTGAGAGAGATAGACTAGAAATGGCTAGTTGGAGCCACTGAAATTTTAGATTGGGTCAAGAGCGATGGAGGAAGATATTTTGCCTGTGAAAATGACTGAAAAGGGCTTCTTTTAACATTATAGCTTAGCACTGGTCACTGCTTAGGATCAAAAAGACAAAGTTTCTTTGGTTCTTGCAGGATTAATATAATATTTTTCAGTGATAGTAATAAGAGCCATTTTGGTGTAGTGGTTAAGGTATTCCACCAGAAATCAAGTTCTACTCCTATCTTAAGGCCCGGTCCCACTGGCTGACGGACGCAAAACGTATGCATAAAGGACACAGGGGACGAGCAAAATTTTGGGGGTAGCTCCACCCGTTGTCATCCACTCCCAAAAGTGGCGAAAATTTGCATAAACAGAACGGAAAAGAACGGACGTGGGTAGTATGTAGCGGGGATGTTAAACGGATGTTCATTGGAAGCCTCGCAGATGAAAGTGGATGCAAGGAGATGACACCTCCGAAGGGGTTACAGGGCATAATTGCGAAGCGGACACATAGCAGATGAAGCAGATGCATCACGTACGCCTAAAGGAAAGAAAGGGGATGCTGCACTGATGTATATTGGATGCAAACCGTTCACTGCTCATCCTTTCTATTTCCGTGCTATTAATGCTGTGTAGACGTTCTGTGTACCTTTTGTTTCCTCCCTCTTTCCGTTTTCAGCTGCAGCAGATGTGAGTTACGAGGATGCCCAGAGGATGCAGAGAGGATACAGCAGACGTTTAACGGATGATAAACGGACATAGAACGTTTGTTGCTTGTATGTCGCGGATTTACATCGTACACAGCGGAAAGTTCATCCGTTCACAAAGTTTTGTGCAGCTCAAAACTTCTTGCATGGATGAAATCGCAGTGGACAGATACTCGACGGATAGAGCATATGAAACACGTGTGCAATGAGTACACAATTGATGCATAGCGTTTTCCAATGGATGGCAAGCTTTTTTAAACATTTTACATCCTCTTTGCATCCGTAAGTGCAGTGGGACAGGGCCTTAAGTCACAAAGCCAACAAGATAACCTTCGGCCAGTCATTCTCTCTCAGCCCTGAGAAGTAGGCAAATTACTTTTTAAATCATATCAAGAAAACTGCAGGGAGTTGTGCAGGATTGACCATAGGAGAAGATACTAGCAATGATATGTATTTGCCAGTTCACATAATAAGAGTCAGGGTTGCTGTTTCTATCAATGACGGTTCAAGGCAGGATTTGTCATATAAACATAACTCTCCCCACCTACCCAAGAGGAGTGAAAATGAAGCAAAGTTTACTTACTCTGGCCTTTCAGGGAGGGGGAAAGTATTTATTTTCTAGCAGTTGATCAGTTTAAGTCTTTGAAAAGTATGGGCTGGGAACAAGACAAGGCCAGCATTGTGACTCTAGGCTAAATGGTAGGATTGCTTGAGCATTCTGATGTGAATTTAAAAAGCAAGTAAGGAAATGGCCTAAATCAAAATAAAGCAACTTTTCTCAAACCAGGCTAAAATGTGTAGAGAGGATGCTGGCATTGTGAAAGGAACACTTTCTACAAGGCCCACAGTATATTAGGACTCTGGACATTTCAAAAAAAGAATTGGACCTCAGGCAAGCTGAAAAGCAAGCACAGCCCCATTCTTTTATTCATTAAAATGGCTTCTCTTTTTTCAGTTTTCCCATGATCCTGAGAAAAATAAAATAAAATAGTGCTACTATTTTAAGAAGTGTGTTAACTTTAATGAGTTGTTTTTTTAAAAAACAATGGCACCTTTTTCCAGGCTTATTTGAAAAAGGACTATTTTAAGGAAGAGAAGAAAGGAGAGACTATTGTGCAACTGATGTCGAAGCATCATCACACAACAAATATGTAGACATGCAGAGAGATGGTCAGTTATTGCAATCAGAATATGAGATAAGCCAATAACAGATGACAACTACTAAAAAGCTCAGTTAGATCTATGCAGCTCATACAAATACAAATTTAGCACCAAGGTTGATTTCATTTCCTAATTGTTGGGTCTGATTTTCAAAGGCTTCATGAAACACCCCCCAAAAGGGGTGGGGTTAGGATCTTGCAATAGTGCCCACTGTCTTGACTTTTTTTGAACTTTTTTATATCTGCCCTCTTTTGAGCTAGTCAACAATGAAGAATTTCCGCTCATCTTTCTCAATATTCCAACATGGGAGTCCCATAGAACTGTTTCCTTAATAGTTATGGATAGACTCTTCTTCTCTGAAATGAGAAGTAATTTACTTCTACTTAAATTGAAGGGCTGTAGCTTAATGGGTTTTGAAATATGGAAATTGGAGAATATATACATTAACTGAACTTCTCCCTGAGCATTTCAATTGTGACAGGACTTTTTTTTAATACTCGCAATAGATTTAATGTTGCATTCTTAGCATAGAGATGGATTTGGTGGAAAGTATTTCCTTGCCTTGCTGTGTTGTGGAGGCTCCCACTGCATACCTTCCTGACTTTAGTGGAATGTACTTCTTAGCTAAGAGACACAAAACAGTCAGCAAGAGAAAAGTTTTCTTTGCAAAGGGCTTCAGGCTTTTGTTTTAACCTTTCTTCCCCACTGACTTTAATAGGCTTTCATTCTTAGTAAACAAGTACACCATGTTAGAGACTGACCCTGTTTCCTGGGAGAATTGCTGGAAGAAATGACATGATTTTTAAGCCAACCCACAGCCCATCTTAAAAATGGCCATGGCAAATCATAATGTCAATTTCATTTGCCTTCATTTTTTTTTTATTCTCAGTGAAAAAAATTTTTTGTATATGTTTTATTGATATATTTTTCTTTAATAAACATAAAAAGAAACTTAGTATCTATCTGAACAGCATGTAGCCTGAGTACAATTAGTTTTGAGTAACACAAAAACAAACAGAATTGTATGCATAATATACATATCATCAATAATAAACATTTTGTAATACTAAAATTAGCTTATCCACACTGGATAACTTTCATTATTTAATTAATCTCTTAATCTTTTTGATTTCTAATCTGTTTCTGTCAAATAGCCATTGCTACAACAAGTCCCATGTTAAAAATGTTCTGTTTCTTCCTTCTCCTTTATTTTTAGTGTTCATCTGTTCATCTCTGTGCATTTTAATATTTTTAAATATTTATATTTGTTATACTCTCAGCGAATTTATGGTGGCCCTCCCATCTTAAAAATGTGTTGTTTTTGTTGTGGGGAAAACCCTTATTATTTATCTCAGATATATACAGTAATGGTGTAAGTAACTATGTTATATTTGTTTGTTTGAACAGATTAATTCAATTTCCACTGATTGGACTACCTTTAAAATTTTATTTGTTATGCAAGAATATACATAAAAACATACAAAGAAATAAATGCCCTAAACACCATCTAGAGTCACTTATTTCTCTCCACAAAATAGGGATAGAAGGGACTACAAAATGACACAAGATATCCCTTCCATTGCTGGGTAGTCTGATGAAAGTAGCATACCAATGTTATAAGGATAGATAGATAGATAGATAGATAGATAGATAGATAGATAGATAGATAGATAGATAAACAGACAGACAGATAGATGATAGATTTTCATGTTTGTCTATGGACTAAAAATCTGAGCTAAAACTGAGCTGGATTAAAATCCCCAGTGCTAATCTAACTCTTCAGCAACTATACCATTCTGAAGTTAATGTGCATACGAATACTGCTTCAGTTTCAATAGTGGTAGTCCCTCTCCATATTTATCTGGGAGTGTTTTCCAGGAAATATAGTGAACTGCTTTAAACACACACAGCACTGAAATTCAACTAGCTGTTGCTACTTAATGTGGTTGGAAGAAAGAAGAAACTCTTCCTCAATGAAGTTTTCAAATTTAAATTGGAACTCTTGTTTTGAATTATGATGGTGAGAAAGGATTGGAGTTGACTGACTATAAGCTGTTTCAATTTTAGATTAACTCACCATGACATGAAAGATTTGAGTAGCCTATGCCAGTATTCCTCAATTTAAAGTCCTCCAGTCATGAATAGCTTCAGCACCTCTAATTTGCATCAAATAGCTGTTTTGGCTTAGATTTATGAGGACCTAAGTCTAATCTATATTGGAAGATTGTAGGATATAGAAAGGGGTTTTAACCATTTGTTCCTCCTTCCTTGTAGCCTTAGATAGTACAAAGGGTCATTTAGGATCTTGTTCCCACACTTTAGCAATCCATGTTTCAAACCTAAAAGGAACACTTTCTGAGCAACCTAAAGAACTGGAATAGAGGCAGACCATTTATTTGGGTCCCTATCAAAGGGTGGAAGGCCAATAAGGGGAAGAGGACCAGGCCTCTTGTCTGGGCTTCTTTCCATTGACTTCTCCTGGGCATGTAGAAATAACCTAAGTCACACTGGGATATTTTGCTGATAATTATTGTTTTGCAAGCTTCATCTAAATAAACAAGAATCATCTTATTAATTAAAGGGACACGAGTCCAAGACAGATTACCTTTTTTTCCCTGGCAATGTGGAATTAATCAAGGTGGCAAGTTGAATGAAATTCAAATGAAGTCCAACAAAAAGGTAAATATCTTTTTGTTTGCACCAATTATGAAGCTGGTTTCACCATAGACAACAAACAGCGACATGAAATAAGATGAGTAAGGAGATTGAGGTGGGAAGAGGGGGAAAAAAACCCTGCTGGTTCTTCTTGGTTTCTCATTATGGGATGTAAGCTTCACCCAATATTCTTGGGTCTTTCTTTACAACTGAATTAAAATGCTATCTAACCTTTTAGAGAGAAAATAACAGCAGCATAATTTTTGCTCTCCTTGTTGCCAATCTATATCATCCCTCTATTGTGTCTGCTCAATGGTATTGTCCTGATTTGTGTGTTTATAAACTGTGATAGGCAAAGCAGTTGGTTTGCTCCTCAGCTTTGCTGTCATCTCTCTTCAGCATGTCACCAGCCAGCAGGGCTTCTCCTCCCACTCTCTTTCCTATTTTATATTTGGACAGCTAGTGTTGCTAAGAGTACTGTTTGATTCAGACTGCCCCAGTGTGTGCCAACTCCTGCATTCTCTCTACTCATGTTAATGTCTGCTTTTTCCACATACACATATGCACAAAGTCTCTTTCCTTTTCTAAAGGCTATATAAGTGGCAGAGGAGAATGGAAAGATATATAATGATGACACTGCATCTCCAACTGGTCCAGTATGGATGAGGCTGGAGTGCACTATCCTACATACACATGTAAAGAACTAAAATAGACCAACTGCAGAATATTATCTTTTTCTGAAAGGAAATTGCAAATGGAATTGGTTAATATGGAGTCAGTGGAAACATCAATATTCCAATATTCTATGCTGGACATGGGAGCTAGTTCCATAATTTCAGTGTTGTATTATTTCAGCCTTGTATAAAAATGGCATTGTGTAAATATAGCTCCAGAACTGCTCTGTCACACAGTAGTGAAGTTCTCCTATGGTCAGGTCAAATAAATGATGATGATGACGATGACGACAGCAGACATAATAGGTAAAGAACAAGAACAAACACCAACACCAACAACAAAAAAGACAGGAGCTCCATTGACACATTAACTCCAGGCCTGGGAACAAAGCCAGATCTTAAGAACCTTTCAAAATATTAAAACAGTGGGCAGTGGGCATCATACATATTTCTTGGGGGATGCTATTCCAGATGGCAGGGACTGTAACAGAGAATGTGTACTTCTTGGATCCATAAAATGATATTTAACTGAGGAAATCAGGAGCACATCCACTTTGTATGAAAGTACTAAGTGATAGAAACTATTGGATTTATGCAAATGAAGGGCTATATAGGTAATAACTATAGCCCATGAAGGGCTATATAGGTAATGACTAACCCCTTGAATTTTTTTGGAAGCCAACTGGTAACCAATGCCAGGCTGATTACTACTTGCATTGCTATATGTTAAATCAGATGTAGCTTCTGGATGGCAATCAAATGTAAAGTGCATTGCAATAATCAGTGCCAATGTGAGAGGTGAGTAATTGTTTGAAGAACCTCCCAGCTGAGGAAAGGTTGTTAACTGTTTCACAAGATGAACCTATGCAAAGTCTCTTCTGGTCACAGCTGCTTTCTGCTCATCAGTAGTTGTGAATCCAGTAGTTGTGAACCCTCCCTCAAATTCGGCCCCAGCCTCAAAAGTGAAAATATAACAATTTTTAGCAACAGTGAAAATATTAACAGTTAAAACATTCTTGACCTGACCCAGCTGTTCAATTTTGTCAAAACTGAACAGAAATGTGTTCTTCCCCATTTACACCCAAATAGCCTGCAGGAAACAATAAGTTGGCAGCTTCGCCTTCAGGTAGTCCTTGACTTATGACTGATCATTTAATCACCATTCAAGGTTATGACAGCCTTGGAAAGGGTACTTTATACCTCATAAAGTATTCTGGCCATTGTAAAATGTAACCTCTCCCCCCCCCCCCCCCCCATGACCCTGTGACCACATTTCTGGCATTTGGCAACTGGCATGCATTTATCACAGTTGCTAAGCACCCCACAATCATTTGATCACTATTTGCAATCTCTGCCAGCTTGCCCAGAAAGTCAGTTGGGAAGTTGGCAGGGAGGATTACAAGGAAAGGGGTTGGAAGGGAGCTGAAATCCTTTGTGAGGTTGCAGAAGATGCAAGCTCTATTCTTGTAGCACCACAAAGGATTTCTTCTCCACAGGGAGGGGAGAGTAAACCCTTCAGCAAGGTGTAGGAACAGAATTGAAATCCTGAAGATTTCAACTCCATTTCTGCAACCCCACAGAGTTTTTCAGATTCCCATCTGTCTTTCCACTTGTAACTTTCCTTGCTGTCTTCCTCGTTGACTTTCTGGGGAAGCTGGAAGAGAAGGTAGCAAAAATAGGGAGAAAATCATGAACATTTTAGTTCCATTCTAAGGATTTCCTCCCAGCAGGCAGATCTCTGAGAGTAAAAGGGTTGTCTGCCTTAATCCTATCAGACCCAAACTGACCCTTCCTGACCCCAGATAAAGCCCTCCCTGCAAGGCTATCCGGATCAAAGAGTGGAAGCCTCCCCACCAGCTCACGGTATAGTCCTTAGAGAGAAATTGTAACAGAGAAACTCCAGTGTTTTCTTTTCCTTCAGATGATGATCTCAACATTCTATCTCTTTTACCTCTAACATTTCCTGGCCTGCTGTCCTCCTGAAAGGACTATTTTGATTAAAAACAGATATAATCCCAGGTACAGATACAAGGACCTACGTAGCTTCCCCAAACTGGCTAGCAAATCAGATCCATAGCATTTTTTTTGCCCTGCAAAAAAGGCCTCATCTTCTTTAAAATATTTGCTTTTCTATTGTTTGGGTTCTCTTTTTTTTGTAAAGCAGACATCCAACAATTGTTTCAATAAAGCTTGATTTTACTCTTCAGTGTCATGCTCCTTACTTCAGCCATTTCCATAACACCTGTACAGCCAGCATTAGGAAATACAATTGAATCTCATCCATGGACTGATGATTTCAAGAGTGCAGTGGTTAGAATGCAGTATTGCAAACTAATTCTGCCAACTGCCAGTAGTTCGATCCTGACCGGCTCAGGATTGACTCAGCCTTCCATTCTTCCAAGGGCAGTAAAATGAAGACCCAGATTGTTGGGGCCAATGTGCTGACTCTGTAAATTACTTAGAGAGAGTTGTAAAACACTATGAAGTGGAATGTAAGTTTAAGTGGCATCACTATGTGCTATCAAACCCTTAACTGATGTATCCAAACTTCACTCCATGTTATACAGTTATTAAACAGAAGATGTATATATGAGCATTGAATCCCAAAGGAGCCACATATGAGGGGCCACAGGAGCTATTTCTCCAATCTGACTATAAAGTTTCAAAAGCTACTAATCAATGAACACAAGGATAGATTACCACTATTTGCCAAAGATCATCGTGTCAACAGTGCTGTCTCCATGCTGCACCCTGATCTGAAACCTAGCTGAAACAGGTCTAAAGGCCCTGTCACACTGCCCAACGGATGCAAAACGTTAGTAAAAAGGACACAACAGACGAGCAAAATGTTCCATCCATTGTTATCCACTCTCAAAAGGGGCAAAAATTTGCATAACCGGAGCAGATAACACGGAAAGGAACGGATGCGCGGAGGACGCAGAGCAGATGGAAAGCGGATGCAGAACGGAAGCCCAGCGGATGGAAGCGGATGGCACATCCGCTAGGCTTCCGGGGGACCTCAGCAAAGCGGATGCAGAACAGTTACAGCGGATGCAGAGTGGACGCCGAGCGGATGAAGCGGATGCACAGCGGATGCACAGTGGATGCACAGTGGATGCACAGCGGATGCACAGCGGATGCACAGCGGAAGCCTAACGGATGCCTAGCGTTAATTGCGCATGTGGGGAGGATGCATTGCATAAGCAGATTGGAAGCAGGTCACCATTCAGAGGAAAGACCTGCTGCCGGACGGATTGACAGCCTTGCCTGCCCTGCCTGCATGCCTGCCTGCAAGCCTTGCTGCCAGCCTCCCTGCCAGCCTTGCTGTCTGCCTGCCTGCCAGCCTTGCTGCCAGCCTCCCTGCCTTCCTTGCTGCCAGCCTTGCTGCCAGCCTTCCTGCCAGCCTTGGTGCCTGCCTCCCTGCCAGCCTTCCTGCCAGCCTTGGTGATAACCTTCCTGCCAGCCTTGGTGCCTGCCTGCCTGCAAGCCTGCCTGCCAGCCTGCCTGCAAGCCTTGGTGCCAACCTTCCTGCCAGCCTTGGTGCATGCCTGCCTGCCAGCCTGCCTGCCAGCCTTCCTGCCAGCCTTGGTGCCTGCCTCCCTGCCAGCCTTGGTTCCTGCCTTCCTGCCAGCCTCCCTGCCAGCCAGCAACCCCACAATCATGCGGAAGCACAGCAAACCTCAGCCATCTGCTGCCAGCCCTTGCAAGAGGGACAGGGCTACCATCCCGCCCCCTGGCCCTCACTCTGGTTCTGCTGGGGCTTTTGCAGCACGGGCTCGCTCTTCTGTGGCTGGGGCTTCTGCTGCTTCTGCTTTTGGAGGAGCTGATGACAAGCACTCCAGCACCAGTCACCTCCACAGCACCTGGACCCTTCACCCCTGAGACTGAGTGACCAAGAGGAGTGCCAGAGACTCATTTTTGTTTTATAGCTTGTTGTTAATAAAGTCTATTTTTGATTCACACACTTGCTTCATTTCTTTTTTTTAGTAAAGTCTCGCTGGAAACTTTTAGAAATGGTTTAAGCCTTTGCATGCTTGTAGGATGGGTTGAGATAGTAGTGGGATGGGCAGGGATACCTTTGGGATGGGTAATAGCTGTGGGATAGATAAACCTCCAGTGCAAGTATAGTGGGACTGGATGGTCCACCCTCCCAGGTGCCACACCTATGGTCCTTTATTATCAATAACAATGTAATCAATCATCCACACATGTCAACATAAACACAACTCTTTATTATATGCCCTGTTCATTGTAGGCCCACCCAACATACATGGCCCAATCTCATCAGTGTGATGAGACAGCCTCAAGGAAACATCCATTAATCATCTATCATCCTGTCTTGTCACTCCACTGCTCCAGCTGGGGAGTTGCACCAGTGTTTCAGGAGGTTGCGCTGCTTCTTCCCTTCACATGAGGCTCTGTTGGGGCCTTGTACATCCTCTGTCTATCAGGTTTCGCCCTTGCCTCCATTCCCCAGGCTCCATGTCCCCATTGCCTTGCTGGAGGTCCATGAGCCTGTTCTGCAAGACTGGGTAGCGGGTGCACATGAGATTGTGCAGGATGCAGCAAGCTTCCACGATCCTCCTCACGGTCTCTGGGTGATGCTGCATGGTGGTGAGAAGTACCTGGAACCTGTTGGCCAGGATGCCAAAGGCATTCTCTGCGGTATCTGCTATCCCGCATCAGATGGGCGTCTCATGATTGGGAGCGAAGGAGAAAGAAACGACAGGAGACGAAGTTCCTCGGGATGAGTGCGCCCAGAATGGCTGGGTACAAGCTCTTTTATTATGCTCATTCAAAAGAGGGTGATTGTTTATTCAGAACCTAGGTTAAGCCTAGGTCAGACGGAATATACAAATTTAACAATGACTCAAAAAACAGCAGGATATCAGGACAGACAGGATGGCAGGAATTATATTTGATCAGGATATTACTTCTTCACAAAGCTGCATGCCAGACAATGTAATCCCAAGTGAGTAAACCATTTCTGCAAATGTTTGACTCCTTGTCTCTGTACGTGCCCTGTAAAAGGTCACTGAGAAGACAGAAGCTTAATGATTACACGTGAAATGATACAATGTTGAAATGTCTGAATGATCCATAGTTGCATTGATATACAGTTGCAAACACATAAATGATACGTAGTTACAACAATTCTCCACCACCCGCCTTGCCCTGGACTGCCTGTAGTTGAAGATCCTCTCTTCATGGGTGAGGTATTTGGAGGTGTAGGGCTTCATGAGGTAGGTTGTGAGGGAGAAGGCGTCATCCCCTACGATGAAATAGGGCACATCTTGCATGTCGTTGGGCAGGGGTTCTGGATCTGGGAAGCCCATGATGAGGTTGCGTTCCAGCCCACCTTGAGGTCACTTGCGTTGTATACCTGGGCATCTGAAGATGAGCCTTTGCCTGAAGCATCGATGTACATGAACTTGTAGTCAGCATTGACCATGGCGAAGAGGATGATGCTGAAGAAGCGCTTGTAGTTGTGATAAGAGGACCCTGAGTTGGCTGGTGTTTGCAGGCCACGTGCTTGCCATCGATGGCTCCAACAGTGTGGGGGAAGTTCCACCTCTGATACCACTGCTCTGCAACTTTCTTCCATCCTTCTTCAGTGGAGGGGCACTGGAGGAGCTCCTCCTTGTATTCTTCGATGATGGCCTGCACCACTTCTCTGACCACAATGCTGATGGTGTTGTGTGGCACCCTCCAGCTGTAGTGTATGCTCCTGTATGTGGTCCCTGAGGCCAGGTGGTGCAGAGTGAGTGCTACCTTGAGCCCAGGTTCCAGGCTGGGCCAGAAGTTGGTGTTTGCCTTGGTCAACCTGGGTCTCAGCCATTCCACAACTTCGTCAAACATGGCTGGAGGCATCCTCATGAAGTTCTAGAATGCCTGAGTGTCTTCGTTCCTGAGCTCCACCATCAGCTTGTTGTACAGTCCGTCCTCTGCTCCTCTGGCGAACCATCTTCCTACCCAGACGCTTCTTGGCTGCCTGTTTTTCTTCCCGTAGTAGAGTTCACAGAGCCTGTAGATGGCTTTGCACTGTTGCAGAAGGATGGTGGCTGCCAAAAGGACTTTGTTACGATTCACGGTGGACATGACTGGATGCTGTGGAAGAGGAAGAGTCAGATGAAGGCTGCAGAGGTCTGCACCACAGGGCTGCTGTTCTGAAAGTGAGATCCAGATGAGTTGCTTCCCCTTTTTATAGGCACTATAGGTGTCCCTTTGCATCTCTAGGCATCCTGTAGGCATCCTCTAGACATCCTTAATGTCCGAGATAGGTCCCCTCTGCGAAGGTTTTTTCCGTTTTAAATGCTTTTTTTCCATGCTGCATCCGCTAGGCATCCGTTCTGCATCCGTTCCACGTCCATTCCGCTTCCTTCCTGCGTCCAAGCGGATGTGAGTTGCGCGGATGCGGAACGGATGCCTAGCGGATATAGCGGATGTGTAACAGATGCAGAACGGATGCCTAGCGGATGCCTAGCGAATGTAGAATGGACGAATTGGATACATTTTCCGCGCAAAAGTTTTGAGCAGCTCAAAACTTTCTGAGCTGATGAAACGTCCATAAACGGATGCTGGACGGATAGAGAGGAAGCAAAACGGAGGCAGTGAGTACAGAATGGATACATCGCGTTAACCAACGGATGGCAAGCTTTTTTGTCTGTTTTACATCCTCTTTGCATCCGTTGGTGCAGTGTGACAGTGGCTTAAGTAATCATTTTCCCTTGTTTCTGCCCCAAGATCCTCTGTAGCTGCTATCCAACTATCTCTCTATGAACTTTCCCACAAAGGGAAGATTTGAAACTAAATGATAATTGTTCAGGGTGGAAGAGTCCAACATTTGTCTTTCAAGAAGGAAGCATTTTCATATGGCCTTCCTTAAAGCTAGAGGGACAATTCCCTTCCTCAAAGAGGATAATACCATTACACAAACCCACACTCTGATGACTCCCCTGCCCAAGTGGTGTATTAACCATTAAGCAGACTAAGCACGTGCTTAGGGCACCAGACCCAAAGAGGGCAGTTGAGAAAGAAAAAAAAAACAATGAAGATTTGTAAAAAAACATTGATAAGAAAAGGAGGGGAGCACCAAGATTTGTAAGTGCTCAGGGCACCAGTTGGCCTAATCTGCCACTGCCTGGCCACCTTGATATCTTTGTTCCCATGATTGCCTTTGCTTGCACTCTTTGTGGTGAGACTGAAGCCTCCCAGAAAAGTCATGTGAAACAGAGCCAGCTTTTAGTGTTTAAGGTTGAGCTTTTCCTCTCCATGCTCTGTGATTGAGCTGAAGAAATGACTAAACTGCAGAACTCACATCCCTTTCAAATTCAACCCTGATGAGATCTTAGTATGTTTACCAATTCTTCTTAAATCTGTCCCCCACATTTTCTATGGACTGTGTCACTGCACATTGTGCAACAGCATCATAATTGAGTCAATTAATTGCTGCTGCTCATTGTAAGTATTTCGGTACTCTGAATGTATAAATATAGAATATCATACTCTACAAGGTACTTTGTCCATTGGTGCAAGTTTGTTGCTGTTTATTGTTTTCTGATTGTGTGTGCCACCTGGAATTTCAATCATCTGAGTTGCTGAGCCATATAAATTTCCTACACAAAGAAGTAGCATGGTATAAAGAATGGGAGAGGAGAATTCTGTCAGGAGACATGAATAATGAATAGGTTGGGAAGAGAGAATATGAAAAAAAGTTTGGGCTGTTTGGAACAACAGAAGTAAGTATGATGAGTGGGGAATATCTGTTTGGAAAGAAACATGTTATACATATGTTACTTAAACATTAGCCTATTCATACATAAACATGGGAAAGGAATCAATATTATTATATATTTTGTGTTTTTACTGTTTTACTGTTTTTTATTATTTTAATTGTTTTATCATGATATAATTGTAAGCCACCCAGAGTCACTTGATTGTGTTGGGCAGCTATAGAAATTATGACTAAATAAATAAATAAAAATAAATTTAATCAAAAACCATAACTGTTTTAATTGATTATGATGAAAAAATTGAGATACAGTAAAAGATTCAAGAATAATGAAAAGTTCTGGATGTTTATAATGTTCATTCCTTTTTTTAAAAGTGTCAAGAGTGGTAAAATGGAAAAAAAATGCACACAAAAGAAAATGGATTTTGAAGAAAAACAAAGTAGCATAGGGAACGATAAGTGGATAGACTGCAAGAAGAGAAAGCACCAAAAAATGAAAAAAGTTCTCGAAGTAGAAGGAATGGAAATAGAAGGAATGGAAAAAGGGTATAAAAAAAGAGGACTAGAAAGCTACTTCGGAGAGAATGAAAAGAGTGTCACAAGCATGTAGAGTTAAATTAATGGAAAGCATGAAAAATGTGTATATAGAGAAAAAATATATTTGCTAAGCATGCAGTCAAAGAAAGCACAACATGGTTATGACTAAGATCAAATATTAAGCAGAATGATTTTAAAACAAAGAAAGAAAAATATTTCAGAAACAGATGAAGAGGGCTAAAGAAGGACCTTTAGCATTGTGAATGGGATTAAAGCTAGAAATGATGGATTTATTTTCAGTGAAACTAAATTGAGAGAATGCTGCCAAGAAGATTTAAAAATTTTGTATGGGGATGACAGATGTAATTGAAAAATGGAATAGAAAGACACATTTTCAAATATGTGCCCAAGGAAAGAAAAAAGAAAAGGAATGCATACATGTTAAAATAATGTTGAAAAATGATAGAGCTATGGGTATACACAGTGTAGATGTAGAACTATTAAAATAAGGATGTGGTTTGAAACATCATAAAATAAGGATGGAATAATTGTGCAACATATTTGACATGCGAGTAAAGACTTTGTTGGTACTCTACAAAAGTAAGAATGCTATGATTGTTCTCATACACAAAGCAAAAGGTAACAAAAGTGGACATCTCTAGAGAGGGATTATTTTGTTGAGTGTGCCTGGGATAGTCTTTGCCAAAATCCTCACTGAAAGAGTACAAGAGTTGACAATAAAGAATATCTGGTGAAGTCTACTGTGGTTTTATGCTTGGGTAGAGAGGTGGGATCAGATTTTTTCTTTCTCTTCATCAGATCATAGAGAAATAAATGGATCTGAGAAAAAATAAATTATTGTACATTTGCAGATCTAGAAAAAGCTTCTGATAAGGCAAATAGCTGAACAATGGAACATTTTGAGTGACTATAGTGTTGAAGGTTGGTTAAATGTGCTATTGGAAGGAAATAAGGAATGCATGAGAATAAAGATAACCGTTAGCTAGTAAACTCAACATGGATTAGGACATAAGACAGGAATGTGTGATGTCCTTTTAATTTTCTAATTTATTTATGGTGAAATATATAAGAAATGCCTGTAATCATGTTAGAGGTTTGCTAGTTGGAGATGCAAATTGTATAATTTTAGAGGCAGGCAAATTTCTGTTATTAACTGAACATCCAGTTAATTTGCAGCACATTAAAGACTAATTTTGAAGATCAGTTTATAGTTTTTTCTAAAAAAAACATATTTAATTGTTGATAGCCAAAGTCAGGAATTTTAAATGGACAGTCATATGATTTGAAAAACACACATACATGCATATATGCATGCATGCATACATATATACATAGAAAACTATCCATTAAAACGTTATCCCTTTCCCTTCTATTTATTTTCTCAATTACTGTCAACGACCTACTTTACCAAACTCCAACCACATAAAAAGTGGATAAAGCTTCCATCCTTATCTCCTCCCCCCCAAAAAAAGTAACTAATTTTCTTTAAGAGATTGGGCCACAATCTCTTAAGCACTATGATGGTGATTTTCCTGCCTAGCAGTGACCCTGGATATGCAACAGAGGGGAAACAGTCAAGGGAATCCACAATTGCTGCTTTTGAATTGTCCCATATTAAAATCACAGGGGCTGCATCTTGATACCAAGGTAGAACAAGATGAAGTGCAGTATATCATATATACTGCATATATATATTTATATTGATATATACATATCAGTATATTTTTGTACCAGATTGCAAGGATTATAGGAATGCTCATGTGAGTGTAATTAAGAGTTTCTAGTGCCTGTTTTAGCCATATTTCCTTTTCCTTTTTAAAATCTGCCTTTAATTAATTGTTTATCATTTCTGATTCCCTTTTGTGTACTCTGCATAATGTTACTGGTTCTGAAAAGGAATAACATGATGGGTATCTATGCATGTATGCTTAATCATAATAAAACATATTTCTTGCCAGGCATTTCCTGTTCTGTTGTCATCAACAGGGCAGGTATATCTGTGGTTAGGGAAATGGACATTGGCACTTAGCAGATCGCTAGAAGGAGGCAGAAGCACTCTAGGCTTAACAACAAGGACTTGATTACCAAGGGCAGCATGGTCTAATGATTTTGAGTTTCACAAACAAACACAGCTCCAGCTGAATATAAACAGGCTAGTGATAAACCACTCATAATTACTTTTGTAATTGCTTCTTAAGTAAGACATCATATTCCTATCTTCTATTCAGGGTCAAATGTTCTAATGAGCAGTCCAAATAAGGAGGTCAGGTTCAAGACTGAAAGTTAGTGGCCATTGTCAGGTTAAGTCTGAGGATCAGGGACAAAATAAACAGACAAGCATAATGCAACAATTCTGTCCAAAATTGTTCTCTCCTTGAGTGGTTTCAAGGGAAACTTCACATTTATTGCAGATGTAGATTTATTGTAGATCCATGATGTTATGACTTGTCAGAGTTCTGGCAATCACACTTTGAGACATTCTCATGTTCCTTTACTACAACCTGAAGAGCACAAAAACACAACTTTAAATTTCTTCCTTGTGGCCTATTGTATTAATGAGCCTACATCGTACTTGTAAAGTATGATTGGCTTTCCTAAAACAAACACACTGGTATATGTTGCTTCACATTGATAGGATTTTTAAATAACAACAGCAACAATAGCAACAATAGCAACAACAACAACAATAACAATAATGATGATGATGATGATGATGATGATGATGATGATAATAACAGCTTCCATCCTGCAGTAATATCTGTAACACCATCAAACATCCAGATTTGCCTATCCCAGGTCCTTGATAAGGACTTGATAGAAAGACAAAAAATGCCAAACCCAGTCTGAACATCTGGCTAACTGCAAATAATAATAATAATAATAATAATAATAATAAACATGAATGCTTATTTACTGACTTTGATGTCAATGAACCTCTCAACCCTCATCCTCAATCATATATAATTTCTTATTTAACTCTTCTAGGCTTGACTAGGATGTCAAGAAAATGAAACTTGGAATGGTGAAATGTGATCTAGAACTCTGGCAGGGAACCAAGAATGCATCAAGGATTTTGGCAGACAGGACTCTTAAAATGTACAATGCTCTATGCATTCTCAACTAATTTGAAATACACATAGAGAAACCAGCCTAGACGAGGAAAAACATTTTTTCTTTGATATGCTGACTCTCTTTCCCGAGGTATTCCAAGGAAATGATCATCAGCTTCCTGACCCTTTTCCCTCAAGTAGGTGGCCTCACTTGCAGAAGACTTTCAACCACAAGTTCAGGTTTTATGTGCTTTATCTCCTTCTGATCTAAACTCTTTGTAATGGGCTAGGAAGCCTAGCATATAAAAAGAAAAGGAAAAAAAAGCATGTTACATGGAATACAGAAGTTCTTTACTTATGACTAGTCATATAATAGCCATTCAAAGTTACAACTGTCTTTAAAAAACACTTATTACCAACACTTATTCCTCAAAATTATGACTGGCACACATACTCACACACCCTCCCCTAGTCATACTATCACATTTTAGGTACTTGAGAACCAGTTTGGCATTTATGACTGGTTGCAGTATCTCACATTGATGTGACCATGATTTGTGACTTTTTTTTTGCCATTCTCCTGCAAAAAGTAGACCTTTGGAAGAATGGATTTGCTTCATCATTGCAGTGAGTTGCTTTACAACCATTTCAAAAGTGGTTATAAAATCAATTTTTATCACATGGTGTCTAGACCACATGATTTACACTTCTGGTTCCAATTGTGGTTGTAAGTCGAAAACCACTTGCAATCCTCGCCTGTGGAGGGAGGGAAAAAAAGACCCAATTCATCCTAAACTTGAGAGGAAAATAAATGTTCTTGGAAAGTCCTCTGCTGGAGAAGTTAATCATCTGAGCTTCCAATTTTTCACAGAAAGATTCTTTCAGATCCTTTCAAACATTCATTCCTAACAATGAAATGAAATATTGTTTGGCTTAAAGTCATCTTGACTGCCTTGAAGAATAAGAAAGATATAAACCCACTGTCCCATTTAAAGTAGGCCTTTTGGTTTAAAGATGGACACTTATTGAATTCTACAAGTCTTCCCACATAAGTCAATAGAACATATTTCTAGAAATCTGGGCATAAATCAAACACTAGCCAAATGGAAGGCAATGGGAGTACGATATTTTTCAGACACTAAGTCATATTCAACTCTGTGATCCCATTGACCAAATGGAAGCATGACCCCACAGTTTTAGAATTTGCAGAATATTATCTGCCTATTAAAAGAAATCTTAATTTATTTTGGGTTGTAATTGTAGAATGGTGAATGTTGGAATTCAGTTAGGTAAAGAGCTTAGGGCGGTCTGTCTATTCATCCACAAGATGACTCTCTTCAAAAACAGAATAGATTTGATGTGTGATAAAAACTTAATAAAAGCTGATTTGGTTGGAAAATGGGATAAATCAGGGCAGGGACTATGGTGAGAAATATTTTTCTTTTTAAAAGTAGACTTCCTTATAAGTCTGTTTTTTAAACCTCTTTCTAGTTTCTACCCTGGTCCTACAGATAAACTAGAGAAGATCATACTCTGCCTACTCTCTGGACACATAGAGGACAATGTATGCAGATAAAACACAAGTTGAAGTAGAACTACATTCATACACACACACAGAGAAAATATATTGTGTTGATCAACACAGAGGAAAATATAAAAACCTCTGATGATCCATCTTGGTAAAAGGGATTGGAAAGAATTTCAGAAGTCGCACTCTGTATGCTTTCCTTATCTTTAGTGTTGTCGTATAAATGTTACATAATTTAATTAAAATATTTTTTACTACAAATGTGTCCCAATTTAGTTTTTTAAAATAATGTTTTTATTTTTAATACTTGAACTTACAAAACTTGCAGATGGCAAAAATCAATTTTGGCAAGCACCAAATTTGCATAATCATACATAAACCAAGCAAAAGTTTTCAGAAATAGATGATAGCTATCATTTTAGTTATTTGCAATTATTGGCAGCCTCTGTGTGTGTGTGTGTTTGTGTACGTGTGCACACACACACACACACACATCTATCTACCTATCGTAGGCAGCATTAAGTATACTGAGGTAGATGGAAAACAATGGTTTGGATAAGTTAATCCACATTTAGAATCAGACTGTTACTGAACAGTACTTGATTGAAAACGGTCGAAGTTTACTTTAAAGAGATGTCTAAATCTTCTCTTTTCAAACAACAAACAATCTAGTAAAACACTAACCAATCTTTAAGGAATTTAGCTGAAAGTGCAGGGTAGAACTCCCACCGGTTACAACTTTGAATACTTGCTATACATGTATGAAGTTTGAATTCATGGCTTTCATTTTTTCTCAGAGCTGGCTTATAGCCAAAACAACTGGAACACTTCTACAGTGATAGATTTTTTCTCTAAGTTTTCTGTCTACAGTTCTGTTTTTCTAAAGAGTTTCTCACTGAATCACCTTCCATTTATGTATCTCTACACATACCAGCTGAAGGGAACCGCAGAGGTCACACCAAAGTTTCTTTGCACATACTTGAAGAAGAAAAAAAGCCCAGGGTTGTGTTCATTTAAGAGTTGATTTCATGAAAGAAAAATGAGAAGTGAAAGTTTCCAAGTCTTTTCCAAACAATTCATAAGGATGTATTGAGGAAGAGAGGAGAAGTGAGATGATCTTTTCACTGCTTCTTATTCCAACTCCAAACTTTTATTTTCCAGAAAATCTCATTTTTTCAGGAGTGAAGTGATAGTGAGGGAATACAAAGAGGAAAAAAAAAAAAAAGGAAACTAGAGATCCTAGAAAAAAATATGTAAAAAATTATATTAAGTAAAAAGATAGTAACTACTTTAACTGCTGTAACATTTATTTTTAATGTGATTGATCTATCTATCTATCATCTATCTATCTATCATCTATCTGTCTATCATCTATCTATCATCTATCTACCTATCTCTATCATCATCTATCTGATCTCTGTTTTTATATATGGTTTTACCTGTTTGTTGTGTGCTACCCAGAGTTCCCTTCAGTGAGATAAATTTGATTAATAAATAGAATAAAAATAAAGAAAATATAAGTATTTTAGTATGAATATAGATAGCTCTAAAAATGGCAGGTAGTTAGGAATGTTGTTAGAGAGTATTTCCCTGTCCGCTAGAGATTATGATGATTTTGAAAATGTGGCACTGCTCAATTTTTTTTTAATTCACAAAGGAGTTCTATTTTAAAAGCACTTTTTCTCCATACATGTTGCATTTATTTTCAGAGATCTCTTTCTGGGTATCATTATTGATTGAAAATTTTTTTATTTAAACCCTATTCATTAATTTTCTTTAAAAAATTAGTTGTTGATTTTATGTCATTTCAAAATCACATACATTCACATTTACTGCCCTTCAGCTCTCCTTGGAAGATAAAAGGCTGGGGATTCTTGGAACTATACTTTTCGTATCCTTTCAGATTCACTTCCCCAAAGGATGATTTAGATTGCATAGGGATGCAACTGTAGCATCTTCAATTTTATAAAATTACTATATCTTTTCTTAGGAATCACATGACTGTTCTCTGAAGCTCTGAAAAATTGATAAAAGGATAAAATTGTTTTAAAAAGTTGCAGATTGGTGCTTCTTTTCTGGCCTTATGCAGCCCAAATACCATTTTAGAACTGAATCTAAGACTTGAAGAGGCTCTACTCTTGCTCCAACATATTGTGGAGAGCACAAAATCGAAGGGGTGACTGCAATTTACGCTTTGTTTTATTTTTTAAACTAGAAAAAGTACACCTTTGCTGGATGATGACGATGATGACCATGATGACCATGATGATGACAGTGATGATGATGATTTTCAGTACCAACCAACTTCTGGTTTCTCTTTTCGCAAAACTATCTCCATCTGATAGTTTGATGATTCGATCAGCTTGTTGCAGAAGGAGATGGGACCTCATATGCTACATTGTTGAAGCCAGAGCAAAAATAATATTGCTGACTGAAATCCTAAAGATTTACTCTGCCAGCCTGGGTAACCAACTTTATGTTGTAGAGATCAATGGTGTAATTTGGAATCACACCCATCTAATATTACATTTGAATCTTTTATCTAAGAATTCATTAATTTAGAGGTTTTCCCCCTACTTTCCTGAACCTTTTTTTTCCTGGTAAACCACAATGTTAACTTATGCTAACATGAATATACAGTACATATTCATATAAATATATACACACAGTACATATTCATATACATATGCCCACATACACACAAAGTGAATAAGATTAATAAACCTTGTTGTTCCCGTGTGATTTAATAACAAAATTCTCCAATCCAAGTAATTTGGGTCATCACATTTTCAGAAGAAATATTTCCAAAAAATTGCTTTTTCAAAATATTCTCTTACGGGAAGGCTAACTTTTATGTGTAACAATGCAAAAGGAGTATAAACATAGCCACATAAAATAAAGAAATGAAGAAAGTGAGACAAAGTATTTTTTTTAAAAAGATCTATGGACAGCTTCTAAGTAACTGCACAAGCTTACCTCCGCATGGAAAGTGCTGGCCCAGCTCATTTCTCAGATAAGCAGTAATCAAGAAGGAGATGAAAAGGGCTGCTGTTTTATCCATGTCTTACAAGGGAAGAGGGTGGCTATGAGCATTCTCTTCTACCCACAACACATTTGGTTTACAAAATCAAGCTCAGTGAGAATCACAGAAATGAACCAGTAGGTTCTCTGTGTTTCACAACTTAAAGAACATATTTTATTTGTTTGTTTGTTTATAACAACAGTGCTTATAAACCATGCCAATCTACACGACTGCAAAAGTAATGTTAGATTGTCATAGAAGGTGAGACTAACCTCTAAGTAAGCATACTTAGCAAACACTGTGCACTAATCCTCCTTCACTGCACTCCAAGTTCCAACATTCTGGCTCCTTTTCTTGGCACTGTTCAGCTAGAATTGCAGTTATACAATGATGGGAACATAAGAGACTTGCTGGACCAAATCCAAGTTCCATCTAGTTTGGCATTTTGTTGCCACAGGGACCAGCCACATGCCCATCACAAACTAATATGCAAAGAGTGTTGCAGTTAATAGTATGTTAGGACAATTTTGGAAGCATATACCCATTATTGTATCAATGATGAAAACTTAGCAAACTGACCTGCATCCTACAGAAAGAATCCAAATATATGATTTATTGTTAATTTTCTTAGCTGTTTTACTGAATTCTTCACTTCCACTTACTTATTTAATGTTGGCTTCCTCATCACTGATTTAGTCTTTCTGATTCAGTGAAGATATAAAGAAATATCCCAGACTGATTGGCTATGGCCTTACTCTATGAATGCACTAAAATCTTAGAGTAATTTTTTTCTCCCAAGGCTGTCTTGCAAGTTTCTGAAAACTTTTCTTTTGGGGATGGGCTTTTAACTTCTGTAATGCAACATGAAGACCAAAACAGTTCATCACAATTTGTATCTATTTATTTTTCTTATTGTTATTGTATCATTGCTTTAGAGGCAGCTTGTTTTATGAAATGGTTACTAGCTAGAGATTATATAGTACTATATAAAAGTTGTAAATCAATCAATCAATTTTATCACTTAATAATGACCTTTAACATCTTTTTTATTATCAAATCTGTAAATTTTGACTAGCAGTGTTCTATGACACTAGTTTTAGAGGGACAAGTTGTGAAAACAAAATCCACATTTTTAGATTATAAGTTTTTCAAGGTTTTATACATCATATTTCCTGGCCTTGAGTTAGGCTTCAGACTAATTGAAGAAGGATTATTTCTTCCTCAGGGTTTTAAATATTGTATTAAGCTCTATTATTTTTAAAATGGTATTTTGATACAGATCACCCCATATTTATGTATTAGCATTAAAAAAATGAGCATATTCAATACATTCATACTTGTAAAACTCAACAATGGCATGCAACTTTTGAAAAGCACAAAAAAACCATTAACTAATTAAATATATTGTTGTCTTCACATTAAATATAGTCTATATTAAATATAGACTATAAAATAGTCTTCATATACTACATCAAATATAGTCATAACAACAAGTACACTGTCAATTTTGAAAAAGTTCAACGGGAAAGTGATAAAGATAAAACCTGACAATGGCTTACAGTTGGAGCATTAAAGAAAACAAAACTGAAGGCTTGATTTTGGTTGCTTAATGCAATCAAGGCAGAACTGAATAATGCCATTGTCTTCATTCTAAGATTCAGAGTAGCTGGTCCAAAGTTACCCAGCTGATTTCATACCTAAGCATGAAATTGCTTCCATTGCATTTCAAATTCCCAGAGGTTGTGGGAGGAGCTGCTTGTTGCTTGTGAAGGAAGCAAAGGGTGAGTAGAAAGGAGAGAGGCAGTTTGAATTGCTTCCATTGCATTTCAAATTCCCAAAGGTTGTGGGAAGAGCTGCTGGCTGCCTGTGAAAGAAGCAGAGGGTGAGTAGACAGGAGAGAGATAGCGGCCCGCGGGCCTAACGGCATGCGAATCACATAACTATAAACTAAGAATACCAAAAATACATTTAGGGTAAGTGTGTTTTAGATTGTGATTTCATTTTATTTCAAAATGACTGGCTTAGTTCAGTGTAATACTTGTTTTATAGCTGTCTTTTGCAGTACTCTTTTCAAATTTGGATACTGTCCTCTTTGCAAAAAAATTACCAGTCTACATGGACAGATTACCTATCTAGAATCTCTAATCTGTGCTCTCCAAGCAGAACAATCCAGCCATCTATTGAGCTGCCATGTTACCAGCCCCCATTACCACAAAGATTCTACAGGAAAAGGGCAGTATGGACAACCATGGGATCTGGCGGGGTAAGAGCTGTGGACCATAAACACAAAGCTTTTGCTGGGTCCCAGCATAACAAATACAGTGCCCTTTCTGACCTTAATAGGGACACAAAAGTGACAGGTCAAGGTAGTTGTAATAATGATAACTCAAGTAAGCCAGGGATCATGGTCCTAGAAGAACTTACCTTGGAAAGGAGAAAGTGTGAATCAGGTATTACACACCAGTCACACAAGATGGGCAAGGCATCCAAAAAGAGAAGCCACCTTCTGGTTTGGGACTCAATTATAAAGGATGTAAATTTAGGAAAGGATACTGAGGTTTTGAAAGACATCAGATGTCTACCAGGTGCTACTGCCAGCAGAGACAAGAAGCGGATTCTTAAAATAGTCAAGAATGACAGCAAGGACTGTGATGTTGATGCTATTATACATCTTGGAAAAATATATACAAATCTTTTCAGAGGTTCTACCAAAAAACAAGGAACAAAAAGGGAAAGGGCAGCATATAGCGGAGTTTAATGTGTGCCTTAAAGGCCCCGTCCCACTGCACTTAAAGGCCCTGTCCCACTGCAGAGAGGATGTAAAACATTAAAAAAAGCTTGCCATCCATTGGAAAACGCTATGCATCTGTTGTGTACTCATTGCATACGTATTTCATATGCTCTATCCGTCGAGCATCCCTCCACTGCAATTTCATCCGTGCAAGAAGTTTTGAGCTGCACAAAACTTTGTGAACGGATGAACTTTCCACCGTGTACGATGTAATTCCACGACATACAAGCAACTAACGTTCTATGTCCATTATCTTCCGTAAAATGTCTGCTGTATCCTCTCTGCATCCTCGGGGCATCCTTGCAACTCACATTCACTGCAGCTGAAAACAGAAAGAAGGAGGAAAGAAAAGGTACATGGAACATCTATACATTGTTAGTAGCATGGAAATAGAAAGGATGTGCAGTGAACGGTTTGCATCCAATATACATCTGCGCGGCATCCCCTTTCTTTCGTTTAGGTGTACGTGATGCATCCATTTCATCCGCTATGCATCCACTTCGCAATTATGCTCCATAACCCCTTTGCAGGTGTCATCCCCTTCCATCCACTTTCATCCGCTAGGCTTCCGATGAACATCCATTTAACATCCCTGCTACATACTTACTACCCATGTCTGTTCTTTTCCATTCTTTTCTGTTTTGTTTATGCAAATTCTTGCCACTTTTTGGAGCAGATGACAATGGATGGAGCCACCTCCGAAATTTTGCTCGTCCGCTGTGTCCTTTATGCATACGTTTTGCATCTGTCAGCCAGTAGGACTGAGCCTAAAGGAGTGGTGTAAAAGAGAAGGCTTTGGATTTATTAGTCATGATGTCAGCAGCTGGTCCAATGAAAAACTGTACAAAAGAGATGGTTTGCATCCATCAAAGAAAGGGACTGAATTACTTGGCATTAAATTCACAGATTTCCTGGATAAACATTTAAACTGAACAGCAGGGACAGAGAATTAATGGATTCAGAACATTTATGTCCCCAGCAACCTAAAACTGATAAGGAAACCAGTGCATGCAAAATAGATGTTTGTGCAGGTAAGATCATCAACCTTGATGCCAACCAAAACTAAGCATTTAATAATGAGTGCCATACCAAGTGCATTAATCAAACAGGTGACAAGAAAATAGGGGCAGGCAGGCACAACACAGGTTATGTAGACAGTAAACAAAGTGTTAGATATAAAAATCTCTAGTGCCTATTTATAAATGCACAAAGTCTGGGGACAAACAGGGAAACTTGAAGTACAAATACATGAAGGAAAATATGATATAGTTGGAATAAAAGAAACTTGGGGGGGGGGAAATGAAACCTATGACTGGAACATACTGGTAGAAGGATACAAATTATTCAAAAAAAACCCAGACCCCATAAAAGAGGAGGTGGAGATGCACTGTATGTAAAGGACCACTATGTTGCTACAGAAATACATGAAACCAAAGATGAAAACCTCCTAGAATGCATATGAGTCAATATAAAAGAAAAAAAGAATGACATGGCTTTTGCAGGTATATATTAGAGGCCACCCAATTAAGCAGAAAAAATAGATGTCCTTTTTGCCAGCCAACTTAAGCCCATGTCACACTGAACCAACGGATGCAAAGAGGATGTAAAACGGACAAAAAACCTTGCCATCCGTTCGAAAACGCGATGTACTAACTGCCTCCATTTGGCTTCCTCTCTATCCGTCCAGCATCCGTTTATGGACGTTTCATCTGCCCATAAAGTTTTGGGCTGCCTAAAACTTTTGCGCGGAAAATGTATCCAGTTCATCCATTCTGCATCCACTATGCATCCGCTACGCATCTACTATATCCGCTAGGCATCTGCTACGGATCCGTGCAACTCCATCCGCCCGGACATGGGAAGGAAGTGGAACGGACGCAGAACGGATGCAGAACGGATGCCTAGTGGATACAGAATGGAAACAAAGCATTTAAAATGGAAAAAACGTTCGCAGAGGGGACCTATCTCGGATATTAAGGATGTCTAGAGGATGCCTACAGGATGCCTACAGGATGCCTAGAGGATGCCTAGTGGAAAACCTAGACTGCCTAAAAAAGGGGGGAGCAACTCGCCTGCATCTCACTTTCAGAACAGCAGCCCAGCGGTGCAGACCTCTGCAGGGTTCATCTGCCTCTTCCTCTTCCATAGCAGCCAGTCATGTCCACCGTGGAGTGTAACAAAGTCCTTTCGGCAGCCACCATCGTTCTGCAACAGTGCGAAGCCATCTGCAGGCTCTGTGAACACAACTGCGAGAAGAAAAGAAGCCACCCAAAAAGAGTCTGGGTCCGAAGATGGTTTGCCAGAAGAGCAGAAGACGTACTGTACAACAAGCTGATGGTGGAGCTCAGGATTGAGGACACTCGGGCATTCCAGAACTTCATGAGGATGCCTCCAGCCATGTTTGATGAAGTTGTGCAGTGCCTGACACCCAGGTTGACCAAGGCAAACACCAGCTTCCGGCCCAGCCTGGAACCTGGGCTCAAGGTGGCACTCACTCTGCGCCACGTGGCCTCAGGGACCAGGAGCATGCAGGAGCATGCAGTACGGCTGGAAGGTGCCATCCAACACCATCAGCATTGTGGTCAGAGAAGTGGTGCAGGCCATCATCGAAGAATACAAGGAGGAGCTCCTCCAGTACCCCTCTTTGAAGAAGGATGGAAGAAAGTTGCAGAGCAGTGGTATCAGAAGTGGAACTTACCACACACCGTTGGAGCCATAGATGGCAAGCACGTGGCCTGCAAATCTCCAGCCAACTCGGGGTCCACTTATTTCCACTCCAAGGGCTTCTTCAGCATCATCCTCTTCGCCATGGTCGATGCTGACTACAAGTTCATGTACATCGATGCTTCAGGCAACGGCTCCTCTTCATTTGCCCAGGTATACAACGCCAGTCATCTCAAGGAGGGGCTGGAACGCAACCTCATCGTGGGCTTCCCAGATCCAGAACCCCTGCCCAATGACACGCAAGATGTGCCCTACTTCATTGTGGGGGATGACACCTTCTCCCTTACAACCTACCTCATGAAGTCCTACACCTCCAGACTCCTCACCCATGAAGAGAGGATCTTCAACTACAGGCTGTGCAGGGCAAGGCGGATGGTGGAGAACGCCTTTGGCATCCTGGCCAAAAGGTTCCAGGTACTTCTCACCACCATGCAGCATTGCCCAGAGACCGTGAGGAGGATCATGGAAGCTTGCTGCATCCTGCACAATCTCATGCACACCCACTACCCAGTCTTGCAGAACAGGCTCGTGGACCTCCAACAAGCCAATGGGGACATGGAGCCTGGAGAATGGAGGCAAGGGCTCAACCTGATGAACAATGAGGATGTTCAAGGCCCCAACAGAGCCTCACATGAAGCGAAGAAGCAGCGCAACCTCCTGAGACACTGGTGCAATTCCCCAGCTGGAGCAGTGGAGTGGCAAGACAGGATGGTAGATGCTTAATGGATGCTTCCTTCAGCCTGTCTCATCACACGGATGAGATTGGGCCATGTATGTTTGGTTGGCCTACAATGAACAGGGCGTTTCATAAAGAGTTGTGTTTATGTTGACATGTGTGGATAATTATTACATTATTATTGATAATAAAGGGCCATAGGTGTGGCACCTGGGAGGGTGGACCATACAGTCCCACTATGCTTGCACTGGAGGTTTATCTATCCCACTGATATCCTAACCCATCCCACAGCTATTACCCATCCCATAGGTATCCTAACCCATTCCAAAGCTATCCTTACTCATCCCACAAGCATGCAAAGTCTTAAACTATTTCTAAAAATTTCCAGCAAGACTTTATTAAAAAAAAGAAATGAAGCAAGTGTGTGAATCAAAAATAGACTTTATTAACAAGAAGTTATAAGACAAAAATGAGTCTCCGGCACTCCTCTTGGTCGCTCAGTCTCAGGGGTGAAGGGTGCAGATGCTGTGGAGGTGGCTGGTGCTGGAGTGCTTGTCATCAGCTCCTCCAGAAGCAGAAGCAGCAGAAATGCCAGCCCTAGAAGAGGGAGCCCATGCTGCAGAAGCCCTAGCAGATGGCTGAGGCTTGCTGTGCTTCCGCATGGTTGTGGGGTTGCTGGCTGGCAGGGAGGCTGGCAGGAACCAAGGCTGGCAGGAAGGCTGGCAGGGAGGCTGGCACCAAGGCTGGCAGGAAGGCTTTCAGGGAGGCAGGCACCAAGGCTGGCAGGCAGACATGAACCAAGGCTGGCAGGAAGGCAGGCAGCCAGGCTGGCAGGCAGACCGGCTGGCAGCAAGGCTGGCAGGGAGGCTGGCAGCAAGGCTGGCAGGCAGACATGCAGGCAGGGCAGGCAAGGCAGTCGATTTGTCCGGCAGCAGGTCTTTCCTCTGAATGGCGACCTGCTTCCGAGCTGCTTCCGTTATATCCGTGGGACTGACGCAATGCATCCTCCCCGCATGCGCAGTGAAAGCCAGGCATCCGTTAGTCTTCCACTGTGCATCCACTAGGCTTCTGCTCTGCATCCGCTTCATCCGTTCAGCGTCCGCTCTGCATCCACTCTTTCCATTCCGCGTCTGCTTCACTGAGGCCCCCCGGAAGCCCTGCGGATGTGCCACCCACTCCCATCTGCTCCCATCCGCTTCCATCCGCTAGGCTTCCGTTCCGCATCCACTTTGCATCCACCCTGTGTCCTCCCCGTGTCCGTGTTATCTGCTCTGGTTATGCAAATTTTTGCCCCTTTTGAGAGCGGATAACAACGGATGGAACATTTTGCTCGTCCGCTGTGTCCTTTTTGCATCTGTTGGCCAGTGTGACATGGGCTTAACAAACATATGTAGGAAAACACAACAATAGTAATGGGAGACTTCAATTATCCTGATATCAATTGGAAAACTAATTCTGCACCAAGTGAGAATCAAATAAGTTCCTAACCAACCTAACTGACAACTTTGTTGTCCAAAAGATAGTGGGTGAAACAGAAGGACAGCAACAAAGGGAGAGCCATACTGGACTTAATTCTTACAAACAGAAAAGTGATAGAAAGAGTTGAAACTGCAGGAACCTTGGGTGAGAGTGACCATGAAATACTAGAATTCAACATAAGACAAACACAAGCAACAGAACAAAATGACACCAGAGTCTTGGATTTTAAAAGAGCTGATTTCAATAAACTCAGAGAGATCTTGGGAAAGATTCCATGGATGAAAATCCTAAAGGGGAAAACAACTCAAGAATCTTGGGAAACTCTCAAAAGTATGATCACAGAAGCACAGACCAGCACAATACCTCTGAGAAAGAAAAACAAGAAGTCCAAGAAGAAACCAGCATGGCTGCACAAAGATCACTCTGGCAAATTGAAAGAGAAAAAAGACAAGAACAACTAAGGAAGAATATCAAAAGATAGCCAGAATCTGCAAAGACGAAGTCAGGATAGCAAAAACTCAGAAGGAATAAAGACTTGCAACAAAAGTTAAAGATGATAAAAAAAAGTTTCTTCCAATATATAAATAACAAGAAAAAAATCAAGGAAACAGTCGATCCACTTCAGAGAGAAGACGGCAAGGAAGTAACAGGCAACAGAGAGAAAGCAGAACTGATTAACTAATTCTTTGCATCCGTCTTCACGCAAAAAGAAACTGTAGCTCAACCCACCAAAAACATAACTGTAAAAGACAGACCAGACATAAAAGTTAAAATAAGCAAAAACATAGTAAGAGAATACCTATCTGATCTTGATGAAAATAAATCACTGGGGCCTGGTGGATTACATCCCAGAGTTTTAAAGGAACTGGCAGAGGTCATCTCAGAACCACTGCACCATGTCTTTCAAAAATCCTGGAGCATCGGGGAACTACCAGAGGACTGTAAAAGAGCTGATATGGTTCCCATCTTCAAAAAAGGAAAAAAAACAGACCCAGGAAACTATAGACCAATACCCCAACATCAATACCCAGGAAGATACTGGAAAAGATAATAAAAAGCAGATCTGCCAACATCTAAAAACAAGTAAAGTAATAACTAGCAGTCAGCACAGGTTTGTTAACAACAGATCATGCCAAACCAATCTTATTTCATTCTTCAACACAATGACTAAATTAGTAGACCAGCAACATCCTGTTTACATAATATATTTAGATTTCAGCAAGGCATTTGACAAAGTAGACCACAACCTACTTCTTAGTAAGCTAGAAAAAAGTGGAATAGATAGCACCCCCACCAGACAGACTCACAACTGGCTGGCAAACCATACTGAATGAGTAGTCCTTAATGGGTTTAAGTCCACATGGAGGGACGTAAGCAGTGGGGTGCCACAAGGTTCAGTCTTAGGCTCAGTACTCTTCAATATCTTCATTAACGACTTAGATGAGGGAATAGAAGGGGAACTTACCAAATTTGCAGATGATACTAAGCTGGCAGGAACAGTTAATACCAAGAAGATAGGCTCAAGAGCCAGATGGATCTTCACAGACTAGAACACTGGGCTGTATCTAACAAAATAAAGTTCAATGTAGAGAAAAGTAAAGTCCTACACTTAGGCAAGAAAAACCAAAAGTACACATATAGACTGAGTGAAACCAGGCTCAATAGCAGTAGCTGTGAGAGGGATCTTGGAGTCTTAGTGGACAACCAGCTAAATATGAGCCAGCAGTGTGCAGTAGCAGCCAAAAATGCTAATGCAATCCTAAGTTGTATTAACAGAGGGATACAATCAAGATCAAGGGAAGTACTAATACTACTCTATAAAGCCTCAGTAAGACCACATCTAGAGTACTGCATCCAGTTTTATTCACCACATTATAAAAAAGATGTTGAGACTCTAGAAATGGTACAGAGAAGAACAATCAGGATGATTAGGGGACTAGAGGCTAAAACATACAATGAATGGTTGCAACAACTGGGCTTGGCTAGTCTGGTGAAGAGAAGGACCATGGGAGACATGATAGTGGTCTTCCAATATTTGAGGAGCTACCACAGGGAGGAAGGGGTCAAGCTATTTTCTAAAGCTCCTGTAGACCAGACAAGGAATAATGGATGGAAACTGAACAAGGAGATATTTAACCTGGAAATAAGGAGAAACTTTCTGACAGTGAGAACAATCAACCAATGAAGCAGCTTACCCTCGGAAGTTGTGGGAGCGCCATCATTTGAGACTTTCAGGAAGAGATTGGACTGCCATTTGTCAGAAATGGTGTCGGGTCTCCCGCTTGGGCAGGGGGTTGGATTAGATGTCCTACAAGGTCCCTTCCAACTATGATTATCTGTTATCTGTTAAACCAGGAGTAGAATTAATGGTCTCCTAGTTTCTAGCTTGTCACTCTAATGAGTACTCCAAACTGGCATCCAAATATTTTTCAAATATTTTCCCCAAGGTTTTTCAAAACTTCTGTGTACTGTTTTATCAGCCAATTTCCCAAATCTTAGAGTAAATTTTCACTTATATGATTCAAACCTATGAAAAAATGAGAATTTTTTTTCTATCTTTACTGTCACCCTGCCAGTAAATTTTAGAATCATAAATACTCATGACTCTACTATAAGCTTATAGGCTGCAATTCTATGTATAGGGCATTATAGTATATGGAAATAAATGTTATTTAATTTAACATAATTAATTACTGAGCATACATGTGAATTACAATCTACGAATGTTTTATTCAAAAATAAGTTTGTTAAATTTAATGAGTTTACTCAAATAAGTATATGAGTTAATTTGTATGCATAATAATGAAATATTATGGAAAATATTATTTGTCATAATGAGAGCCACATTATACGCTAAAATGAAAAACAAGAAAAGGAGCCCATTTTAATGGAAGCATCACAAATTGCCTTAAATTCAGATCTGGGCATACAGACAGACAAGCAAAACTACATACTCAAACTGATTGGGATAGTCTATTATTATCTACAGATGTGTGGTGGCGTAGTGGTTAGAATGCAATACTGCAGGCTACTGCTGCCTGCTGGCTGCCTGCAATTTGGCAGTTCAATTCTCACCGGCTGAAGGTTGACTCGGCCATCCATCCTTCTGAGATTATCCCTTTGGTAAAATGAGGACCCAGATTGTTGGGGTCAATATGCTGACTCCATAAACCACTTAGACAGGGCTGTAAAAGCACTGGTGAAGAGGTATACAAGTCTAAATGTTATTGCTATAGTATTATACCTTCCACCAACCATTGGCCATAATTTCATGTGTTTGGATGATGGTATCGCCCAACTTCTTAGCTTTTTGTAGTGAGCAAGTGGTGGGATTATACTGTAGTTCAGGGTTTTGTGACCCCAGAAAAATGCATGATTAATTTAAGCATACCATACGCTTAGAAAAGTTTTCTGGTTTCCTTCAAGTCCCATGATACTAGGTCATCATCAAAAAAATCTACCTTCCCCTTTAAGTGTCTCCTGGCACTTACTGTTACCAGGTACATTTTAGCCTCACTGTCCACCATGTTATAAATAAAAAAAAAACCTTAAATGCCATGTGGTTGTTACAGTATGGAGTATGCAAAAGTGAAATACAGGAAAGAAGGTAGTCAGACATCTTGGGGAAAATGTTTAATGTAGGTTTAATACAATCACAAACTGCAATGTAGCTAGCTGTTTCAAGATTGATGAAGTGGGTGTCAACAAAAATGAAAAGATCAAGGGGAAGGAGGAGAAACAGATGCTGGCCTAGATAACCTCCCAACACCAGCATGGAGAAACTTATCATGTGCAATGTTACCATGTCATTTACATACTAATTTATCTCTGGGCAAACATTAACTGCTTCCCCATGGATCGGTCCACACCAGGGGGTGATAGTTTGGGGAATAGGGAAAACAGGTGTTAACCATATAATTGATTGTAATAAAATAAATTCATTGTTGTTCATCAAAGCTACTTCAAGTTAACCTCAATATTTAAAGTCAAGATTTACATTCAGAACAGATTATTTGAAAAGTTGAAGCTCTAACATTAAGATTAATTGTACAACTGAGATTTTTCTGAAGTTTTACAACAGTGCCATTTGCAGCTTACTGTCAAATGTTCACATCAAGTCTTTTGCATGCATATGTATGTGTGCATACACATATATTGTGTATGTACTCCAATATGAGCTTTTAGAAGTTTCTTAATTTAAAGCTTTTTAAAAAACTTCTCATATATTCATTAATGAGAGCGTATTTTGAAATTATTACCTTGGGAATGCGACTCCTTGCATTTTAATAAAGAATTAAAATTTACTAAGCAACTTAAAGGAGGTTTGCTTTAAAGACGCAAAATTGTTTGTTTAAATTCCAGGTACATTGCATATTATTAGCTTCATTACATAAATCAACAAAGAACTCTGCATTGGCAATGGAACAGGACATATCTGCACTTGCCCTTTTCGTGCTTTGCAATTAAAATCACTTCAGTTGTGTGTTGAAGTTTCAGCAAATATTCAATAAACATTATTTATCTGGAAAAATTCTGTAGATTATTAAGTACATAAAAGCACTAGAGGGGAGAAATAATTATGCAGGTTTGTCATATAGTATGTGTTTATTTTAACCTTTCTTTTTTTAAAAAAAATCTTATCTACTAAGTACTTTTACAAGACACTAATTATATTCTTTCTGAAAAGAATTTTCCAACACCCTTCAGTGCTTACACACTTTAATCATATCTCATTACATCTAGCTAATCCATCTTTTTTCACATTGCCAGTGCTCATTAACAGTTTTAAAAGCCAGTCTTGGACATCATCATCCTCCCTTTCTGAATTACAAACAGCACAGTTAATATTGTATGCTTTAAAAGATGAGGCTTGCATGGTGATCACTCGTTTTATCCAGTGTCTATTACACAAGATATTATAATTTTAAACAATGAGTGAAAGTGATAATACAAAAATATGTGGTGTTCTTTTCCTTAAGAAGTTAATTTTATAAGCTGCTTTGATTTTAAATCAATAAGCTCTTTGAAGGCAAATGATCCTTGACGAACATTTAGCACATATTGTGTTCCACAGATGTTTGACTGGCAATACATGTGGCATCTAGTAAACTACATAGTTAATCCTTTGAGGCTCTGCATTTGTGCAAGAAAAAAAACAGGCTAGAAAATGATGCCTTTCATTCCCATAATGTGGATCTTACAGCACTGAGTTACTTATAGAAAATATCTTCAATGTGATATTAGCCATTCCTGAATGAATAATTCATAGCAAATATTCGATATCATTTATCTTCCCTTGTTTCACCTGCACCATAAAATTATGCTTTTGTATACACATGTGTTCAGACACGTACTTTCTAGATTTTTCACCCCAAATACATCAGCAGTGCAGATATACACCATTTCACCAATTTCACCCCAACCTCCGTCCCATAACATGGAGATACCTGAATAGACACTCCAATGGCACACCAATGATGGAGTCACTCTTACCCTCAACTGTAATTGTTTCCTTCAGCCCATGTCACACTGCCCAACGGATGCAAAAAGGACACAGCGGAAGAGCAAAATGTTCCATCCGTTGTTATCCACTCTCAAAAGGGGCAAAAATTTGCATAACCAGAGCGGATAACACGGACGCGTGGAGGACGCAGGGCGGATGCAAAGCGGATGTGGAATGGAAGCCCAGCGGATGGAAGCGGATGGGAGCGGATGGCACGTCTGCTAGGCTTCCGGGGGGGCCGCAGCAAAGCGGACACAGAATGGAAAGAGCGGATACAGAGCGGAAGCCTAGCGGATGAAGGGGATGCACAGCGGAAGCCGAATGGATGCCTGACGTTAATTGCGCATGCGGGGAGGATGCATTGCATCAGCCCCGTGGATATAATGGAAGCAGCTTGGAAGCAGGTCGCCATTCAGAGGAAAGACCTGCTGCCGGACGGATGGGCTGCCTTGCCTGCCCTGCCTGCATGTCTTCCTGCAAGCCTTGCTGCCAGCCTCCCTGCCAGCCTTGCTACCAGCCTTCCTGCCAGCCTTGGTTCCTGCCAGCCTCCCTGCCAGCCAGCAACCCCACAACCATGCAGAAGCACAGAAAGCCTCAGCCATCTGCTGCCAGCCCTGGCAAGAGGGACAGGGCTACCATCCCGCCCCCTGGCCCTCACTCTGGTTCTCCTGGGGCTTCTGCAGCACGGGCTCGCTCTTCTGGGGCTGGAATTTCTGCTGCTTCTGCTTCTGGAGGAGCTGATGACAAGCACTCCAGCACAGGCCACCTCCACAGCACCTGGACCCCTCACCCCTGAGACTGAGCGACCAAGTGGAGTGCCGGAGACTCATTTTTGTTTTATAGCTTGTTGTTAATAAAGTCTATTTATGATTCACACACTTGCTTCATTTCTTTTTTTTTAATAAAGTCTTGGTGGAAACTTTTCGAAATGGTTTAAGCCTTTGCATGCTTGTGGGATGGGTTAAAATAGCAGTGGGATGGGCATGGATACCTGAGGAATGAGCAGGGATACCTTTGGGATGGGTAATAGCTGTGGGATAGATAAGCCTCCAGCGCAAGCATAGTGGGACTGTATGGTCCACCCTCCCAGGTGCAAAACCTATGGCCCTTTATTATCAATAATAATGTAATAATCATCCACACATGTCAACATAAACACAACTCTTTATGAAACACCCTGTTCATTGTAGGCCAACCCAACATACATGGCCCAATCTCATCCGTATGATGAGACAGGCTGAAGGAAGCATCCATTAATCATCTACCATCCTGTCTTGCCACTCCACTGCTCCAGCTGGGGAGTTGCACCAGTGTCTCAGGAGGTTGCGCTGCTTCTTCCCTTCACGTGAGGTTCTGTTGGGGCCTTGCACATCCACAGTGTCTATCAGGTTTCGCCCTTGCCTCCATTCCCCAGGCTCCATGTGCTCATTGCCTTGCTGACAGTCCACAAGCCTGTCCTGTAACACTGGGTAGCGGGTGCGCATGAGATTGTGCAGGATGCAGCAAGCTTCCATGATCCTCCTCACAGTCTCTGGGCAATGCTGCATGGTGGTGAGAAGTACCTGGAACCTGTTGGCCAGGATGCCAAAGGCGTTGTCCACCACCCGCCTTTCCCTGGACAGCCTGTAGTTGAAGATCCTTTCTTTACGGGTGAGGCGTCTAGAGGTGTAGGGCTTCATGAGGTAGGTTGTGAGGGAGAAGGCGTCATCCCCCACGATGAAGAAGGGCACATCTTGCGTGTCGTTGGGCAGCGGGTCTGGATCTGGGAAGCCCACGATGAGGTTGCATTCCAGCCCCTCCTTGAGGACACTGGCGTTGTATACCTGGGCATCTGAAGAGGAGCCGTTGCCTGAAGCATCGATGTACATGAACTTGTAGTCAGCATTGACCATGGCGAAGAGGATGATGCTGAAGAAGCCCTTGGAGTTGAAATAAGTGGACCCCGAGTTGGCTGGAGATTTGCAGGCCACGTGCTTGCCATCTATGGCTCCAACAGTGTGTGGTAAGTTCCACTTCTGATACCACTGCTCTGCAACTTTCTTCCATCCTTCTTCAGTGTAGGGGTACTGGAGGAGCTCCTCTTTGTATTCTTCGATGTTGGCCTGCACCACTTCTCTGACCACAATGCTGATGGTGTTGGATGGCACCCTCCAGCTGTACTACATGCTCCTGTAGGTGGTCCCGGAGGCCAGGTGGCTCAGAGTGAGTGCCACCTTGAGCCCAGGTTCCAGGCTGGGGTGGAAGCTGGTGCTCTGCTTGGTCAACCTGGGTGTCAGCCGCTGCACAACTTCATCAAACATGGCTGGAGGCATCCTCATGAAGTTCTGGAATGCCCGAGTGTCTTCGTTCCTGAGCTCCACCATCAGCTTGCTGTACAGTCCATCCTCTGCTCTTCTGGTGAACCATCTTCGGACACAGACTCTTTTTGGCTGCCTCTTTTTCTTCTCGCAATAGTGTTCACAGAGCCTGCAGATGGCTTCACACTGTTGCAGAACGATGGTGGCTGCCAAAAGGACTTTGTTGCAATACACGGTGGACATGACTGGATGCTGTGGAATAGGAAGAGTCAGATGAAGGCTGCAGAGGTCTGCACTGCTGGGCTGCTGTTCTGAAAGTGAGATGCAGATGAGTTGCTCCCCCTTTTTAATAGGAAATATAGGTTTTCCACTAGGCATCCTCTAGGCATCCTCTAGGCATCCTTAATATCCAAGATAGGTCCCGTCTGCGAACGTTTTTTCCATTTTAAACGCTTTGTTTCCATGCTGCATCCTTTCTGCATCTGTTCTGCATCTGTTCTGCATCCGTTCCGCTTCCTCCCTGTGTCCGAGCGGATGCAAGTTGCGCGGATGCGTAACGGATTCCTAGCGGATATCGCGGATGCGCAAGGGATGCAGAACGGATGCATAGTGGATGCATAGCAGATGCAGAACGGATGCATTGGATACATTTTCTGTGCAAAAGTTTTGGGCAGCCCAAAACTTTCTGAGCAGATGAAACGTCAATAGATGGATGCTGGATGGATAGAGAGGAAGCAAAACGGAGGCAGTGAGTACATCGCGTTTTCCAATGGATGGCAAGCTTTTTTGTCCATTTTACATCCTCTTTGCATCCGTTGGTTCAGTGTGACATGGGCTTTACTGCATTTGTTAGAGATAATTGGGGGACTCTAGAACAGGTTTACAAGAAACATGGGATCTAGAGGAAAGGGAGGAAATACTTCTTTTTATGCTTTATAATGATGTGACATTAAATATCGTTAGATGTATATTAAAAGCATTTAGTTTATTTTCCATTTCTTCAAACTTTTGAATTCATCTACTTATCTAATTTTATTTTTTCCTTCCAATCATGAAAAATAAGTATCTTCATTTTCATGATCACTGTATTTTCCCTTCTGTGGATTCAGAAAGCAAGTTAAATTCAAACCCAATTTCTTCCCATGCTATACCTTTAATTCACTTCCATTCCTGAGCTGCTTCTGTTTCCCCATGGGACTGTACTCAGCTTTATCCTGGGAGATTTCTATTTGTTCTGGATTTCCTGGATCTATACGTGTTTAATATCTGTTTCAAAGAAATCTTCTAGTATTCTGGGGATGATTGGAGAATATGCAGGAGAAGTTATAGGTATAGGAAGATTCCATTTATTGAGGAAAGGTTTGGACGCCATTTAGAGTCTCAAACTGATAGATTACAATGTATGAAACAATCCTCACACATTTAAAAGAGTACAATTTTCTAAAAAAAATTACACTGATAGTGTTTGAGCTACAGAAATGGATTGTATCTATCTATCTATCTATCTATCTATCTATCTATCTATCTATCTATCTATCTATCTATTTATCTATCTATCTATCAATCAATCAATCAACTAACATGTATTTATGATGGTTGTAGCATTCCAGGTCATGTAATCACCATTTGTGACTTCCCAGAGGGCTTCCAAAAAGCAAAGTCAATCGGGGAAGCTGGATTTATTTAATAATTGCATGATTCACTTAATGATTGCTTAACTTAACAACCACAACAAAAGAAACCCCATAAAATCAGCCACAACCCATTTAAACGTTTAGTGAGGAAACTTCTGGTTGTAAGTTGAAAACTAACTGTATAGAATATTTAAAATATCTAACATTTAGATATAACTGATAACTGTTGACAGTCCATATTTTTTATATTCAATAAATACAATATATTAAGCATAAATAATTAAATTATTCAAAATAATGTCAAAACATTTATTCATGTTTTCATGTGTGATATATTTATTTCATTATTGATAACATTTCTGTTTGGAGATATCTATCTATCTATCTATCTATCTATCTATCTATCTATCTATCTATCTATCTATCTTCTACCTACCTATCTACCTACCCACCTACCCACCTACCGATCGATCATCTTTCTATTTTTACACATATATTCAGGTTTATAATATCCCATACACAAGCTTAATCTACAAACTCTGAAAATAAAAGCAAATGTTACAATCAGATTTTGTATATTTTTGATAATAGATTATTTTGATCTCCCAGAACCCTTATTTTAAATACAATTAAAAGTAGGGTGCCATGTAATTCTTTGGTATTCTTTGGGACATACTGAACTGTACTTTGAGTCCTTTGTTTTTTGTGTATTATTTTTTTTCTTGTATGATGTATTGAAAGGGAGAGATATGTTTAAGTGCATAACCTGTCTTAGAATAGCTTCATTTACTTAAAAAAGATCAGCAGGGACCAAAGTCCTGTGGTAGACATCTTTTTTATGATGATTTCGATTTATGGCACTGCATTACATTGTTTTCAATCTTCAGATTTTGCATCCTGTGTCAGTAAGATAATGGCCAGCCAAAAATCGCTTCATAGTGTTTTCCATAGATTTGGATCACAGGAAGCTGGTGCAAAGAATCGAGGGTAGAACTAAATGAGAAGAAAAGGGAGACAACTGAGTTTAATAACTCATATCAGCTATGGACTGTGAAGTTGTAAATTCACTTAACTTTATTTTGTTACAATGATCCTGAGTTCTGAATAGAGAGATTGACAAAGATGCAATTTAAGCATTTTCACATTTTAGTGAAGTAGACAAATTATTTACATATGGCTGTGGTTCAGTATGAATTAAAACATGTAAATTTAATTATCAGACTGATTATTAAACAAATCCTTAATCAATATACCAAGGGATAAATATTTGACTACCATAAATTAGTTCTGAACATTAAGGAGGAAAAAATGTCTTATCAAAACATTGAGATGGAAGGTTTTTTCATCCTCTGAAAAGATACCAGTTAATTTGCTGAAATATAGCAACAAGTTTTCATCATATCTGTTCAATTTGTACAGGGAATATATTACACATGCCACTAGTGTCGAAGAACTGAATGCTGGTATCAAAATCAATGAAAGGAATTTCAGTAACCCTTGATATCTGAATGATATTATCTTGGTTTCAGAAACTGAAAAAGATTTATGAGAATGATCATTCTAAAACTGAAACAAAAGAATGGAAAAGCTGGGCTTTCTTTCCAAGAAAACAAAAATCATGTTTTGGAAAACTAGAGGAGTTTAAGATAAATTATGTAGTGATAGAAGTGATTCACAGTGTCAATTTTCTAAGCTCAGAATGTTTGGTACCAGAAGCTAGATGCACAAAGGAGATTCAGAGTAGATAGGGGAAAAATTATTGGGAGCCTAGATGAAATTTTGTGACATTGCAATTAAAAAAAAAGTCAGAATTGTCCACTTACTGATCTTCTCTGTTATGACGTACAGATCCGAGAGATGGATTCTGCACAAGAGTAAGAAGAAAAAAGATTGATTTATTTTAACTGTGGTGCTGAAAGTTGAGAAAGTTGAGAAAAATGAGAAAGTTGTCTCATTTTCCTTGGATAGCCAAGTGGACCAGCCATTCACTTTTGAAGGTGTTCAAGGCTGAATACTTATTTGGGAGCAAGGATAATGAAATAAAAATGATTGTAGTTTGGGTATATCATACAAGTGATGCATCTATAGGAAAAATGATAAATCTTGTCAAGATGGATAGATCAGGCCAACAGCACTCATTTAGCAAAGTGGCTAAATGGAGTGCTACAAGCTACAGAAATATACCTGCAAGAATTGAATACTAAAACAAGAACAGAACAGCTTGGAGGTTGCTTATCCATGAGATCACTAGAAATTGACTACAACCGAGAAAAACACAATAACAATAGAGTTTATATTCTGAAAGCATAAACCCTTTCCAAGCTTCCACTGGACTCTTCCCAATTTCAGTGGAAGAAATGTAGAAAGAAGAACATTTTGTAATGTGTACAGTCTGTCTTACTTTCAGATATCCCTATTGTTCTAAACAATTGCATGGTTTTGAGAACACATTGCTGTTAATATTCACAGAGGTCTAAATATATAGACTATAGCTCAAATATATAGCTCAGCTCACCAAAAACATAACTGTAAAAGACAGACCAGACATAGAAGTTAAAATAAGCAAAAACATAGTAAGAGAATACCTATCTGATCTTGATGAAAATAAATCACCAGCGCCTGATGGATTACATCCCAGAGTTTTAAAGGAACTGGCAGAGGTCATCTCAGAACCACTGCACCATATCTTTCAAAAATTCTGAACCATCGGGGAACTACCAGAGGACTGTAAAAGAGCTGATGTTGTTCCCATCTTCAAAAAAGGAAAAAAAACAGACCCAGGAAACTATAGACCAATACCCCAACATCAATACCCAGGAAGATACTGGAAAAGATAATAAAAAGCAGATCTGCCAACATCTAAAAACAAGTAAAGTAATAACTAGCAGTCAGCACAGGTTTGTTAACAACAGATCATGCCAAACCAATCTTATTTCATTCTTCAACACAATGACTAAATTAATAGACCAGCAACATACTATTGACATAATATATTTAGATTTCAGCAAGGCATTTGACAAAGTAGACCACAACCTACTTCTTAGTAAGCTAGAAAAAAGTGGAATAGATAGCACCCCCACCAGACAGACTCACAACTGGCTGGCAAACCGTACTGAACAAGTAGTCCTTAATGGGTCTAAGTCCACATGGAGGGACGTAAGCAGTGGGGTGCCACAAGGTTCAGTCTTAGGCTCAGTACTCTTCAATATCTTCATTAACAACTTAGATGAGGGAATAGAAGGGGAACTTACCAAATTTGCAGATGATACTAAGCTGGCAGGAACAGTTAATACCAAGAAGATAGGCTCAAGAGCCAGATGGATCTTCACAGACTAGAACACTGGGCTGTATCTAACAAAATGAAGTTCAGTGTAGAGAAAAGTAAAGTCCTACACTTAGGCAAGAAAAACCAAAAGTACACATATAGACTGAGTGAAACCAGGCTCAATAGCAGTAGCTGTGAGAGGGATCTTGGAGTCTTAGTGGACAACCAGCTAAATATGAGCCAGCAGTGTGCAGTAGCAGCCAAAAAAGCTAATGCAATCCTAAGTTGTATTAACAGAGGGATACAATCAAGATCAAGGGAAGTACTAATACTACTCTATAAAGCCTTAGTAAGACCACATCTAGAGTACTGCATCCAGTTTTATTCACCACATTATAAAAAAGATGTTGAGACTCTAGAAATGGTACAGAGAAGAACAATCAGGATGATTAGGGGACTAGAGGATAAAACATACAATGAATGATTGCAACAACTGGGCTTGGCTAGTCTGGTGAAGAGAAGGACCATGGGAGACATGATAGTGGTCTTCCAATATTTGAGGAGCTACCACAGGGAGGAAGGGGTCAAGCTATTTTCTAAAGCTCCTGTAGGCCAGACAAGGAATAATGGATGGAAACTGAACAAGGAGAGATTTAACCTGGAAATAAGGAGAAACTTTCTGACAGTGAGAACAATCAACCAATGGAACAACTTTCCCTCAGAAGTTGTGGGAGCGCCATCACTTGAGACTTTCAAGAAGAGATTGAACTGCCATTTGTCAGAAATGGTGTCGGGTCTCCCACTTGGGCGGGGAGGTTGGATTAGATGTCCTACAAGGTCCCTTCCAACTCTGATTATCTGTTATCTGTTATATCTATTTCATATATTTCTGTTAATTAGGACATCTTAGAATACACATGTGACACATTCTGCTTTTAAGGCACAATATAGCATCCTCACAATTTTAAAAAGGAAAGTGATGCAAATTGGCCAATGTCTAAACTTCATGTATGTATTGATAAGGTATAAGCCGATAGTAATGCACCAGAAAAGGTTTCTTGGTACATTGTAGAGAGTCATGTGATTGTTATGAAAAACAGTGACAATAATTAAGGCATCAACGAAAATGCCATATAGCAATTAGGTTTGGTAGACTCCTTCTCTGCTTGATCAGCACATTTTAAAGAGAAAATTATGCAAAATGTGCAGAAAACAACCAAAATGGTAAAGGGGCCAGTGAAATCATCTTGCAAACTTTGTTCTCTTTGAGAACTTTGGGATTTACAGGAAAGAAGGGAGCTTGAAAGGAGTGATAAAGGTATATACAGCTCAATATAGAATAGAGATTCTGTCCTATATCACACAGGGATCTGGTGTCATCCAATGAAGGTGAAAAGTGTAAAGGCCAGGTCACATTGCCCGACGGATGCAAAACGTATGTAAAAAGGACACAGCAGACGAGCAAATTTTCCATCCGTTGTTATCCGCTCTCAAAAGTGCCCCAAATTTGCATAAACAGAGCAGTCAACAATGGACGGGGGGAAGACGTATCGCGGATGTAAAATGGATGCTCAACGGAAGCCTAGCAGATGCAAGCGGATGGAAGCGGATGGCACATCCACAGGGCTTCCGGGGGAGCAGAGCAAAGCGGACGCATAGCAGAAAGAGCGGATGCAGAGCGGATGAAGCGGATGTGTAGCGGATGCAGAGTGGATGCCTAGCGGATCTCTGCTCATGCGGGGATGATGCATTGCGTCAGCCCCGTGGATATAAAAAGAGGCAGCTTGCAAGCAGGTCACCATTCAGAGGAAAGACCTGCTGCCAGACACATCTTCATCAGAGACATCTTCATCAGAGACATCTTCATCACAGATATCTTCATCATGGGAAAGAAGAGGAAGAAGCCTGTGCCATCTTCTGCTAGCCCTGGCAAGAGGGATAGATCCACCATCCCACCCCCTGGCGCTGACTCTGCTGCTGGTGGTGCTGCTTCTTCTGCTGGTGGTGCTGCTTCTTCTGCTGCTGGTGCTTCTCCTGCTGCTGGTGCTGGTGCTGCTTCTCCTGCTGCTTCTCCTGCTGCTGGTGCTGGTGCTGCTTCTCCTGCTGCGTCTCCTGCTGCTGCTGTGGTGGACCAGCCCCAAAGCCCTGAAAGCCCTGATGCTGAAGGCCCTGCCAGGGGGAGGAAGAGGCAAGGCAAGGAGAAGGAGAAGGGAGAGAGGAAGCAGTACTCCATCGCAGAGGAGCATGAGGAGGAGGTGCTAGAATGGCTGAGGGAGAACAAGTATATGTGGAGGAAGGGCCACAGGCTCTATCGAGACACCAAGCGAAAGCAGGCGGCTTGGAGACAGAAGGTGAAGAGCTTGGGCTACACTTCAGATGTCTTCCTCGGGTGGTGGAAGCATATGTACACCAGGTACAGGAAGCTGCACCTGAAGAAGTCTGGCCAGGTCGCGGTCAAGCTCACCGACCGGGAGACCTATGTCATGGCAAAGTGCAGCTTCCTGGAGGGTGAGGTCCGCCACCGAGGAGCAGCCCCTCTGTTTACCCTCACTCTCAGGCTGCCCACAGACAGCCAGTCCTCTTCTGTCCAGAAGACAGTGACCGTGTCCGGGCAGGTGTCCACAGAGCGCCCTGCGACAGAGACCCCCCGACAGCTGCACACCCTGTGCCGGAGGACGTGGAGGATTCTCTCAAACACATGGAGCAAGAAGAAGCAGCGACCACCAGGGACCAACCCACATGCACCCTCAGCTCCACCTCCACAGAAAGCAGGCAGAGAGGCAGACCGGAGGGACAGAGCCACACTGTCCTCTTGGAGATCAGGGACACCATCAAGAACAGCGCAGATCTCCTCTCTCAGCTGGTACACTTCAAAATTCCTTCCTCAAACTGCAAGCCCTTCCTCACCCACGTGACCCAGACCCTCATGAACATGCCTGAGCCCCAGTACCAGGTGATGAAGGAGCAGATCACGGCGCTGCTGCACCACCCTCCAGGCCCAGCTGAACCTGCTCCCACCCACTCCAGGTCTGCTCCTCCACCCCAACCAATGTCACAGCCCTTCCAAGGCTTTCAACAGCCCCTCTCCTACCAAGGCTACGGCTACCAGGAGTTCCAGCAGCACAGGCAGCCCTTCCCAGTACAGGCACAGTTTCCTCAGACACCACAGGTGCCACTGATGCCACCGATGCCACTGATACCACCAATGCCACAGATGCCACCAACACCACAGATGCCACTGATGCCACCAATGCCACCAATGCCACTGATGCCACCGATGCCACCGATGCCACCGATGCCACCGACGCCACAGATGCCACTGAGGCCACCGTTGCCACCAATGCCACAGATGCCACCGACGCCACAGATTTCCTCACACGCCACAGATGCCTCACCTCGCCCAGCTGAACACCAGACATCCCCACTACACTCCTCCTTCCTCCACCCCACAGCCAAACCTGGCCTCAGAACATCTGTCATTGGTCCTGTGCCTGACATCCCAGGTCCTGGATGAAGGGCCTCTCAACCTCACTGGGCTGAGCCAGCTTTCTGAGAGCTTTCTGAACACACCATCTCCTGTTGTCCTCTCAGGGCAATGGCGCCTCACACCAGCACTCCAGCCACTGCCATCTCCACAGTCCCTGTCCCCTTTACACCCGAGACCATGGATATGCCTCAGAGTGACTGAAAACATTGCCAGAGGCTGAGTTGTTACCGGTTGACTTTATCATTGCTTGGTACACTTTTCTTGGTTCCTTTTGCTTTTTAAATAAAGTCCTACACTTTACTGTTATTAATAAAGGTTTTCTTTGCTTCACACACTTGGGTCATTTCTTTTACTTAATAAAGTCTTGGTGGAAACTTTTAGAAAATGGTTAAGCCTTTGCATTCCTATGGGATGTGAAGGGATACCTGTGGGATAGGCAATAGCTGTGGGATGGGCAGGTATACCTGTGGGATGGGTAATAGCTGTGGGATGGGTAAGGGTACCTGTGGGATGGGTAATACCTTTGGGATGGGTAAGAGCTGTGGGATAGATATGCCTCCAGTGTAAGCATAGTGGGACTGTATGGTCCACCCTCCCAGGTGCCACACCTATGGCCCTTTATTATCAATAACAATTTAATCATTGATCCACACATTTCAACATAAACAAAATTCTTTATTAATGTCCTTTTCATTGTAAGGCCACTCAACATACATGGCACAATCTCATCAGTGTGATGAGACAGTCTCAAGGAAGCATCCATTAAGCATCTAAAATCCTGTCTTGCCACTCCACTGCTCAAGCTGGGGAGTTGCACCAGTGTTTCAGGAGGTTGCACTGCTTCTTCCATTCACATGAAGCTCTGTTGGGGCCTGGTACATCCACAGTGTCAATCAGGTTTCGCCCTTGCCTCCATTCACCAGGTTCCATGTCCCCATTGCCTTGTTGGAGGTCCACAAGCCTGTTCTGCAAGACTGGGTAGCGGGTGCGCATGAGATTGTGCAGGATGCAGCAAGCTTCCACGATCCTCCTCACAGTCTCTGGGCGATGCTGCATGGTGGTGAGACGTACCTGGAACCTGTTGGCCAGGATGCCAAAGGTGTTCTCCACCACCCGCCTTGCCCTGGACAGCCTGTAGTTGAAGATCCTCTCTTCACGGGTGAGGCATCTGGAAGTGTAGGGCTTCATGAGGTAGGTTCTGAGGGAGAAGGCGTCATCCCCCACAATGAAGTAGGGCACATCTTGTGTGTTGTTGGGCAGGGGGTCTGGATCTGGGAAGCCCATGATGAGGTTGCGTTCCAGCTCCTCCTTGAAGTCACTGGCGTTGTATATCTGGGCATCTGAAGCTGACCCGTTGCCTGAAGCATCGATGTACATGAACTTGTAGTCAGCATCGACCATGGCGAAGAGGATGATGCTGAAGAAGCCCTTGTTGTTGAAATAAGTGGAGCCTGACTTGACTGGAGCTTTGCAGGCCACGTACTTCCCATCTATGGCTCCAATGGTGTGGGGGAAGTTCCACCTCTGATACCACTGTTCTGCAAGTTTCCTCCAGCCTTGTTCAGTGGAGGGACACTGGAGGAGCTCATGCAGGTATTCTTCGATGATGGCCTGCACCACTTCTCTGACCACAATGCTGATGGTGTTGTGTGGCACCCTCCAGGCGTACTGCATATTTCTGTACGTGGTCCCTGAGGCCAGATGGCGCAGAGTCAGCCCAGGGTCCAGGCTGGGACGGAAGTTGGTGCTCTGCTTGGTCAACCTGGGTCTCAGACTCTCCACAGTTTTGTCAAACATAGCTGGTGGCATCCTCAAGAAGTTCTGGAATGCATGAGTATCTTCGTTCCTCAGCTCCACCATCAGCTTGTCATACAGTCCAAACTCCGCTCTTCTCCCAATCCATCATCGGACCCAGACACTTCTTGGCCTCCTCCTTTTCTTCCCATAGAAAAGGTGAAAGAGCCTGAAGAGGGCTTGGTTCTGGTGTTGAATGATGGTGGCTACCAAAAGGAGCATGCGATGATCCATGGTGGAGAAGAATGAATGCTGTGGAAGAGCAAGAGCAAGGCTGAAGAGGTCTTCACACCAGGGCTGCTGGACTGAAAGTGAGATCCAGGTGATTTCCTCCCCCCCTTTTTATAGGAAATGTCGGTTTTCCACTAAGTGTCCTTCCGCATACTCCAGGCATCCTCCAGACATCCTAAATATCCAAGATACGTCCCCTTTACGAAGGTTTTTTCCGTTTTAATGCTTTATATCTGAGCTGCATCCGTTTTCATCCTTTCTACGTCTGTGCTACTAATGCTGTGTGTCCATTCCATGACCGTTTCGCTTTCTCCCTGTGTCCATTTTCCACTGGAGTGGATTTGAGTTGTGCGGATGCGCAGCGGATGCAGTGTGACAGGGGTTTAGATTCTGGAAAAATAAAAGCGTGAGTTTTTATTATGGAATACCTAAATAATATGAGTTTGGAATTGTTTTAAAGGATAGATTTGTGGTGGGAAAGGCTACCGGTGGTTATTTAACTTCACATTTGATTCCATATGTGTTTGACAATCACTCTATAGAAAATGAGGGGGTGCTATTGAACTATAATTCTGCTTCTGAGACTTCTTTAATTTAATTATGTATCTATCCATCATCTATCTATCTATCTATCTATCTATCTATCTATCTATCTATCTATCTATCTATCTATCTAAAAATCTATCTGTCATCTGATTTCTATAGCTGCCCATTTCAGCAAATGAGTTTTTTTTTTTTTTCAAATCCACTAGTAAATCCTTTAAGATTACCAGATAGTTAAAGAAGTTTCCATTTGTGACAATTTTCCATCCTATTGATGCAGAAGGGACTCAGGGCTTTGCATGTGATGTGTTTTCTCAAGATAAAATATGAATATACTCAGGGGACTGTGACAAAAGCAACAACAAAAACAACGAGTAGCTCTGCTGAGATAATGACAATACTATCATTGTCACATCTGGATCCAAAATGTTTCATCTGTTCAGTTAAAGAAACAAAAATAAACAGAATGATTACAAAATTCAACCTTTTACATTTCATTCATTACAAGATTGGGGTAAGAACAACTTCATTCTTCTTGTTGCCTTACTTAGCAAGAGGCAGAGAAAAGAACAAATATTGGAAGATATTTATTTCTACTTATTTCCAAATGGGGGCATGTTTCCCATTATTTCAATGCAAAATAAAATGCAGCAAATTAAGCCCATGTCACACTGGCCAACGGATGCAAAAAGGACACAGCGGAAGAACAAAATGTTCCATCTGTTGTTATCCGCTCTCAAAAGGGGCGAAAATTTGCATAACGAAAGCGGATAACACGGACGTGGGGAGGACGCAGGGCGGATGCAAAGTGGATGCGGAACGGAAGCCTAGCGGATGGAAGCGGATGGGAGCGGATGGGAGTGGGTGGCACATCCTCAGGGCTTCCGGGGGGCCTCAGCGAAGCGGACGTGGAACGGAAAGAGCGGATGCAGAGCGGATGCCGAACAGATGAAGTGGATGCAGAGTGGAAGCCTAGCGGATGCACAGTGGAAGCGTAATGGATGCCTGGTGTTCACTGCGCATGCGGGGAGGATGCATTGCATCAGCCCCGCGGATATAACGGAAGCAGCTGGGAAGCAGGTCGCCATTCAGAGGAAAGACCTGCTGCCGGACACATCGACTGCCTTGCCTGCCCTGCCTGCATGTCTGCCTGCCAGCCTTGCTGCCAGCCTTGCTACCAGCCTTGCTGCCAGCCTTGCTACCAGCCTTGCTGCCAGCCTCCCTGCCAGCCGATCTGCCTTCCAGCCTTGCTGCCTGCCTGCCTGCCAGCTTTGGTTCATGTCTGCCTGCCTGCCAGCCTTCCTGCCAGCCTTGGTTCATGTCTGCATGCCAGCCTTCCTGCCAGCCTTGGTGCCAGCCTTGGTGCCAGCCTCCCTGCCAGCCTTGGTTCCTGCCATCCTCCCTGCCAGCCAGCAACCCCACAACCATGCGGAAGCAAAGCAAGCCTCAGCCATCTGCTGCCAGCCCTGGCAAGAGGGACAGGGCTACCATCCCGCCCCCTGGCCCTCACTCTGGTTCTGCTGGGGCTTCTGCAGCACGGGCTCGCTCTTCTGGGGCTGGCATTTCTGCTGCTTCTGCTTCTGGAGGAGCTGATGACAAGCACTCCAGCACCAGCCACCTCCACAGCACCTGCACCCTTCACCCCTGAGACTGAGCGACCAAGAGGAGTGCCAGAGACTCATTTTTGTCTTATAGCTTGCTGTTAATAAAGTCTATTTATGATTCACACACTTGTTTCATTTCTTTTTTTTAAATAATGTCTTGCTGGAAACTTTTAGAAATGGTTTAAGCCTTTGCATGCTTGTGGTATGGGTAAGGATACCTGTGGGATGGGTAATAGCTGTGGGATGGGTTAGGATAGCAGTGGGAAAGATAAACCTCCAGTGCAAGCATAGTGGGACTGTATGGTCCACCCTCCCAGGTGCCACACCTACAGCCCTTTATTATCAATAATAATGTAATAATTATCCACACATGTCAACATAAACACAACTCTTTATTAAACGCCCTGTTCATTGTAGGCGAACCAAACATACATGGCCCAATCACATCCGTGTGATGAGACAGGCTGAAGGAAGCATCCATTAAGGATCTACCATCCTGTCTTGCCACTCCACTGCTCAAGCTGGGGAGTTGCACCAGTGTCTCAGGAGGTTGCGCTGCTTCTTCGCTTCATGTGAGGCTCTGTTGGGGCCTTGCACATCCTCAGTGTCGATCAGGTTTTGCCCTTGCCTCCATTCCCCAGGCTCCATGTCCCAATTGGCTTGTTGGAGGTCCACGAACCTGTTCTGCAAGACTGGGCAGCCAGTGCGCATGAGATTGTGCAGAATGCAGCAAGCTTCCATGATCCTCCTCACTGTCTCTGGGCAATGCTGCATGGTGGTGAGAAGTACCTGGAACCTTTTGGCCAGGATGCCAAAGGCATTCTCCACCACCCGCCTTGCCCTGGACAGCATGTAGTTGAAGATCCTCTCTTCACGGGTGAGGCGTCTGGAGGTGTAGGTCTTCATGAGGTAGGTTCTGAGGGAGAAGGCGTCATCCCCCACGATGAAGTAGGGCACATCTTGTGTGTCGTTGGGCAGGGGTTCTGGATCTGGGAAGCCCACGATGAGGTTGCGTTCCAGCACCTCCTTGAGGTGACTGGCATTGTATACCTGGGCATCTGAAGATGAGCCGTTGCCTGAAGCATCGATGTACATGAACTTGTAGTCAGCATCGACCATGGCGAAGAGGATGATGCTGAAGAAGCCCTTGGATCCCTTGGAGTTGAAATAAGTGGACCCCGAGTTGGCTGGAGATTTGGAGACCACGTGCTTGCCATCTATGGCTCCAACGGTGTGTGGTAAGTTCCACTTCTGATACCACTGCTCTGCAACTTTCTTCCATCCTTCTTCAAAGAGGGGTACTGGAGGAGCTCCTCCTTGTATTCTTTGATGATGGCCTGCACCGCATCTCTGACCACAATGCTGATGGTGTTGGATGGCACCCTCCAGCCATACTGCATGCTCCTGTAGGAGGTCCCTGAGGCCAGGTGGCACAGAGTGAGTGCCACCTTGAGCCCAGGTTCCAGGCAGAAGCTGGACTTTGCCTTGGTCAACCTGGGTGTCAGCCGCTGCACAACTTCATCAAACATGGCTGGAGGCATCCTCATGAAGTTCTGGAATGCCCGTGTGTCTTCGCTCCTGAGCTCCACCATCAGCTTGTTGTACAGTCCATCCTCTGCTCTTCTGGCGAACCATCTTCGGACCCAGACTCTTTTTGGGTGGCTCCTTTGCTTCTCGCAGTAGTGTTCACAGAGCCTGCAAATGGCTTCGCACTGTTGCAGAACGATGGTGGCTGCCGAAAGGACTTTGTTACAATCCACGGTGGAGATGACTGGATTCTGTGGAAGAGGAAGAGGCAGATAAAGGCTGCAGAGGTCTGCACCACTGGGCTGCTCTTCTGAAAGTGAGATGCAGGTGAGTTGCTCCCCCTTTTTATAGGCAGTATAGGTTTTCCACTAGGCATCCTCTAGGCATCCTGTAGGCATCCTCTAGACATCCATAATATCCGAGATAGGTCCCCTCTGCGAACGTTTTTTCCATTTAAAACGCTTTGTTTCCATTCTGCATCTGCTAGGCATCCATTCTGCATCCATTCTGCGTCCGTTCCGCTTCCTCCCTACGTCTGGGCGGATGGAGTTGCGTGGATGCTCAGCGGATGCCTAGCGGATATAGCGGATGTGTAGCGGATGCGTAACGGATGCCTAGCGGATACGTAGTGGATGCAGAACGGATGAACTGGATACATTTTCCGCACAAAAGTTTTAGGCAGCCCAAAACTTTTGGAGCGGATGAAACGTCCATAAACGGATGCTGGACAGATAGAGAGGAAGCCAAACGGAGGCAGTGAGTACAGAACAGATACATCGTGTTAACTAATGGATGGCAAGGTTTTTTGTCCGTTTTACATCCTCTTTGCATCCGTTGGTTCAGTGTGACATAGACTTTACATGTGTGCTATCAGGAAAGGGAGAATATCTATGTATCTATTTACCTATGTATCTATCTATCTATCTATCTATCTTTCTATCTATTTTTTTTTTCTTCAGTTTTCGTGGGTACTTACATGTATGGTATTCAGCTTTGTTCAGGAATTTTCCCACGTCATTATAGTTTTGCTTTAAAAGCACAGCTTTAATGACGTGGGAAAATACCCGAACAAAACTGAATACCATATAGATTCTGCTGAAACGTTGCTACAACTTTAACAGAACTACATCTTTAACAGAACTACATATATGTTTTCTTAGGTTTTCGCGGGTACTTACATGTGTGCTGTTTAGCTTCCTTCGGGTATTATCCCACGTCATTGTAGTTCTGTTAAAGTTGTAGCAACGTTTCAGCAGAATCTCATCTGCCATCATCAGGCTTCTTTATGGATTTGGGTCTTACAGCTCCTGGTTTTAAATTTGAGGCTATATATATATGTATGTGTGTATGTATGTGTATATGTATATATATATATATATATTTGTTTTCTTAAATTTTTGCGGGTACTTACATGTGAGCTGTTCAGCTTCCTTCGGGTATTATCCCACATCACTGTTGTGCTTTTAAAGTTGTAGCAACCTTTCAGCAGAATCTCATCTGCCATCATCAGGCTTCTGTATAGAGTTTGTATGTGGGTCAGAGTCTCACAGTCTTTGGTTTTAAATTTGAGGCTAGTCTATGCTGTGCCAGGATGGTTTTTTTTCTTCATTCTGATTGGTTGGGAGTGGGGCCATAGAAGGAGCGTTCACGTCGCAGCCCCTGTCAGGTATTTGTTTGCCTGTGAATCCTTCTACCACGCTACACCAACCTACACCAACAGTGTTCTACAGTGGCTGGGAAAAGTGTAGCGACACGAGAGAAGAAGAAGAAGAATTGGTTGGGAGTCTTGGTCTGTGTTTATTGGACTTGGAGTTTGATTGACTGGTGTTTCTGGTTTCTTCTGTCTATTTTGTGGCTTTGATTGGCTGGCAACACTCTGCTCCTGCATTGGAGGCTTTCAGTGAAGCTTGGCTTCATGTGAAAGGACAGCTGTTATCTATTAGGAAGCCAGGTTTCATCTGGGTGCCTGGTGGGGGTTTTTTGAGCTGGAGGTATCACCACCAAAAAATAACTTGCAAAAAGATGAATTCAGAGCGCTACAAACCCTGAAAAATGATAACAGCACAATAATACTCCCAGCAGACAAAGGGAATGCCACAGTAGTAATGGATAGAAAAGACTACGAAACAAAATTGACAAACCTACTCCAAGATTCCACATACAAACCTATAAACACAGAGCCAACAACATATCTGGAAAAATTAACCAAGAAGAAAATTATAACCAGCCACATAAGCAAAGAAATCCAACAGAAGATCATCCCAAGAGAAAAATCTTCTAGATGCCCCAAATTATATGGCCTCCCAAAAATACACAAAGAAGGCATACCTATCAGACCCATAGTCAGTTCCATAGGAGCACCATTACAAAACCTAGCTAAATACTTAGCAAAACAACTATAGCCCCATGCTGAAACCGCAGCTTCATATGTACAAACTCATACCACTTCTTAGAAATGATCAAAAATCTACACGTGGAACAAGATCTGCTTGTAAATTTCGACGTGGTTTCACTATGCACTCAAGTCCCGATAAAAGAAACTCTTGAAATCATCAAAAATAAATACCAACCAGCTAAACACCTCATGGAACTAACAGAACACTGCCTAACCAACACATATTTCATGTACAAAGGACAAACATACAAGCAAATTGAAGGAGCCCCATGGGATCACCACTCTCACCCATCATTGCAAGCCTGTTCATGGAAGAATTTGAATCCAGAGCCCTGGCTAATGCCACCCACAAACCCAAACTATGGCGAAGATACATCAATGACACATTTGTGATTTGGCCCCATGGAAAAGAAAACCTAAACAATTTCCTAACACACCTAAACAGCACACACCACAAAATCAAGTTCACCATGGAAACAGATATAAACAAACAACTACCATTCCTAGATGTACTAATCTACAAAAGAACAGATGACACACTGGGACACACCATATACCAGAAGAAAACACACACCAACCGCTACCTCAACGCCCAATCCCACCACCACCCAGCACAGATAAACTCTGTGGCCAAAACACTAATCACCAGAACCAAACGCCTGGCAGACAAGACACACATAAAGACTGAACTATGCACCCTGACTAAAGTATTGACAGCCAACGGCTTCCACAAAAACAAAATCACCAGCTTGATCCACAAAAACACACCAAGATATAACAGAGATCTAGAAGATCAACAGACCTATGGAACAGCTGTCCTGCCCTACATAAGAGGTAGTACAGACAAAATCAGTAAGATACTACACAGGCATCACATCAAGACTGCCTTCAAAACAGACAAAAAAACAGCAGCCATCCTTAAAAACCCCAAAGACAAAATTGACCTGGATAACCAAGGCATATACGAAGTTCCCTGTGCATCATGCCCGGCCACATACATTGGACAGACCAATAGAAGAATAAGTACCCACCTGGATGAACACAAAAATGCAGTAAAAAAGCTGGAACACACCTCCTCACTAGTCCAACACATGGAAGCCACAGGTCACAACATCAACTTCAATGGCACCAAAACCCTAGCCACTATAGAAAACCCCAGCCACAGAATCATCAGAGAAGCCATAGACATTGAAAAAAGACCTGAAAGCATGAATAGAAGAGATGATTCCACTAGACTAACAGTCATTTGGAAGCCTGCACTCTCAAATAGAAAGATCTCCACACCACAAGCCAGGCAAACACCTGGGTACAAACAGACTCCCTCTGATACCTCCAGCTCAAACACCCCCCCACCAGGCACCCAGGTGAAACCTGGCTTCCTAATAGATAACAGGCATCCTTTCACACGAAGCCAAGCTGCACTGAAAGCCTCCAGTGCAGGAGCAGAGTGTGGCCAGCCAATCAAAGCCACAAAACAGACAGAAGAAACCAGAAACACCAATCAATCAAACTCCAAGTCCAATAAACACAGACCAAGACTCCCAACCAATCAAACATGAAGAAAAAAAAACATCCTGGCACAGCATAGGCTAGCCTCAAATTTAAAACCAAGGACTGTGAGACTCTGACCCACATACATACTCTATATAGAAGCCTGATGATGGCAGATGGGATTCTGCTGAAACGTTGCTACAACTTTAACAGCACTGCAATGACGTGGGATAATACCCGAAGGAAGCTGAACAGCACACATGTAAGTACCCGCGAAATCTTAAAAAAACAAATATATATATATATATATATATATATATATATATATATATGCTGAACAGCACACACACACACACACACACACACACACACACACACACACATATATATATATATATATATATATATATATATATATATATGTTTTCTGAGGTTTTTGCAGGTATTTGTATGTGGATCTTTGGTTATTCGGGTTTTCTCCCGCGTAGAATTGGAAGTATCTAGGCAACGTTTCGATGAAGTCTCATTCATCATCTTCAGGCTTGTTTCTTCAGCTCTGTGCTTCTCAGAGTAATGTGAGCTTGCAGCTGCTTCTTCCTTTTAACTGCTAGTGGGAGTGTGACTTGATTGGGTGGGGGTTTGGCTGTGTTTTGATTGGTAGGGGTGTTGTCTGTGTTCTGATTGGCTGGGGGTGTGTTGTGCTTAGGTGGGGGCTTGGTTGTGCTCAGGTTAGTCTTAGTTACTGGGGGATTAGAGCTGGTGAGCTGTGATCTTGTTGTTTGGCTTCGTGTT
>BLBF01000005.1:35371097-35467484 GCA_015471245.1 Laticauda colubrina | reverse complement strand
CCAGGCAAACACCTGGGCAAAAACAGACTCCCTCTGATAGCTCCAACTCAAACACCCCCCCACCAGGCACCCAGGTGAAACCCAGCTTGCTAATGAATAGCAGCTTGCTAATGAAGAGCAGCCGTCCTTTCACATGGAGCCAAACTGCACTGAAAGCCTCCAACACAAGAACAGAGTGTTGCCTGCCAATCAAAGCCACAAAACAGACAGAAGAAACCAGAAACACCAATCAATCAAATTCCAAGTCCAATGAACACAGACCCAGGCTCCTAGCCAATCAGAATGGATCAGCCTCAAATTTGAAACCAGGAACTAACTCTATACAGAAGCCTGAAGATGGCAGATGAGATTCTGCTGAAACGTTGCTACAACTTTAACAGAACTACAATGACGTGGGATAATACCCGAAGGAAGTTAAACAGCATATATATCTATGTATGTATGTATGTATGTATGTATGTATGTATGTGTATGTGGATCTTTGGTTATTTGGGTTTTCTCCTGCGTAAAATTGGAAGTATCTATGTGACATTTCAATGAAGTTTCATTCATCATATTCAGGCTTGTTTCTTCGGCTCTGTGCTTCTCAGAGTGATGTGAGCTTGCAGCTGCTTCTTCCTTTTAACTGCTAGTGGGGGTGTGACTTGATTGGGTGGGGGTTTGGCTGTGTTCTGATTGGGTGGGGCGGTATTCTCATTGCTTTGGCGTTTGGCTGTGTTCTGACTGGTAGGGGGTATGTTCTGTTCAGGTGGGGGCTTGGTTGTGCTCAGGTTAGTCTTAGTTGCTGGGAGATGAGTCCCAGCCACGAAAATTAACACCGGACCCAAAAGAATACATGACGCCACCACCAATCTTCCTCACCAGACTCAAAACCAAACCCATCCCTTAGACAAAAGGCAACCACCACCCAGAAAACAGACCACAGCTGCATCACCAGCTGCCATACACCCCAAGTCCCAAGCCAAGCAAATTGACACATGCTAGGCCTCAAACTCAGAGCCAAACCAAAACCCAGAACATCACATCACAGCCACCCGTTCAGGATATCACATCACAAAACTCAGGAGTTTATACTACAAAACCTTAGGATGTTACAACACAGCCAATGACCCAGGAGATTACAGTAGAAAACCCAGGATGTCACAACAATAGAACTCGGAAGGTCATCATACAGCCATTACTCAGGTCATTACAACACAGGAGGCTGATAGACACACAGCCAATACCTCAGCCACACATGTTCTTACGAAAAAGTCAACCAATTTGCAAACATCAACTCTATCAACCAATCAAGAAATAACAATACAGCCAACCTCTCCACCAGTATTTATTGAGAGACGGCAGCTCTGATCATGCTTTGCTCGCAAAAGCACGAAGCTAAAAAGCACCAGCCTGAAGATGGCGAGCGGGACCTCACTGAAACATAGCCAAGATACTCTCAATCTTACATGGGAAAAGACCCAAACATGCCAAGACCTGCATACCTGTACCCATGAAAAACTATGAAAACACACACACACTCACAGACACACACATAAACATGGGTGATACTTTGATTAGGTGATAAGTGGACTTTGATTAGGTACCTTGATGTTTTGTTTTATTCTTCTCACAGTATCAGAGCAGATGTCCCTGATGCTGATCCTCTTAAAATTAAAATTTGAATTATTCTTGATTGAAAATCAAAGAGTGAGAAAAATCCAACCCTTTTCTCCCTACCTATTTAAATCATAGAATATAAAAAATAAATAAAGAATAAATATCAGTTAGATTTCAGAGCTACTTTTATTTGAATATGCTAGTAGTTGAAACAATATATTAAAAGTGTATCAGTTTTTTAAAAGATGAGTATATCTATTTATTGTATTTATTTCAATTCCTGACCAATTGAAGATTAGAAATAAACATTAAATGAGAAAGTTACAGTTTATCAATCTTACAATCAATATGTACCTAGCATTATATGGGGACCTCTCTTTTGAGTAATCACAAAGATATGGAATAGATATGAGGTAGCTGGTTTAAATTCTGTCACATATCTGTCTTCAGAATTAAACTAATCATACCTCGTGGAACTGAACATATTTTCTTTCAGATTAGGTCACAGGTCCACACACTGAATTAATATAATCACCCTCTCTTGTTCTACTCAGAATAAGCTGGTTGTTTAATTAAATATGCCACTTGTTTATAATATAATATTTCAGAAAAACCTATTTGAAAGGAAAGATAAAGATTTATATCAACCACTGCAGTCTGACAAGTAAATTATATTTCCTCTGCCATAAAAAAAAGAAAAGCAGAAAATAATGATTATAAAATCAGTAACTTGTATGGCTCCTTGGAGGAACTAAGCACTTGTTCTCATTCAGTGATGTGATGTACATTAGCATAGAGAAGTGACCTTTACTGTCTGGGGACTAAAGCAACATGCTTTTCTGTCTTTAAAATAAAGCTTGAGTTTGATCTTGAAATGTCAATGTTCAAACATTGCATTCTGATTAAATAGTTCAGGGCAAGCAAACACATACATGTCAAGAAATTGCTAAATTTGTCTAAAGTAAATCGACTAAGATAATGAATTATTCTGATTTGTACAAAATAGGTGCACGTTCCAAAGTAAATCTGAAATCTCATCCAGAATATTATAAACCATAATCATAGAATATTCAGAGCATTTCATGTATGTTACCCTGATAGAGACAAGGAAGCTTCTGAGCAATATGGTAAACAGATTTGGAATTATTTTCTTACAATACTATTTTCAATTTTGTCCGATTTTTAGAATTATTAGTCCTCTCTGTTCACAGTGATATGAAGGCACAGCTGACAGTTCTTTAGTTGGTGTTGCCCTTTGTACACACTGAGTTCTTCCCAAAAACTATGATGTTGCAATGTAGTGGCATAGAATATTTATGGATCCAAGCACTGTAACCATTTGCAATTGACAGACAGAAATTTTGTCTATGTACATTTCCCAAATGCTGTCCAACATTTTTTTGATATGGCACCCAGTGTGCCAATTACCAGTGGAACCACCATGGCTGGTTTATGGCATATACTTTCAGTTTTGATTTTCAGATCTTGATACTTTCTGATCTTCTCCAATTCTCTGTTTTCTACTATCCTCTGGTACTTCTGCATAAATTATTCACGCTTTCTTCTTTCCAACCACAGTTATATCTGGTGTGTTAAGAATATTTTTCAGTCTGCATTTGGAAATCCCACAATATTCTAACCTGCTCATTTTTGACTATTTTTACCACGTTAAGCTCCCACCAAGCTGTACAGAAGTTCCAGTGAATCATTGTAACAACTGTGCTTTGTTGTTTATAATCACTTTCTATGATCTTCTTTCTTGTATATGATCTACTGTTTATGATGACTGATTAAAATGACAGAGAAAGTGTACAGTGATTTCAGTAACAAAATGCAATGGAAGTAAAAAGGCTAAACAAGGAGCTTCACAGAGTGAAAGAAAAAAAGTGATAAATTATTTGGGCAAAACTAAATTGAGAGAATGCTGGAAGGATTATTTTAAAGATTTGTATAGGAATGATTTCCTGAATGTTCCAGATGTTAGTGTTCAAGGAAAAAAAAGATGAAAAGAAAATTATAAATGTCAAAAATAAAATGTTGAAAATGGTAGCAGGTGTGGACAGTATGACTGCAGAAATGTTAAACTATTTATCTATTTTTAATCAATTTATTTATGTTGGCAGACAATCTTAAATATGGTTGACTCCTGCAATTTTACAAACAATTAAAACAGACATACTTTTGAATATGCCCACATATCTCATACAGTAATTTACATACCCACAAATCTCAAACAGTAATTTGAAAGAGTAACAACATATAATTAAATGTCAGTCAAGGAAAATCATGAATCCCAATCTAAAGCAACAATTAGATATGAGATATTACAAAGTACAGAATTTGGATGGTGCAATGCCAATTTATGGTAGGAAGAGTGTATGTTCAGACCAGATGTTTACTCTTTTCGCCATTGAAAATTTAGGAATGTCAGAAAAATATTTTTTATTCCTTGAGAGAAAATGAATTGGAAAATGAATGGGCCTGAATTATGGAAAGTTTTGCATGAATATGTAGTTGAATGTTTGGTTGGTGTTGAAATTAATAAAAAAGTTATCATGCAGTGCTTGAGAATAAATAAAAAAAAACTTTGAGAATGATTCGATATTTTGATTGGATAATAATATTATCCACAGTGTGTTTATTGATAAATATGTATGGAATATTTATTAAATGGTGTTTTGGTATCTGTAGATGATGGTATGGTTGACTGAGAATCCAAATATTAGATGGATTGTATAATGGCTTGAGCAATATGGACCTGAAAATAAATGTATACAGGATCAAAGAAGTTGTGTTTGACAGGGAAAATGGGATGTATTTGTAAGTTATAAACAGTAAAAAAAAAACACATTTAGCCACAAATGAATTTGTTTGCCTTATTACAATGCTCATTAAAGATGTGGAAAACTGGAGAAATTTTTTATACTGTGCAAATGATAGAATAAGAATAATGGGTTATAAATGGTCTGCTACAAGAGTATATGGGTGTTGTAAGAAATGAAAATAGCTGTATGTGGTTCTTCCCACATTGGTATATGGACAGGAAAGTAAGGTTTGCCAGGGAAAACAAGTAATTAGAATGGAGTGGGACAGAGATTTTGAAGACTATGTATAATAAATTAAAAAGTGATAGGGTCAAGAACAAATGAATGTTGAATAAATGTAATTATTCAATAGAAATGTTTCTTGAGTAGACAATCCCATTAGCACATGTAGCAGGAACTGAGATTGATAAAGGCTCATTCTCTGAATTGAATCCTTTCCTCTGATAGTAAAGTGTTAAAGAATTGTAATTTAATTGCAATGCAGCAAATTAGAAATGCTCATACATCATGCCATTGTTGATACATAAGCACTGTTAGGTTGACATCAGGCAGTAATCTAAGCAAGTCTATTTGACAGATTTCTTAACATTGTTATTGACCGGTCAATTTTGACTTGACTTTAAATACGTAAGTAAACATTACCACTCTTAGAAAGCTCTTAGTAAAAGAATGTTTTCTTTTGTAGGAGTGTCATCTAGCTCATGTCTACATTTTAAATGAACATAAACAGATTTACTAGTTGAGATTCTATCATGAAGAAAGTGAAAGAAAGTGGGCTATTATGGGAAGGCATATTGTAGGACTATATTCTACACATTCCTCTTTTCTGATGTGATTAATTTAATTAATGTAAGCATTAATTTATTGCTACCTTCATTCCTTAACTATTCTGTCACACAAACTGGCACATGGTTTGCTGAATCTGAAGATACTATAGCTCGACTGCCTGAAATGCTAGAATATGTTTCTTTAAGGATATCTTAGTACACAGGCATTACTGATCTTACCTATGTTTTAAGCTGAGTGTTTTATCAAAGGCTTATAAAATAAAATAGCTGATTTTAAAAATTGAGACTATATCTCTTAGATCAGTAATGCTTTGTGGTGAACTTCAATGAAATGGATCATTTTGCCTGATGAATGAGTTCACTCTATTTTGAAGCTTGCTTATCACAATGCTATTTGTAGTAATTCAAGGGAATTTATGTGTGAATGGTGTATGGAGGGTAAGTGGGGGGAGTTGGAGAGCACGTGTCACAGAAATAATTTCCCATCTTGACAATGTGTATCTTTCACTAGAGCAATAAGTCCCATAATAGATATACTAGTATGGCCTTGAGGAAAGAAAGCCTGGCTTATTTTGGACATGAATTTAACTTCATCAGAAGAAAGTGATTCTTAGGTATATTATTTCACATGTATGCCCTGGAGTGATTTAATAGCAGCATACATGCCTTCTTTTCCAGTGAAGATGGCTATGATTCCCCCTCCCTCTTTTGCAGGGGTGAAATAGGTTGCCTGTCAGTTGGACTTAGGCGACAGTCTGTCTGCGGGCCGTAAGATGATCTGCATAGTGCCAGAGGAAAGCAGGCAAAATTCTTGGCTTGCAAGTACAGATATTGATCTACCTTAGCCACCTAAACAATGCCTCACCTGTTTGCCTTGTCCATACCTTATTTTACGCAGGCTAATGCTTGTTTTGTTTGACTTTTCTTTTATTTCTGTGGATCTGAGCTTTGATACACTTTGGGGACTACATAAACACAGGGTTGTACTTGAACATCGCTAAACTTCAGAGTGCTTTGGTGGCTTAAAACTAGTCCCCTCTCTCACGTTGCACGAATGGTGCAGTTTTTCAAAATTATGATCCAGCAACCAAATAAATAGGCTGCATTCAAAAGTGTTTGATCTATTGGACTAGTGTCCAATGACAGTGAATGTGAGATGCGACTAATTACTGCCCTGTGTGCCTTTGGTTAAAATGTCTTTCATTGGAAAAGTAAAAGGGCCTCTATTTTTATTAATTCTTTTCCAATCGCTGATAGCTGGGAGATAAGTTACTACAGTGTTTAGAATTCTATCCCCTCATTTTTCAAAGAAAAGTATGCCACTATGTACATAAACCATTGAAATGAATCAGAAAACCAAATTCACTTTCCCAGTAAAATATAATATATATATAATTTTATATATAATTTTACTACCAAGTATTATTGATTTGTTGATATCTACCCCATCTTTGCCAACAGGAAGGAGAGAATATATGTGTTTTTCGCTCATGTTAATGCCAGAGGGAGTTGGGGGACCAATAGTCTTTCAAAACAAATGAAGAAAATGGAGAGGGGAAAAAAATAATTGGAAGCAAACTGAACATTGCTCAAATGCTAATGCTCGGTATTAATTTAATTTTCATAGGGCACATTTCATTTGGGGTAGAAACAATTATGTTAAAGAATAACTAAATCTTAGGGGCAATTTGATACAACTTGATTTTAAACTGTTTTACTTTGGCACTATACAGGAATAGTTTTTATTGCATGGGAAAGCTCATCAGTTCAAATCAGTGAAACATGCTAAGACTACAGAGACTTAGTGATGAATGAAACAGCAATAAGCATGACTCATTGGCACTAAATTGGATTGGATTGTTACTGAAATAGAATTGAGCCTGACCTTTTTGTTACATAGTCATATGAATTCAAAATATTTAAGTTTGTAACATCACAGATATAGTATAAACTCTAAGGAGAGGATAGAATTGCATGTATAAGTATGTGAGGTTGTGTACATCACTTCTGAATATAGAACCTCAATCAATCATACTAGAGCTGGAAGGTGCCTTGGAGATCTTCTAGTCCAATCCCATGCTCAGGCAAGAGACCCTATATAATTTCAGACAAGTGGCTGTCCAGACTCTTCTTAAAAACCTCCAGTGATAAAGCACACACAATTTCTGAAGGCAAGCTGTTCCATTGATTAATTATTCTAACTGTTAGGAAGTTTCTCCTTAATTCCAGGTTGCTTCTCTCCTTGATTAGTTTCCATCCATTGTTTTTTGTCCTACCCTCTGGTGCTTTGGAAAGTAGTTGAGCCCTCTTCTTTGTGACAGCCCCTCAAATACTGGAATATTGCTATAATGTAACCCCCAGTCCTTCTTTTCTCAAGACTAGCCATACATGTTTATGTATTCCAAACATGGTATCCTTTCTAAGGATGCATAGAAATTTGAAGTAGAGAACACATACCAAAAAGAAAATCAGGAGTATGGTTATTTCAATGTGCCTTATATAGCGCAATCATTTTTTTTCTTCCGCTCTCCCTCACTGAGTGATATATTCTCTTTCAACCCCAAAAAATATTTATACAGGTTGATCCAAAGAAGACATCCAGAGAACAATCCCTTTATTTCAATCACAGCTTAAAAGAAACTTTTATAGACCAGTTCTGGCTGCTTCTGCTTTTGATCAGGCCAAAGTTAAGCAGACAGAAGCAAAAAAGGTAAATGAAGGACCACTTGCAAAAATAACGAGGGCATTAGAGGAATTTCTTGCTCAGACATAAGGAAGTAGATAAGTTGAAAAAGCTGCTCTACTGCAGTGCTGTACTTCTCAAAGTGAATTTCACCAATTTGGTGGTAGGTAAGCAGGCATAAAATTGCAGCCTTCTTAAAGAAATATTTAAGCAACACATTTGCTAAATAAATAAGAAGCAGCAGATTTTTCTACCCCCCTTTTTTTTCTAGATTGGTCAAAACCATTTATGAAACCCCTTTTTTTCCTCCATTAAAATGTTTAGAAAATTTACTGATTGTACATTACAATGGCTTTGTAGACATGGGTCATGTTACATTTTCATTCTTATTTTCAAATCAGTACAATTGTACAATTACAGTACAATTGTCTTCTGAAACAGACTTCAATGGAGGTAATATCAGACCAAAGACCTCTACAGCAGCATCTTTTCCTCCTCTCTTATCATCATAGATTATTAATATTCAACAAAATAATATAGACATCCTGTTGTATTAGATAGTTAGATTCACTCACAAATTTCTTGTGCACACACAAACAAACATGGTTTAGAAAAAGATACTTTTTGAGTATTGAAGCTATATGAAGGTTTTCCATTTCTAAAGATTCTTTTTTGTTTAAAGCAACATACTTCACCATTTTTAACTTTTCTCATCATATTTTTGACAGCCAGTTTTCCAATTTTGACAGCTTTTTAGAAGTAATTTTAACAGATGAATGATTTCTCCTTGAGCAAAGTCAGATTATGTGAAATGTCAGTGTAAAAACTATATACTGTGACACATAATCATTTTTAGCTGAATTTACTTATTAATTTTACTTACTGTAGCTAATAAACCCTAAGTGCTTGGCTAATTGTATTGCTTATTTAAATATTTGAAAGAAATGTATTTTAAAATTGCATTTCTTTTTCTGACTGCGAAATTTCTCTGAGGCACCATAATCTGTCATACATTTATTATGAGTTTAGAAGTAATCATCACAACTAAGATATTGAATTCAAAGAATTACTTACTCAAAGAGCATTTTTTTTCCAGTCCTCAAAAGATTTAAGCATAATTTTGAAATTAGTAACAGGGAACCTTGTTTAGCTATTACCAGACCAGCATGTACAATTCCCAGAATTAAATGATTGATTCTTTTCTCTCATAGTATTTCCCTCCAATTCCATACACATTCAAACAAAGAAACGATAAATATTATATGCTGCCCAACACCCAGCATCTCTGAGTACTTTACAAAATCCTAAAAAAATAAATAAAATAACATAAAGCAACATAAAGCAACATAAAACAAAAACTGATGGCAAAGATGCCTAACTCAGATGACAACAAACAAAAAGAAAAAAGGGAGGCTTCAATCACACTTGCAAAGACCTGGTTTTCTGAAAACCAGTAAGGTGGGGGAGAGTCATTTGAATATCAGGAGACTGCTATAGAGAAGGCATGAAATTGTTTAATGGAATCCAGAACATCCCATTCTGTCTGTTTGGACCCCCTCATCTAGAAAAGAGCACAAAAGAGCACAACTGATACAGACCCATAAAGATGTTTTCAGGCATAACCCAGGTTTATATCTGTTCCATGTTCTCAACATGGTATATCTAGTAAAATGATTTTTAAAGTCCACATTAACTTTATCATAGCATAAGTATCCATAGCATCCAAGCTTCACGTCATAATCTTCTGATTGTCTCTTGTATGTCAGTAACATCCATTCTTTTATCCAGACCACAAAACAAGCAATGAAGTACAATTTCAAATCCAGTAAACCCAATCTTCCTTCTTCCATTGCATCTGGTAACATTTTATATTTAGCTCATGGTTTCCCCCCCCCACCCATTTACTATATAAATTTAGATATAAAAATATCATGATAAACAGTTATAATATGAGGCAGTTGTCCTTGCTTGACATTTAACCCAATTTAGATAAACTATTTTACAAAATATTTAAAGTTTTTGGTCACTTTCCATGGAATTATTATAAGTGCCTTTAAAGTTATGATAAACAGCTTTTTTTCCAATTTAGCATTGGATTTAAAGATAAGGAAAAGGTTTAAGTAGGTTGAGTGATTAGTTGCCACTGGGGACTGAACATTTTAGTTGGCCAAGAACTGCAATAATCAACCTGGTGTTAGGAGGCTTCAAACTAGACAGGACTGAGGCTGGAGGTTTAATTTTTTTGAAAGAATTGTATTTTTACTGTGTGACATCTAAAAGAAGGTATACATATCTTTGTTGCCCTAGGCAAGGGGTGTCAAACTTGCATTGTCACAGTGACATCACATGATGTATCGAGACTTTTCCCCCCTTCGCTAAACTGAGTAGGGGCGGGGCCAGCACATGATGCATCTGGCCTGTGAGCCATGAGTTTGACACCCCTGCCCTAGACAGTGAGAAATCACATAATTCTTTGGTTTGGAATTATTGCTGAAATTAGCCAATGGAATAGACTTAAGAATACAAATAAGGAATTCAGGGGCTTAGTGTGGTTTGCTGAGGCCCATGTGTATGCCTATTTCAGTACAAAAGCCCATTGGGAGGTTGCTTCCCATACCAATTGAACCAACAACAGTAAATAAGGCAGTCAAAAAGTTCAATGTCGCTTTCCTGTATGTAGGCCTAAGGGAAATATTGACCTTGATGCTTACTGATATCAACAATATGAAGAATATTTGAAGACAACAATATCAAAGATAAAAAATAAGAAGCTTCAGAAAAAATTTCTAGAAATGCTATCCACATGTAAAAAGCTATTACCTGTTGCATTTGATTATATAAAATACTATATCTTGTTTTTCCAATGTACATTTTTTAAAAAAATTACATTAATAGAACTAGTCCATGACCTTTTGCTGCCAGATGTATCCCAAATTGCAGCCACCTCCAATGAAGCTGCAGAGTAAGCCAGACCAATAACTTAGGTCAGGATACCCAGGAGAACCTCCCTCACTCCCTGGAAATACAAATGCAATAATAAATTAAGTAATCAACAATGTGCTGCCCTTTCATAAGCAGACTAATTTTGCTGACTGCTGATTGCCAGCAGTTTGGCAGTTTGAATCTCACCAGGCTCAGCCTTCCTTCCTTCTAAGGTCGGTAAAATGGAGACCCAAATTGTTGGGGAAAATATGCTGATTGCTTAGAAAGGGCTGTAAAAGCACTGTGAAGCAGTATATAAGTTTAAGTGCTGTTACGCTATATTACTAGAATCTGCTAAGAAATGCTCCAAATATTTGGATTCATTGTTACAAAAAGATGTTACTGCATCTTTTATATCCAATTCTGTTAAAAAGAAAAGAAGTGATAGCAATTTGTTTAATTATAGTTAGTGAGAAAAATAGAGATTTCAATTTTGTGGCAGTTAATAAAATTCTGGCTTTAATTAAAACAGGGACTTCTGAATCACTCCAAGGTAAATTCTCGGGTGGTTGGCAAGATCTGAACAAGATTTTGTCAGTGCCTAGCTTTCATTGCTGGTGCACAGCAGATGTGCACAGCATATGTCACCTCCAAAGTTATAGGATCACATGAAATCTTTGGAAAGTGGGACTGTTAATGTCACAGATTGTGAAAAATATTAAGTACATTTTAAAAGAGTCATAATATGATTGATATTGGATTTCAATTAACTGTAAATAAAATGAAATAAAATCAGTTTAGTTTTAATCATATCTGTCTCATATTATTTTGGAGTATAGCATTCGTTGCATACTTAGTGATCAAGCATAGACCTCCATGAAAGCCTAAGCTACTCATGACATATTCCTAACTAAATTTATCTGTAGGGTTACTGAGAATATTTCCTATGATTAATCTGCTAATTCTCATTTCTGCTATATTCAGTGTCTCCTGAATAATGTGAGATCCTCTGGGTTTTCAACCACGCATTTTGATTTAAAACAAAAATCTAAATCCTCTTCTTTCAGGTATGAAATGGAATGATTTAGGTGTTCCTTTTGGTAAATTAAAAAAATACTACTGCAAAGCCAGGATTTGTTAGGTAGAAGACTTCTATGCACATTTCCTAATATGTGGAACTTTGCATATAATTTTCTCTAATGTATACTTTTAATGTAAATAGAATACATTTGTTCATTTAAATGGGGGGGGGGGAGTTGACCAGGAAACAAAAGTTTCCCAAATATTTTGTATTGAATTTTGAGTAGAGTTTAATAAGCACTGATGGTTTCTTTTTGTGATTCATGCCAATTCTGCTGCATTGAAATCTATGGCAGATTTCTTTTATAATACTAACTAGATTATTATTTTATGTTGTTGGTCAAAGAAGAGAGGTCTCTAGATTTTTCTTTTCTAATCACATATTTGCAGATGTTTTCAGCTTTGTTTTACATCTCTAACACATAATTTTCATATGAATGTTTCCCTGCACTTCAAGCATATATTATCAGTAACTCATATCATTTTATGTTCATATTGAAGAAATATTAACCATATTGTAATCTGTTTATAAACATATCAATGACTTTCTTTCTTAATATTAAGTTTGAAGAAATACTATGTGCACATTTTTTTAAAAAAGAAGGTTTTACAAGAATTTGCTTAATTGTATTTAATGCCTGATGTATGATATTATGATAACCCTTTATAATTCTTCTTTGGTTTGTTTGGGGAAGTTGGAAATTCATTGCATTTAATTTGGCCAAGGAAGAGTCACCCACCAATCACGATGACAGAATTTACTGAAACATTAACAGAAAGTGACATGTACATAGCACAACAATCTCTTGTAGTCAGATCTTATTACAGATTCTGTTTTGTCTCGCTTCCATTTAATTATGATTTTGTATTGTACATCTGTAATTCCAAGCATAGTTGTCATAAAGAAATATATGCTTTTTCAAATGGCTCTAATTGGAATCTTGGTAAGTTGTCTCAACAAAGAGGCCAAGGACTGAATAAATATGGAGACTGAATTACTATTTTGTACAGAGAAATGTTCCTTTTGATTAGAACTCAGACACAAGCACTTTTTTGGATGTCTCAAGGCAGGCTAAGCTTGTGCTTTGGGAGGCACACAAGTATAAAGAATGCTTTCCAAGGTCAGGTCTTCTAAAATGTGTTCTCTTCTGTCACTTAATTATAGCCAATGATTTTATGCGGGTAGAATGGTTCATGAGATATCTATGCTGAAAATTCAACTAGTCTGAGTAATAAAAAGTATTTTTAAGTCTGTTGATCTGAGAATTATGATGTGGCAAGAATGTACATCATTTCTGAAGAACAGAGTTGCTTATGATTCATATCCTCTTCTGCTATTCTGGCACTGAAATGAGATCAATATATTTTCCAATTCTAAATCTTGTGATAAAAAGAAATAAATAAGAGAAGGTTGCAATGGATTCGGGGGGCTTATGTAATTGAGATTGAATCCTGAGGTCTCACGTTTCTATCACAAATAAACCAATGAAGCATTTTTTTTAAAAAAAAGGGAGAAGTAACACCTTGTGAGCTTCAGTTTCAGTTTCATTTACAAACATCAGCTTGAAACAGCACACTATATTCTTTTTTTTTTTTTTTTCTAATCTTGTTTTCTGGTGCTTTAGTCTAAGAATAATAAATATTGGTTTGTAATGATTTACATTCCAGGATCAGAAAAAAATATAATGGTCTTTGATATCTTAGTTCAAGGAAAATTAAGATCTGAGGACACTTTAGCTGTTCAAGAATCATACATAGTTAACGTATTTTAGTAACATGTTCTCCTTGCTAAGTGATTTTAAGAAATAAAACAAAAAATATATAATTCCCTCTATCAAAAATCTAAACATGGAAGGGATATTTTTGCTGTGTGCAAGCTGAATAAAGTTAATGAGGCATCCAACTTTGCAAAAGGAACATTGCCTATAAATAAATTCCATCTAATTGGGATATATTAGTTTTCTGATAGAGCTGTATAGCCAACAGCTGCTTTGAATGGAATGCATACCCCCTTTTCCAGCACTTGCCCATCTTTTAAATTTTATACAAGAAAATACAGCTCTGTTTTTCCATAGTTTTTAGAGGAAAATCTTAATGTGGCTAACTAATCCTCTCAAATAATTCTGTTGGAAGAAACTATCCATATGGAAAGCAACTGTGAAACTCAGAAAGAAGTTCTATCAACCAGTTTCTGTATTGTTTGTTTCAATACATGTCCAACTCTTGGCAATGTTCATATTGATTAGGTATTCTGGAAGCTGCAGTTTGAATAAGTCTGAGGACTTCCAAATTGTTGAATGTTATGTTTCATCAGGTCAACATGTTACACTCAATATAATAGGAAGGTTTTGATAAGTAGAGTGTATTTCCTGAGTAGTAAAACCAGAAGAGATAGCTGAAGGGTGTCAAGCATGAACGAATGAATGAATGAAAGAAGAGACTGGAGGTAAATGTGAATGGCCAGTATGGAAGAAATACATTAAAATGGTTTCCTAATATATAATAGAGTTAAAGGCCATGTCACACTGCCCAATGGATGCAAAAAGGACACAATGGATGAGCAAAATGTTCCATCCGTTGTTATCCGCTCTCAAAAGGGGCAAAAATTTGCATAAGCAGAGCGGATAACACGGAAAGGAATGGACGTGGGGAGGACGCAGAGCAGATGTATAGAGGATGCAAAGCGGATGTATAGAGGATGCGTAGAGGATGCGTAGAGGATGCAGAGCGGATGCATAGAGGATGCAGAGCGGATGCAGAGCGGATGAGCTGCATCCACTTTCATCCTTTCTCCATCCGGGCTACTAACACTGCACATCCGTTCTGCTTCCTCCCTGCGTTCGTTTACCGCTGGAACGGATTTGAGTTGTGCGGATGCACAGCAGATGCCTAGCGGATATAGCAGATGCATAATGGATGCAGAACGGATTTCCCCCGTATGCCTAGAGGATGCAGAACAGATGCATTGGATACATTTTCCACTCAAAAGTTTTGGGCAGCTCAAAATTTTCTGAGCGGATGAAACATCAATAAACGGATGCTGGATGGATAGAGAGGAAGCAAAATGGAGGCAGTGAGTATATCGCGTTAAACAACGGATGGCAAGCTTTTTTGTCCGTTTTACATCCTCTTTGCATCCGTTGGTGCAGTGTGACATGGGCTTAAGAAATTAGGAATAAGGATTAAAATGCAAAACAATATGTAAAGGAACAGTGAATGAGATGTGATTGACAAAAATCAAAAATGCCTTCATAGTTAGACAGGGTTGATAATAAATTTAATGAAGAGAAAAAAAAGCAATAACTGGTAAATGAACATGATGAAAGATGTTGAGACGTTGGAAAAAGTGCAAAGAAGAACAACTAAGATGATTAAGGACCTGAAGACAAAGAACATATGAAGAATTGTTGCAGGAATTGGGTATGGTCAGTCTAGAGAAAAGAAGGACTACGGGTGACATGGTTGTAGAGTTATAATTGCAGGAATATTCCAATCTTGGATGGCAAACCTCAGATAAAAAATGTTTCCAAGCAAATACAACTCAGGCAAACAAAGTCACTAATCTGAAGGAGGATTAGAGAGGGGAAGTAAATATATGTTAAGGGCCTGTCACATCGGCCGACGGATGCAAAACATATGTAAAAAGGACAGAGCGGACGAGAAAATGTTCCATCCGTTGTTATCCGCTCTCAAAAGTGCCCTGAATTTGCATAAGGAGAGTGGACAACAACGGAAAGGAACGGACAGGGAGAGGACGTAGCCAGGATGTAAACCGGATGCTCCACGGAAGCCTAGTGGGTGGAAGCAGATGGCACATCCGCAGGGCTTCTGGAGGAACACAGCGAAGTGGATGCGCAGGGAAAGGAACGGATGCAGAGCAGATGCCAAGCAGATGAAGCGGATGCAGAGCAGAAGCCTAGTGGATGCCTAGCAGATGCCTAGCGGATGCCAAGTGGATGCAAAGCATTCACTGTGTATGCGGGGAGGATGCATTGCATCAGCCCCGCGGATATAAAGGGAAGCAGCTCGCATGCAGGTCACCATTCAGAGGAAAGACCTGCTGCCAGACACAGCTCCAGCCAACAACCATGGGGAAGAAGAGGAAGCCTCTGCCATCTCCTGCCATCCCTGGCAAGAAGGACAGGGCCACCATCCCACCCCCTGGCCCTGACTCTGCTTCTGCTGGTGCTTCTGATGCTTGGGCTGACTCTCCTGGTGCTGGTGCTTCTGCTGGTGCTTACTCTGCTGGTGCTGCTCCTGGTGCTGGTGTTTCTGCTGGTGCTTACTCTGCTGGAGCTGCTCCTGGTGCTGGTGCTTCTGCTGGTGCTTACTCTGCTGGCGCTGCTCCTGGTGCTGGTGCTTCTGCTGGTGCTTACTCTGCTGGCGCTGCTCCTGGTGCTGCTGGTGCTGCTGGTGCTGCTGGTGCTGCTGGTGCTGCTGGTGCTTACTCTGCTGCTGGTGCTTACTCTGCTGCTGCTGATCCTGGTCCTGCTGGTCCTGCTGGTCCTGCTGGTCCTGCTGGTCCTGCTGGTGCTCCTAGTGCTGCTGGTGCTGCTGCTCCTGCTTTTGCTGCTACTGTTGTTGTTGCTGCAGCTGCTGGTGGTGGTTTGGTGGAGCAGCCCCTAGAACCTCGAAGCCCCTCTGATGAGGGCCCAGATGGCCTTGCAGAGGGAGGAAGAGGCATATGCGTGAACAAGAATGGGAGAGGAGGCAATACTCCATCCAAGAGGAACATGAGGATGAGGTGCTGGAATGCTGAGGGAGAACGAGTATCTATGGTGGAAGGGACACAGGCTCTATCGAGACACCAAAAGGAAGCAGGCTGCTTGGAGAGAGGAGGTGGAGAGCCTGGGATACACTTCGGATGTCCTCCTAGGGTGGTGGAAGCACATGCACACCTGGTATGGGAAGCTGCACCTCAAGAAATCTGGCCAGGCCACAGTCAAGCTGACAGACTGAGAGACCTACGTGATGGCCAAGTGCAACTTCTTCGAGGGTGAGATCCGCAACTGAGGAGCAGCCCCTCTGACAAACCTCTCTCTCAGGCAGCCCGCAGAGAGCCAGTCCTCTTCTGGCCAAGAGTCAGCTCCTGTGTCCAGACAGGTATCTGTGGAGCATCCCATGATGGAGACCCCCCCGACAGCTGCACTCCCCGTGGCAGAGCACATGGAGGACCCCCTGATGCAGTGGGAGCAAGGAGAGGGCACTTCCACCAAAGACCAACCCACATCCACCCCCAGCTCCACCTCCACAGAAAGCAGGCAGAGAAGCACACCGGAGGGGTAGAGCCACACTGTCCTGCTGGAGATCAGGGACACCATCAAAAGCAGCGTAGATCTCCTCTCTCAGATGGTACACACTGACATACCATACACAAACCGCAAGCCCTTCCTCACCTACGTCAACGAGACCCTCCTGGACATGTCCAAATCACAGTACCAGGTGATCAAGGACAGGATCACTGGTCTTCTTCACAACCCTCCAGACCCAGCTGAACCTGCTCCGACCCAGTCCAGGTCTGCTCCTCCACCCCAGGTGATGTCACTGCCCTTCCAAGGCTTTCCACAGGCCCTCAACTACCAAGGCTAGGGCTACCAGGAGCTCTAGCAGCACAGGCAGCCTTTCCCAGTCCAGGCATAGGTACATCAAACGCCACCGGCGCCACCGATGCCACCCATGCCACTGATGCCACCAATGCCACCGATACCACAGATGCCACCCATGTCACAGATGCCACCCACACCACAGATGCCACCCATGCCTCACCTTGCTCACCTGCAGACCAGACATCTGCACTACACTCCTCCTTCCTCCACCCCACAGCCAAGCCCGGACTCAGAACATCTGTCATCGGTCTTGGGACTGACACCCCATGTCCTGGAGGAAGGGGCTCTCAACATCACAGGACTGAGCCAGCTCTCTGAGAGCTTCCTCCACACACCTTCCCCTGTTGTCCTCTCTGGGCCAGGCACCCCAATGGTGCCTCAGACCAGCACTCCAGCAGCAGATGCTCCAGCTGGGGAGTTGCACCAGTGTTTCAGGAGGTTGCGCTGCTTCTTCCCTTCATGTGAAGCTCTGTTGGGGCCTTGCACATCCACAGTATCTATCAGGTTTCTCCCTTGCCTCCATTCACCAGGTTCCATGTCCCCATTGCCTTGTTGGAGGTCCACAAGCCTGTTCTGCAACACTGGGTAGCGGGTGCGCATGAGATTGTGCAGGATGCAGCAAGCTTCCACGATGTTCCTCACGGTCTCTGGGTGATGCTGCATGGTGGTGAGAAGTACCTGGAACCTGTTGGCCAGGATGCCAAAGGCGTTCTCCACCACCCGCCTTGCCTTGGACAGCCTGTAGTTGAAGATCCTCTCTTCACGGGTGAGGCATCTGGAAGTGTAGGGCTTCATGAGGTAGGTTCTGAGGGAGAAGGCGTCATCCCCCACAATGAAGTAGGGCACATCTTGTGTGTCGTTGGGCAGGAGGTCTGGATCCGTCCGTGCTACTAACGCTGCGTGTCCATTCCGCGTCTGTTTCGCTTCCTCCCTGTGTCTGTTTTCCGCTGGAGCGGAGTTGAGTTGCGCGGATGCGCAGCGGATGCCTAGTGGATATAGCGGATGTGTAACAGATGATGACGGACATCTAACAGATGTTCCCTGCATGTGTAGAGGATGCAGAACAGACGCATTGGATACATTTTCCGCTCAAAAGGTTTTGAGTAGCTCAAAACGTTTTGAGTGGATGAAACGTCAATAGACGGATGCTGGACGGATAGAGAGGATGAAAAACGGATGCAGTGAGTACAGAACAGAAGCATCGTGTTAACCAACAGATGGCAAGTGTTTCTCTCCGTTTTACATCCTCTTTGCATCCGTTGGTGCTGTGTGACAGGGGCTTTAGACTTTAACTAGAGATAATTAATTGCATGGATTACTGTTCTAAACAGTAACCAAAGTTAAGCAGTAACCAAAGTTAACCAATGATGGAGGATAACTAAAAATGTGTATAAATGCAAGACTATACTCCAATAAAGATCATCATGATTCAGTTGTTCATGATCAAACAAATGCCTCATCATTACAACAAGTGGCGCCTGTACAGGGACCCTGTTACTTCATCTGGCAAGGATTTGGTGCACCTTCAACCCTTTGTGGTTTCTTCAGCCTTTTGGTTTCTGTAAGTATGGGGTCTTCGCTTTCTGAGAACAAAGGAAGCATGTAGATGAATTAGTCTATTTGTTGAAGAAAAATAATACCGAGGTATCACAGAGAAATCTCTTAAGGCTGGTCCAGGAGATTGCAGCTCAGTGCCTATGGTACCCAGAAAAGGGATCTTTAAAATTAGCCGATTGGGAACGTATTGGGAAAACATTGCATACTGAACCTCGAGCAAAAATAAAAGTTTTGCAGGTGTGGCATTTATGTAGGCATGTAATTAAAAAAATTGATCACAATGAACTTTCTCTTTTAACACTTCCACCTTCATGTTATACTAATGCTGTCATAATTTTTATAAATTATTGGTAGTTGATCTTAAAGACTGCTTTTTTACTATATCTTTGCAGCCTCAAGATAAAGAAAAATTTGCATTTACTGTTCTAGTTTTTTAATAATAGCATGCCCACAAAACGATATCATTGGTGAGTGTTGCCTCAGGGAATGCTTAATTCCCCTACACTTTGTCAATATTTCATGGATAATGCCCTTCAACCTTTCAGAATAAATTTCCTTCCTATTTAGTCTACTATTATATGGATGATATATTGATAGTAGCCCCAAATTTTGATGAATCTAAGTTGTTAAAAGTGTTAACGGATATTGTCGCACAACAGGGATTGTATATAGCCTCAGACAAAATTCAAAAGGTAGAACCTTATACCTACTTAGAACACAGAATGTTGCACAATTCCTCCATTCCAATTCTTCCTGAATTACAAGTGCAGAAATCATATACATTAGTACAATGGCAAAAATTACTTGGCATTATTAATTGGGAACGCCCATTCTTCTACATTATAACTGGTGATATGTTGCCCTTATTTCAGTCTCTGAAGGGAACACAATCACCAGGATATCTAGTTGTATTAACTGATCTTCAAAAAACACACTTGGCTTCATAATTGGTCTGATTATGATGCTGCTCAACACATATTAAAAAAGCTAGGGAATTATAGTTATTGTTCTGACGACTATTGGTTGTCAGGTACCTTGAATTCTTCTTTGCATGGAATTAATATAGCTCCTGATATGTATCCTGACAATTTTCCTATTTTTACTGCCTCTGATCAATCTAATACAGGATTGATATGCACTGGTTGGCAGCTTAAGGTTCCTAATATGTGGTTCTTTTTTGATAAATATGCTACTAATGTTCATCCTCAGAATTATCAGTGTGCAACTATAGGTTATTTTACTCTGCCTGTTCAAATAGGTACGCTCCCATCAACTCAATAGCGGCGTTCCTCTCTGGGGCCTACATATAATGATGAAGTCATTATTGACACACAATTTTCTTCTGGTTCTACATCTGGCCATGCATTGGCAGGGCCTGTTACAGGAGTCCTAACTCTAGGCTCTTATCCTGGCATAATTGCTCCAGAAAACAGATGATCTATTCTTGGACTGCAGACTTGAAAAATCCATCAATGTTATCACTGCTATTATTTGTGATTTGCAGCATGAAATAGAAGATTTAAATCAAGATGTCTTACAGCAACGTTTTGCCATAGATTATCTTTTAGCCTGTCTGGAAGGGTTCTCTATGTTAGTTGGACGCCGTGAATGTACTGTGCATTTTCATTCTTTTAATAAAACTATTGAGCATTAGCTTGCTAATTTACAATCATATATTCAAAATAATATCCACGCTCATTACTCACTTTTTGAGTGGCTAACCAATTGGCTTCCTGATTGGTCTTGTCTCAGGCAGTTTTTCTTTTATGCTATAATTATTATTATTGTACTAATTGCAACCTGTTGTTTTATTCAATGTATTCCAAATTTATTTGCATTGTTTCATCCTGCTTCCCCCTCTCTTAATCCTTTACAATTGCGATACATTCATAAATCTTTGAATCCTCCATTTAAAATAAAAAATGAGGATATGTAGAGTTGTAATTGCGGGAATGTTCCAATCTTGGATGGCAAACCTCAGATAAAGAATGTTTCCAAGCAAATACAACTCAGGCAACCAAAGTCACTAATCTAAAAGAGGATTAGAGAGGGGAAGTAAACACATGTTAGACTTTCACTAGAGATAATTGATTGTATGGATTACTGTACTAAACAGTAACCAAAGTTAACCAATGATGGATGATAACTAAAAATGTGTATAAATGCAAAACTATACTCCAATAAAGATAATCAAGATTCAGTTGTTCATGATCAAACAACTCGACTGCCTTGTCATTACAACACATGATGGTAGCATTCCAGTATTTGAGAGACTGCCACAAAGAAGAGGGGGTCAATTTATTTTCCAAAGCATCAAGAGGTAAGATAAGAAACAATGAATGGAAACTAATTAAGGAGAGATGCAACCTGGAATAAGGAGAAACTTTCTAACAGTGAGGACAATTAATCAGTGGAAGAGCTTGCCTTCAGAAGTTATAGGTTTCTTCATCCCTGGAGATTTTTAAGAAAAGACCGGGCAACTATGTGTCTGTCATGGTATAGGGTTTCCTGCTTGAGAAGGAAATTGGACTAGAAGACCTCCAAGATCCCTGCCAGCTGTATTTGATTGATTGAAACTAATGATGGTTTGCAAGAATGGAAAGATATGGAGAGGTTGAATGAATGGCAACAGTTTCAGTTGTTTGTTTTTTGTTTTCAGTGTTGGTGTTAGAGTATGTCGTTGGTTGCCTTTTATTTCTTACTACTTTTTTGCTCTCTGCATTATGTTACTTATCTTAAAATGGAACAGTATGATGGTAATATAGGCATGCTTGATGGCTCATATCCAGATTTTTTTCCCATGCTGAATTTAATAGTTATTGTTTATTTTTCTGCATTCATATTACTATGTTTCTGCACTCTATTGTTATTTATAAGCAACCCTAATTAATGGGTTTAAGAATTATTACTTACATTTATTATGTTTCTTGGGAATATAAGATGTCCACATGCTTCATCAATCTTAGAAAGTCAAAATAATAGCATATCTTGAGGGTTTTTATGATATAGTTCATCTTATGACCCCCAGAATATTGTTTCAGCAGCCAGAGAATGGTGTCTTCAAAGTCTATTTTCTGCTCACATGCAAAAGATAGAAGAAGCCACTTTGAAGTTAACTTCTACCTGCAATATTCTATTTGCAATACCGCTATTGCTGTCACTTAATACTTATAAAGTTCCAACATTTAATACAATGCTGAACTGATGTTTAATGATATCAGCCTCTTTTTTGCAGGATAAAATCTAATTAATATTTTGATTGGATTGCACTGTCATTTGCAAATGCTGTTTTCCTGTTTCAGGCACCATTTTTACATTGTGAGTGGAATGAGTATTTTTTAAATTGCTCTACTTTTTATTGTTGCTGTTGTTACACCATGATTATCAACAACAGATCTTTCCAGCAATATAGATGCCATTTTTGGTAACACCTTTTTTTTTTGTCTTTAACCTTTCTTATTCCAAAGTGAAATTTGTTGTTAGAAGAAAAATGGAGCACATCAATAGAAAGCAACAGAGTGAGTAAAGGAGCAAGTATGTTTTGACTGGCAACTTTCTGTTTGGCTGCCTTTTATGAGGGGAGGGAGAAGTGCAAGAGAAAAGCAACATATTCCCAACTGCAGACAATGTTCTATAGATCAGGCTTGCACAATTCATTCAGCACCAACCAAGGTATGCACCAGAAAGCTATCCTGTCAGAATGCCACAGCTAATGTATGCATTTAAGTTGCTTTTAATTATCATAATTTGCATATCGTTCCCTGAGCATGGCAGATGTATAACTCCATGTCAAACATGATACTGTTATTTTTGCAATATTCTGAAGGTGCTGTTCTCAAAACAGTATTTTGGTTTAAAAGTCTCATTGTTTTCAAAATTGTGAATTCACCTAGGCTGGATTAAAGGCACTGGAGTCTCCGATGGTGATATGGTGTTCTTTGCTAATCCTTCCCTGGAACATTTCTCTGGTTTTGAAGATGCAGCATAGGAAGACTTGGTGTGTGTGTGAATAATTATAATAAGGTTTCATTTTGCTGGCATATTTGGCATTTTGTATTCTGTTTTTCAGTGAATTTTGTATTTCCCACAGTAGGTGTTTTGTGGTAAAAGTATGACTTCATATTCTAGCTTTCATAGAATAACATGAACAGCTTAGAGTTAAATAGGACATTGGTTGAGGCTGTGACATAGTGGTCAAAATACACTATGATGACTGGCAAAATGCTTTATATTATTTAATTATGATTTGCTAGGAACCTTATGAACTTCTTTATATTAATAAGAAGCATTATGGGAAAGTCTCCACTGATGAAAACTATGATGGATGGCAGAGATCAAGGCAGGTAGCCCTCAGCTTACAACCACAACTAAACCCAGAATTTATATTGCTGAGTGAGAAAATTGTCAAGTGAGTTTTGTCCCATCTTGCCACATTTGTTTAGTGAATCACTATAGTTGTTAAATTAATAATACAGTTGTTAAGTGAATCTGGCTGGCCCATTGACTTTGCTTCTCAGAAGGTAACAAAAGGAGATCACATGATCCCGGGACCCTGCAACCTTCATAAGAATGAACCAGTGTTCAAACATCCGATTGTAAATCGTGTGACCATGGGGATGCTGCAAATGTGAAAAATGGTCATGTCACCTTTTCAGTGCCATTGTAACTTTGAAAGGTCACTAAATGAACTGCTGTAAGTCAAGAAGTACCTGTATCTCTGTAAGATAAATTAATAGCAAACAGCATGGATTAGTAGAAGACATGAAATAAAGAAAAAAATGATATGTCATGTTTTTTTAAACTGAAGATAAAGGTTAGGTCCCATTGGCTGACGGATGCAAAACGTATGCAAAAAGGACACAGCAGATGAGCAAAATTTCGGGGGTGGCTCCATCCATTGTTATCCACTCCAAAAAGTGCCCCAAATTTGCATAAACAGAACAGAAAACAATGGAAAGGAACGGACGGGGTAGTACATAGTGAGGATGTTAAGTGGATGTTCATAGGAAGCCTAGCGGATGGAAGCAGATGGAAGCGGATGACACATCCGAAGGGCTTCCGGGGGAGAATTGCAAAGCGGAAGCATAGTGGAAGGAGCGGATGTGTAGCGGATGACGTGGATGCATCACGGATGCCTATAGGATGCATAGCGGATGCATAGCGGATGCATAGCGGATTAATAGCTGATGCAAAGCGTTCACTGCGCATGCAGGGAGGATGAATTGTGTCAGCTCCATGGATATAAAAGGATGCAGCTTGCAAGCAGTCAGCATTCAGAGGAAAGACATGCTGCCACAGATAACTTCAAATAACACCATGGTTCGTCAGTCAGGGAAGAAGAGAAAGCCGGTACCTACTCCTCCCAGCCCTGGCAAGAAGGACAGAACCACCATCCCACCCCCTGGCACTGACTCTGAAGCTACTGGTGCTTCTGCTGGTGCTGCTGGTGCTGCTGGTGTTGCTGCTGGTGGTGCTTCTCTTGCTGGTGCTGCTGGTGCTTCTCCTGCTGGTGTTGCTGGTGCTGCTGGTGCTTCTCCTGCTGTTGGTACTGCTGGTGCTGGTGCTGCTGGTGCTTCTGGTGCTTCTTCTGCTGGTGCTGCTGGTGCTGCTGGTGTTGCTGGTGCTGCTGGTGCTGCTGGTGCTTCTGCTGGTGCTGCTGTTGTGGTGGACCAGCCCCAAGGCCCTCAAAGCCCTGCTGCTCAAGTCCCTGAAGGCCCTGCTGCTCAAGCCCCTGCCAGAGGGAGGAAAAGGCAAGGGAAGGAGAATGGAGAGAGGAAACAGTACACCCTTTTTGAGGAGCATGAGGAGGAGGTGCTGGAATGGCTGAGGGAGAACGAGTACTTGTGGAGAAAGGGCCACAGACTCTATCGTGACACCAAGAAAAAACAGGCAGCTTGGAGAGATAAGGCAGAGAGCCTGGGCTACACTTCAGACCTACTCCTTGGATGGTGGAAGCACATGCACACCTGGTATGGCAATCTATACCTCAAGAAATATGGGCAGGCTGCTGTCAAGCTCACTGACTGGGAGATGTATGTCATGGCCAAGTGCAGCTTCCTGGAGGGTGAGGTTCACCACCAAGGAGCACCCTTTCCCTCAGACAGCCCACAGACAGCCAGTCCTCTTCCAGCCAGGAGCCAGCTGCCCTGTCCAGGCAGGTGTCTTCAGAAGGCCTCATGGCAGAGACCCCCCTGACAGCTGCACTCCCCATGCCAGAGGACGTGGGGGATCCCCTGTCACAAATGGAAAAAGAAGCGGCAGCCACCAGAGACCAACCCACACCAACACCCAGCTCCACCTCCACAGAAAGCAGGCAGAGAGGCAGAGGCAGACTGGAGGGCCAGAGCCCTATCCTGCTGCAGATCAGGGACACAATCAAAACCAGCACAGATCTTCTCTCTCAGCTGGTCCACAGCAACATACCATCCTTGAACCGCAAGCCCTTCATCATGTACGGGAGCCAGATCCTCATGGACCTGCCCAAGGCCCAGTACCAGGTGATGAAACAGAAGATCACAGCACTTCTGCACAACCCTCCAGGCCCAGCTGAAGCTGCTCCTACCCAGTCCAGGTCTGCTCCTCCACCCCAGGTGATGTCACAGCCCTTCCACGGCTTTCAACAGCCCATCACCTACCAAGGCTACGACTACCAGGACTTCCCACAGCAAAAACAGCCCTTCCCAGTCCAGGCCCAGATTCATTGCATGCCAAAGACTCCAGTTGTCACCCAGCTGCAGACCAGACAGCCCCACTACACTCCTCCTTCCTCCACCCCACAGCCAAGCCTGTCAATGGACAATCTGTCATCAGTCTTGGGCCTCACATCTCAGGTCCATGATGAGGGGCCTCTCAACCTCATGGGACTGAGACAGCTCTCGGACAGCTTCCTGAACACACCATCCCCTGTTGTACTCTCGGGGCCAGGCACCTCAGTGGGGCCTCAGACCAGCACTCCAGCCACAGCCACCTCCACAGTCCCTGGCCGCTTAAGAGCTGAGACCATGGACATGCCTCAGAGTGACTGAGAATAGTGCCAGAGACTGAGATGTTACCTGTTCACTTTATCTTTGCTTAAAGACACTTTACTTGGTTTATTTTGCTTTTTTAATAAAGTCATACAGTTTACTTAAGACAGTTATTAATAAAGGTTATCTTTGCTTGACATACTTGGTTCATTTTATTTACTTAATAAAGTGTTGGTGGAAACTTTGAAAAAAGGGTTAAGCCTTTGCATGCTTGTGGGATGGGTAAGGATAGTTGTGGGATGGGTAAGGATAGTTGTGGGATAGGTAAGGATAGCTGTGGGATAGATAAACCTCCAGTGCAAGCATAGTGGGATTGTATGGTCCACCCTCCCAGCTGCCACACATATGGGCCTTTTTTATCAATAACAATTTATTCATTGATCAACACATTTCAAAATAAACAAAGCTCTTTATTAATGCCTTATTCATTGTAGGGCCACTCAACATACATGGCACAATCTCATCAGTGTTATGAGACAGGCTCAGGGAAGCATCCATTAACCATCTATCATCCTGTTTTGCCACTCCACTGCTCCAGCTGGGGAGTTGCACCAGTGTCTCAGTACGTTACGCTGCTTTTTCCCTTCACATGAAGCTCTGTTGGGGCCTTGTACATCCACAGCGTCTATCAGGTTACATCCTTGCCTCCATTCCCCAGGCTCCATGTCCCCATTGCCTTGTTGATGGTCCACAAGCCTGTTCTGCAACACTGGTAGTGGATGCGCATGAGATTGTGCAGGATGCAGCAAGCTTCCATGATGCTCCTCACAGTCCCTGGGTGATGCTGCATGGTGGTGAAAAGTACCATCCTGGAACCTGTTGGCCAGGATGCCAAAGGCGTTCTCCACCACCTGTCTTGCCCTGGACAGCCTGTAGTTGAAGTTCCTCTCTTCATGGGTGAGGTATCTGGAAGTGTAGGGCTTCATGAGGTAGGTTCTGAGGGAGAAGGCGTCATCACCCACGATGAAATAGGGCACATCTTGTGTGTCATTGGGTAGGGGATCTGGATCTGGAAAACCCATGATGAGGTTGCATTCCAGCCCATCTTTGAGGTGACTGGCGTTGTATACCTGGCCATCTGAAGTTGACCCGTTGCCTGAAGCATTGATGTAGATGAACTTGTAGTCAGTATCAACCATGGCAAAGAGGATGATACTGAAGAAGCCCTTGTAGTTGTAATAAGAGGACCCTGAGTTGGCTGGAGCTTTGCAGGCCATGTGCTTCCCATCTATGGCTCCAACGGTATGGGGAAAATTCCACCTCTGATACCACTGTTCTGCAACTTTCCTCCAGCCTTCTTCAGATTTGGAACACTGGAGGAGCTCCTCCACGTATTCTTCGATGATGGCCTGCACCACTTCTCTGACAACTTTGCTAATTCTGTTGTGTGGCACCCTCCAGGCATACTGCATGTTTTTGTATGTGGTTCCAGAGGCCAGGTGGCGCAGTGTCAGTGCCACCTTCTTTCCAGGGTCCAGGTTGGGATGGAAGTTGCTGCTTTGCTTGGTCAACCTGGGTCTCAGATGCTCTACAATTTTGTGAAACATGGCTGGTGGCATCCTCATGAAGTGCTGGAATACACAAGTGCCTTCATTCCTCACCTCCACCATCAGCTTGTCATACAGTCCAAACTCCACTTTTCTCCCAATCCATTGTCGGACCCACACAGCTCTTGGACGTCTCCTTCTTCTCCTTGCGTAGAAAAGGTGAAACAGTCTGAACAGGTTTTGGTTCTGGTGTTGAATGATTGCAGCTACCATAAGGACTGTGTTATGATCCATGGTGGAGATCAATGGATGATGTGGAAGAGCAAGACCAAGGCTGAAGAGGTCTGTATACCATGGCTGCTGGACTCATACTGAGATCCAGGTGATTTCCTCCCCTTTTTTATAGGAAATATCAGTTGTACGCTAGGTGTCCTTCCACATTCTCTAGGCATACTCCAGACATCCTAAATATATGAGATACATCCCATATACAAACGTTTTGTCCGTTTTAATCCTTTATATATGAGATGCATCCGCCTACATCCTTTCTCTTTCCGTGCTACTAACGCTGTGTGGACGTTCCGTGTACCTTTTGCTTCTTCTCTCTTTCTGTTTTCAGCTGCAGTGGATGTGAGTTGCGAGGATGTCCAGAAGATGCTGAGAGGATACAGTGGACGTTTAATGGATGACAATGGACATAGAATGTTTTTTGCCCGTATGTGTCGCGGATGTACATCATATGCGGTGGAAAGTTCATCCGCTCAAAAAGTTTTGTGCAGCTCAAAACTTCTTGCGCGGATGAAATCTCAGTGGACGGATGCTCAACAGATAGAGCGTATGAAACACGTATGCAGTGAGTACACAACGGATGCATCGCGTTTTCCAACGGATGGCAAGCTTTTTTGTCCATTTTACATCCTCTTTGCATCCGTTGGTGCAGTGGGACATGGGCTTAAGGAGAAATGTTGTGGAAAATAGATGAATCAGATCAGTTCCAGAAAAAAAATGTATTCTATGTGAATATTATCTAAGGGGAAAAGGTCCATGTGCCTTTAACTCATGGCAGTGAGAATGTGTGAGAAGAACTTGTTCCATTCATGCCATTTTTCACAATATGTGCCTGAAGATTGTTCTCTACAGTACCAAAAGAACTTAAAATTGAATGGCAAAAGACTTTTAATCTAAGCAGTGAATGGATGCTGTTGGGTTATACAAGCAATTTGGAGTTGATCATCTATTCTTTCTCTGTGTAAGAGGAATAAAGGTGGAGACTTTCTGGGTTGTATCAAGTGATGGTCAAAGATATAGCAATAGCAATAGTACTTAGGCTTATATATCACTTTATAACACTTTACAGCCCTCTCTTAAGTGGTTTATAGAGTCAGCATATTGCCCCCATCCATCTTGCTCCTCATTTTACCCACCTCAGAAGGATGGAAGGCTGACAACAATCCTGTGCACATGCTGCACACATCTGTGCATGCATGTGCAACCCCTGTGCACCTCTGCGCATACATGTGTGACCCACCTCAAGCCTCTGAGCATGTGCATACAATCCCACACAAATATCATGCACTTCTGAGCATACATACCAGATACCTGACAATCAGCTGGCTGGCGGAAGTTGTGTGCGCATACGCAGTGCACCTGATCTGGAGCAACGGCTCGCATGCCAGCAGAAATGGCTCTGTGTGCCACTTCCGGCATGCATGCCATAGGTTTGCCATCACAGTCTTAGGTAAACAGATCAGAAAATTACCTAGCAAGTAAACAGCATTAGCAATAACAGTTAGATTACATACCACTTTACAGTGCTTTACAGCCCTCTCTGAGCAGTTTGTAGAGTCAGCATATTGCCCCCCCACAATTTGGCTCCTCATTTTATCCACCATGGAAGGCTAAGTCAATCTTGAACCTGGTGAGATTCAATCTGCCAAATTGCAGGCAGCTGGCTGTCAACAGAAGTAGTTTGCAGTACTGCACTCTTACCAAGAGTGCGCCACTCTTACTGCGCCACCAAGGCTCAGTGAAATTGTTCTGGGCCCTTGTCCCCAACAAGAGAAAGTAGTGAGTGGGCTGTGAGTGTGATGGATGAGTAGGTGATGGCAGTTGGCTAACTGTAATCAAAAATTCTGTAAAGCAGTTCAGAAGTGATCCATATAAATCTTTTGGTTGTTAAGTAGAATTAAATGGCCTCTCTGGGAGGGATTTTATGGGTTAGGGGAATGGGTGTTGTGGAGGAAGATGAGGCAGACAGTGGTGATTGGCAGAGAGAGATATTGGCAGATATGTGGAAGAGAGCTACTCACAGGAAAGCAATCTTGATGTTTCAGCCTATAAGACTTTTCTACTCTGTTCATTATTAGACCCTTGTCTCTGGCTGCTACTACTGAAAGCTAGGTTGGTCTGTACTACTATTTATTTGCTAACTGCTCAAAGTCACCATGTTGTTATGTGTAACCACATGGATTATTTCACTAAATAAATATGTAAATACATTTCTGCTTGCCTCATTTGGCACAGGCCACTTGTATGTTTTTTAACTACCTAAAAAATTTATGTTGTTTTACATCACCTTTCTTTATTTGAATTGACTGTAGCAAGTCAGAATTTTGAATACATATATCATTTATTTTTGGATTATATGACTTAAATGTAAGTCATATGGCTATATAAGAAAGAAGTGAATATAAATATGAATATACAGTATGTTTAATTTGCTTGCTTATGATGAAATATAAAAAATGAAGGATATAAGGATGATAATAGGCTCTGAATGTGGGACAAAACATTTCTTGGTAGTTTTGCATAGCAAAAAGATAGGAAAGAATAAATCATGAAAAAATGGACATGGATTGAAAGATCAGTGATCAATAAGGATGAAAAATGGACATGAAAGAAGTGAAAATGCAGCAGTGCAGGACAAGAAAGTTCAGCTTTGGTTCCAACAGAATAAATGGGAAGTTAATATGAAGAAATAGGACATGGAAGCTGCTTGGAACAAATTGAAGGAGTTATGTTTCAGAATAACAGTAATATGTGGAGTTCTGCTAATGGGAACTATGGAACTGCTTGTTGGAAAGATGAAGTGAAAGAGTCTGTGGATGAGGGGGGAAAAGAACATTGATCAAGAAATGAGGAGAGAGAAAGTTACTATATAATGAAAGAGTAAAGAGCAAACAATGCAGACCCAGAATTCCAGGGACAGTTAAGTTTTTAAAAAGCGAATTAAAAAAAGAAGTAGTTGGAGAGATTCCAACACAGTAAATAAAATGGAAAAGAAAATTGATGAAATTATTTTGGATGAAATGGTGAAAGAATGCTGGAACACATCCTTTATAAATCTACATTATGTAGTGGAATTGAAACAAATGTTAAGAGTGGAAGAGTTCAGGACACGTGATAAAAGGAAGTTATAAATACTATCAGAATTTTGAAAAATAGTAATACTGCAGATGTAGATGAGAAATAGTTATATGTCAATATAGTTTGATTATGGAATGGTTTAGCAACCTGTTTCATTTATTTCGGATTCTATGATTGAGAATTGGTAGTCTGCTATATTTGATCCCTTTTACATACACAAAAATAAAAGTGAAGAAAAGCTACTTGCATAAAACACAGTGAGCTTGGTTAATTTTGCCTGGGAAAGTGTTTGGGTTTCTAACTAAGAGGACAAAAGCAGTGATAATATGCAGTCTCAATATTTGGAGGATACAAGGTGGAATTATAACAGTGTGTGTACCAGAGATCTGTTCCTCAGTAACTTATTGAGAGAAAAATGTTGGAAGAAAGTGGCTTTAGAAAAAGAAAAAAAGGCCTGAATAGACCTGAGTTATGGAATGTTTTATATGAATATGGTCTTGAACATTTACTGCTGAATGAGATAAGAGTAGATAATGATGAAAGTAATGCATATCTGAAAATAAGAAGAAAACTTCACACGTAGTTCAGAATTAGACAGGAAGAAAAAAAAAGAATGTTTAATTTTCCCTTGTTTGTTTAATGAGCTTCTGGACAATATATTGTATAATGAATGCTTGTGATGGCATGTTGATTGTTAGTATGGTCATATGGTATGTACAGTTTTGCATGGAGATAATGTAATGTTGTCGTATAAGAATTCAGAGGATTCCAGTGAACGCTAAACAGATTGAATAAAGATTGAGAAATATGGTTTTTAAACTCAATGTATTAAAATCAGTTTTATGTTGGACAAAAATTGGAGTGAATTATTGTAAGTTATGCATAAAAAGAAGTAGATGATTTTGTGTATCTTTGAAGACTGTTTATTAAAGATGTGACAATTCACACATTTTAAGATAGGTACAAGGATTCTGGCAGTTACCCCCATTTAAATCATGAATCTTGAGCCAAACTTCCAAAACTGAAAAAGGATTTATTTCTATGGTCTTTTTAGATTTGCCAGTAGGTAATGAACAAAATGTTGTTTTTTGTGAGAAATGATTGCTTGTTATTACTACTACTATTACTACTAATATTACCGGTATTTATTACAGCTGCATCACTCCAAAAGACTCTTGAATGCAAATGAAAATGGCTAGGTATACTATATAACATGTTATATAGATGGGAAAGTTAGATATGTCAAGAAAAACATAAAATGCATCAGAAAAAGCTTCATGAGTAGAAAAAAAAAGGGGGGTTGAACAAATGTAATTATTGAATATTGAGTGAATGTACTGAATATAGAATACTGTTTCGGAGGGCTATTGCAATATTTCTATAATGTTGGGTAATTTCATTTTGAATGGCTTTAAGAGGGCAAGATGAAGGAAAAAATAACAACCATCATCTTACATATTATGAATCAAGTGACTTATTGTTATAATGCATTATTTGTCATGTGTTTCCCTAGAGCAGTGATGATGAACATTTGGGCTTGGTATGGCAAAAATTCAGAAAATGCAATTCTTTATATATTTATTTATTTTTAAAAAACTACAGTCCAATCTTGTGTGTGATCCCCAGGATATGCCAGGCACAAATTACTTTCAGGCGGTGTTGTCTCTTTTGTTAAAAATCTCCTGTGGAACTATGTGAGACAGCTCTCGGGTCACAAAAGGTTTTTGTTCTTGGTTTTGGAGAATGCTTTTCTGTAGCCTTCAAAAACCATGTGAAAGCACATCCTGTGGGACCATGCAAGACCATGGCCCTTTTGCACAACTTCAAGAGAGTCTGCAGACTGCATGGGGCTTCACCCCATTCTCCTGCAGCTTCTAAAAATTGTGAGTCAATGGGATATACTTTTGAGAATCGTGCTGGTGAACACTAGTGTTTCACCTAAGACATCATGATGTGTGACCTTTGATGCATGTGTCATAGGTTCGCCATCATCTTGACTCAGACTTCCAACCTTCTGAGGTGGGAAAAATTAGGACCCAGATTGGGGGTAATATGCTGACTCTGGGAGGGCTTAGAGAGGGCTGTAAAGCACTGATGAAGTGGCATATAAGTCTATTGCTATTGCTATTTTCCATAATAAAATCATTCTTATTTTAATCCCAAGGGGCAAAATGGATGCCTCAAGTTTCCCAAATAAGACACTTATTTAGTTCTTTAAAACTTCTGAAATCTCGCCAAAGGGAATCTGTGTCTGCCCATTTTTCAAGTGCAGATCTTGAGATGTCAGAGAATAACTTCTGTGCCCATCAACCATGAGGCTGTGTCCTCTTTCTTACAGTTATGATGGTAATTTGCAGCAACTGATGACAGTGATTAGTTTCTTATTTAATTTAGGAATGAAATATAACCCTATAGTTATCTGGACATTAAAAGTGTGGTTCAATGAAAGTCTGCCTGAAGTCTTTCTTTGAATTTTGCGCACTACCGTCTCTGCAGACTTATTCCACAGCTCAGTACAGACACTTATTCCATTGTCTGATTCCTTGTCCTAACAGAACAAAATATATTTTCAAGAAGACTGGGAAGCTATGGAAATGTGGTTCAAAATACTGTACAGTTTAATTAAAGATACATTTTTTTTGAAGACCATTCATTTCAAGTTGTTTCAGCACTTTCCTAAATAGCCTGTTCTTCTGAATTGAGGCCAAGAAAGCAATTACTTTGTCAGCCTCTATATTCATGGATATGACTTTTTAGGCAATCTGTAGATGCAGGTTTACTGACAGAATTATGAAAAGCCTTGGAAGGGATTCTGCAAACATTTCAAAATAGCTTTTCAAGAGCCACAACAAGATGAAAGTAACAGCAAGACAGATTCAAAGTACTTTATTGAATATTCATTATTATACATTACTATCTGTCTAGCTATTTTATATAGAAAGGGCCTTATGCTGCTGAACAGTACCTGAGTTTTATTTGATTCTGGCAAGCAGACGACTTTTCTAGGCAATTTATAATATTGATTCTCATATATAGTAATTAAAATTCTCTCTAGCACTAACCCAGTGTAGATTTGGAATGGTAACATATTCATTCCTTCATAATAGCATTCCAAAACTCTAACTCACTTCATAGTTCTTGTTGGAACTATGTAGTTAGTACATTCACATTCCATGTGTACATCTACACATTCTGTCTGGAACCAGGTATCCCCCATTTAAAATAATGGATCTATTAATAACAAAAATAGCACCAACCTTTTGGGCAACTTGTGTGACACATGTGAGATGACACATGTCATCTCAGAAAGTCTGATATACAGTAGCTTCCAGAATCTCCTAAGGATCACCCAGGCCATTTCCCCAATTACGACCAACAATATCTTCCAATTTCACCCAGATATCAGTGAAGCAATATAAAGCTTGTACTTACTGACAATTTTGGGATGATTCTAGAAGATGCCTTGAATCACTAGTGGAATCTTAAATCTGCCATTCTGAAGTAGGTACACAGTTTGCTATTGTCTCTCTGGCAAGGTTCTCCAAAACAGCTTCTCACTGCTACCAGGATTAGGGTTATTTATTCTTTTCAACTGAATGGAATGTGGAATGTTGGAAAGAATAGAGTGGGAACAAATTTGTTTTGGCAGGAGAAACTTAAAAAAAAGAAAAGAAAAGATGTAGATAGGCGAGATCTAGCCAGGGGCTATGAAGGAAAAAAATCCCAGAAAAAAAAAATCTAAATATATATGTATATTCCTACACCATAGCAAGGGATAGTAGTTTGGAATTTCATTGACTGTTTCAATTTTAGCTCCCCCTTCTTTTTCCTCTAAGTTATCTGATCTGGAATAGTGTTTTTTCCCCCTCCCAAGGGTTAGAATGAATTCCAGAATCCATGCTCTCCCTGCTTTCCCTACCTCCTTTCTTTTTCCTTTCATAGCCTTTCTTTCCTGGTCACCATATCTCGAACCAGTTTTTGACTGTGGTGTTTTGGATGTCACACAAAAATTAATGCAGCCCTCAGATTGTTTCCACCTCCTGGTTCAAGGTAAAATATGATAGTCTACCTCACCTTTGCTATTCAGTATGTTCACAATTCATTTTTTCCTTAAAGAACTAACTACTTTCACTTAATTTCCTTCTAGAATTCTTTCTTCCACATCCATTTGTGTGCCTTTTCAGAATATGTGTAAACAATAATCTTCATAATAATAGTAGTTTCTCCAGATGATGAGATAAACTGCAGTCCAGATACAAGAAGCAGCCAATTTGTTTACTATTGGAGACTTTGATAGGAAAAACTAGAGGGAGAACACAGACACTGCTTTAGTCTGCTTTCATAAACAGCTCCTTTGACATACAGCCCTTGAGACCAGGGAGCTGGTCATTGCTAAAAGAAAAACACTGACAAATACAGACATAGAAAATAGGTTGCAAGGAATCAACAATCTTGTTTGATCCTACAATTTGCTCACATTCTCTTGATATCTTCTAAATCCTTATCCATTTACAGCTGCAACCTGAGGGTATAATAAGATACTGACTCTTACATGGACAATAAAACAGATAACCAAATTCACAAGGGATGCGTTGTCAGGCTTTTTTCAGCACCAACAATATGTATTAATCTTCGTCACTGTTTTCTGAAAAGGAGGTGACAGAAACAAATCTGTTTCATAACTTGGCTCTATTAATGAGCTTCTGGAGTGGGGTGCTTTCCATTCAGCACCTTTTTTACTTTAAAGACGTTAGGTTTGCTGCTGGATAAATATATACTCCAAAGTTTTGAAATCATCAGTGTACAGCTAGCTGAGAAGTAAGAAAACAAATTCAGATTCTGACCTGAACTTCACAGACCAATTATCTACTTGGAATCATGGGAGTTTAACAAACAAATAGCAACTCCCACTGAGCCCTTTCAATCAGCAGCTTACGGCTGATTCAGTTGCATCTGAGGCTTTTAAGCTGATCAATTCGTAATCACAACACATACACACACACACACACACACACACACGGAGGGAGGGAGGGAGGGAGGGAGAGGGAGGGAGGGAGAGAGGGAGAGGGAGAATGCTCTTAGACTCTTGTCAGTTTCTTTGGACACCTTTGTTCAGAGCCTGCTTCAAAATCATTCCACCAAGAAGTGTGGAGAAGTGTTTTTATTGACTTACTACTTGTAAAATGTTTATCGCTTGTTAATTTATATTTACCCCTCTGCTTATGCCTGCAAATCAACATCACTTAGCACAGTTTGGTTACACTTTGTCCAAAGGAAATTACAGGAGCCTGCTATGGGGCTAAAATGGAGGAAAGCAGAGGAAAATCGATACACTGATGATTAAATAGATCGTAGTAAATTCACGTCCGTAAGCTGCAGCATGAAGACATCAGTGTGACACCTGGCAGCTAATGTGCTTTCAGACAGTTGTAGAACATTTGAGAAGAAAGAAATACAACAGGAAAGAACAAGCTATTCTAAGACATCTCTTCCTGACATGTATAAAACATTTAACCTTCACTTTGCTTTTTGACATCATGCTTGCCATTTATAACTATTGAAAGAAAGTGTTTATTTTTAGTCAGGTAAGGATTATTGTTATGTGATGCTTCTTTTATGAGTTACTGAATTATTATTTACTGTGACACGTAATTCTGTCTCGCTCACTACTGCCTCCTATTTACAAATATTTAAACACACATTTTTTTTTCATCGTAAATCTCAGGTGTATGGCAGTTTATTCTATGCTGCCAGCATTAATTAAAAGACAAATAGCAACTGTCACCTGTTTTCTAGATATCACACTTAGAGCTGAAAATATTTAGGTCAAAGCCCACAGCATTTAAACAGGTGATAAGAATATATACTGTTGTGCTGTGAGATAGAAATAAAAATATACTGTTCTAAAATAATAGCACTACAAATTTGCAGCATTTTACTATTATTTAACATTTAAAGACATACATAAACACAACCTTTTTAATTGCCCAGTTATTTGATATGCTTAATTGTCTCAAAACAAATGTTAAAGGAATAGACTTGTACATGTCCAGAGGGGTCTATTATAGTTCACCAGTGAGTTTTCATCCATCTTTCAGCAGCAGACGAATAAGATTAAAATTGTTGGATGTTTTTCTCTATTTGAATCTGATGGAAAGATACAATCAATACCTGCTTCCATACAGTTTCCATTCACATGAAGGGGATTTGTTTTGGAACACTCGTACCAATACTTCAAAGCCCATGGATAATATACAATTGATACAGAGGCACCTTGAACTTCATTGGCTTAAACCCCTGTCCCACTGCACCAACAAATGCAAAGAGGATGTAAAACATTAAAAAAGTTGGAAAATGCTATGCATCCATTGTGTACTCATTGCATACGTGTTTCATACGCTCTATCCTTTGAACATCCGTCCACTGAGATTTCATCCGCTCAAGAAGTTTTGAGCTGCACAAAACTTTGTGAACAGATGAACTTTCCGCTGTGTACGATGTAAATCCGTGACATACAAGCAACAAACATTCTATGTCCGTTTATCATCCGTTAAATGTCCATTGTATCCTCTCTGAATCCTCTGGCCATCCCCTCAACTCACATCCACTGCAGCTGAAAATGGAAAGAGGGAGGAAACAAAAGATACATGGAACATCTACACAGCGTTAGTAGCACGGAAATAGAAAGGATGAGCAGTGAATGGTTTGCATCCTATATACATCCTCTAGACTTCCTATGAACATCCATTTAACATCCCCACTACATACTATCCACGTCTGTTCTTTTCCTTTCTTTTCCGTTCTGTTTATGCAAATTTTTGCCACTTTTTGGAGTGGATGACAACGGATGGAGCACCCCCGAAATTTTGCTCGTCTGCTGTGTCCTTTTTGCATACGTTTTGCATCCATTGGCCAGTGGGACCTAGCCTTTAATAGCAATGAATTAGGAAATGTGTGGTCACTTTAGGAGCCCAACAAGTGTTGTGTTGCTCTACTGAAGCATAACTTAATAGTAGCTTAAATGCAAGGATTCTTCCATAATAGGTATTCTATCCTTGGGCCAAGTTCTCTCCTTCCTTTGATAAACTGTAGAAAAATTCACTCATGTCCTGACATCATACAAATATGCCTTTCCTTGTTCCTGCCAGCTACAGCCAGTATTATAAAAGAGTGCATGTGCTGCTGTTGTTTTTTTTAAAAAAACAAAGGTACTTTTGTAATGTTTGAACTTTGTAATTCTGCATTTAGAGCAAGAAAATAAATGTTTTGACCTATGCATAATATTCAGTTTTAGATTGGGAAGCCAAAGCATTTGGGATTCTGATTTAATCACTTTGCTATGTAATTATAGATTTCATAAGCAGTTGGCATATCAGATCTCTTAAGCACGTCAACTTTACAGTTTGCTAGTGCATGAACTGCAGAACTGTTAAAGTTTTTGAACAGCATTTGTAAGTATGTTGAGGTATTGCAGGTGAATATCTTTTTATTTGCCTGCAGTTATAAAGGATGATTATAATGTATAATGTAAAAAGTGTCTAAATATTATTTTTGTTCATCACTAAACCTCTTGATCTCTCGATTCTTGGCTATCAATCCTTTTGCTATTTTAGATGAAAGAAAGATCCATTTTCCAAACTGAAATAAATAAAATTGGACATGTAGATTTCAGGGAGGGGGAAATCAGCTATTTCCAGACTGAGAGTATATATGACAAATTTTAGCTTCAGGTTAATATTTATCATTGCTGTAAGTTATAAACTCCTGGAGAACAGGGTGAGGGAAGTATAATGGAAATGTTAACAGACCCTTAATTATAGAGGCTTGAAACATGGAACATAACAAAAAACCTTTTAAAGTAAATATACACTGTTAACCTCCAGAAGACTGAACTTTTTGTATTCTGCATGGCAAGTCAGATGAATGAAGTCAAATAAAAATGAAAATTTCTCTCAAGCATTCTCTGTGAATTGAAAAAAAAAACCAAAAGAGAGACAACATAATATTTGAAAGATTCCCTTTTTAAAGACTCTGAATACTGTTCTAATGCAATTTACATGAGCCTTGCTGCTCCTTGCATTTTTCACTTAATTATGATGTCTATTGGGGGCATTGATGGATTTGGTAAAACACAAATTAGTTGTAGCTTTAATAAAAAGCACAATCTTCATGTAACACATAGAAGAAAAGCTGAAGTAATTTTGATCTAAAAATTCACATCTTGATAATGGTGATAATGAGAAAGAATCCATGTCGATGGACTTTCCTGGATTTAACAGTTTGTGTTCCTGACTATATAGTTTTCAAGATTTACTAGAATTGCTGCACTGAAGGAGGAAATAAAATGCAAAGTGACAGAAGAGACAAAGAGGAGAAAATGAAACAAAGTGCATTTTTATAACTTCTATAGTTTCTTTTTGACTATGACAAGGTTTAGATTATAATTAAGTATTATTCCTGGCAAATGTAGTTTATGGAAAGGCATTGGCCAAGGTGAGGATATTAATTTTAATGGAAGGGTGGACCATTCTTTGGAATGCCTTATCATCTAAACAAACCCAAGACATGCAATAGGATTTCCATATGAAAAATATTTTGCCATCCATTCAGTTTCCCTCACACACTTATCAAATGGGAATTATCACCAGGCAAACTAGTAATTGGTATTGCTTGGTAATTGGTTTCATTATATATGTGACAAAAAAAGATGGTATACTCTACCTATGTGTTTTAAATAATACGGCATTCACAATGCAAAGCACTCCTTTGTGGTCTTTAAGGGCTAACTAGGCTGAACTTGTTTGAAAAGCCATTGAAAAGATTTCTTTCCTATTTAGTAAAACCTGATTATCTCAGTAAATGTGCAGAGAGTAGATTCTCTCCCCCCCCCCCCATCTACCCAGTGGACATAACCTATTTACGTGAGCTTCTCTTGGTAAATATACTAAATTGCATTTACGAATTAATTGCCAGGTCCTAGTTTGTTAAAATAATAATAATAAAATGTCACACCGAGTGAAAAGCAATGTCACTTGATGACGATTTTACACTGCACTAGATCAATCCCAATACCAGTAAATGGATATTATTAAACAGCATGGGGTAGTACAAACTGGGAAAGAAAACTTGTAGTGTACTGCCTCTGAGCAGACCTGGCTTGCATGCTGTGACAGGGCAATTGTCGACAAGCTTTTTCATGCCAATCTGCCGCTTTTTCAACTCTAGATGCTATGGCAACCAGGGTTTAACAGACTAAGCAGCTAACAAGCTTCCCTGATGGAATTGTCTGCTTGTATGATTGCCTTGTCTTACTGAAAATATAAAATAGAATGAAGATGCTTGTGGACGTTTGTCAAACTGATTATAATTTGGACACTTGAATCATAATTGCCTGTTGTATATTGTGCAGCACTGACCACGCTATTTTTCTACCCTGTCTATAGAGAACACAAGTATGTTTTCTCTATAGAAAGGAGAGGTTCTGGCAATTTGGAGTTGGTACATCCTGGTGAGTATGGTTAAAGGAAAGGAAGGGGAAAAAGGAGAGAGAAAGACACCACCAGGACTGTGTCCTAAGCAATGAGGTACTAGAGAAGTAGTATGACTTTCTTCCACTATATTTAAATATGTTGCCTTTTGAGTTATGCAGTGATGATTGGCTGTGAGATGTTTTTTCAAAGTTTCAGAAATTGAATTTATGGAAAATGGCAACACTAATGAGCTTTGCTACCATTATTACCACACACACACAAATTTTTATAAGGGTATTGGAGGAGAAACACTCCCTTTTCCCCCTCCTAAATTTATTCAATATTAACAATAAAATTAGTGCTACTCAGAATCTAATCTAATCTAATCTAAGCAGAAAATATTCAATGAAATTTTATTTTGATCTTCTCTGAGAATCTAAGAGATCAGCAAAGGCATGTTTTTAGTTTGGTGGTTAAGTAAAGTAGGGAAGAGAGCTGATGTGTCTAGTTCTAGAGATGCAAAAGTGGCAAAGTAGACCTGACATATTGCTGGATTAAGTCTATTAATACTGCCCTCTGGTGACATGCAATTGGGCATTGCTGATAAGCATAACAGAATCTTGGATAGTGAGCAAAATATCCAAAAATGTCCAAACTAGTACACAAAATATGAGAGCCTTTAACCAATTTGTATAGAGCAAATAAGTTCCCCAAATTTTTCTTTGCCATTCTCCTTTGAAAATTAAGATATCTGTCATTTTTAGACATTTAACAACATGTAAAGACTTACTGGATATTTCCCAAATATGTGAGCTCAGTATTTCATATCCCAGAATATCTATTCAAATATTTGAGTGGCATTTAATTATGAGGCAAAGTGTTATTGATCTGTGAGTTAGTGAATTATGCTTCATATGTTTAATGTTTGACAGCTCACAGTTATTTCATGAGATGACTGGTGAAATCATAAGAAATAGTCTTGTCTCAAACAACTAAATTTCAAATGTTAAAATGTTCAACTTTCATATTAAAAATGGGAGAAATTGAATTTTTTAAAAAAATTGAATATTGCAATTGGAAATTTGTGAAATATTTCAAGTCAAAGTTAAATCCCTTTCTTTATATATGTAATCCACTGAATAGTTTTACTACATATTAAAATAATAGGTATCACTATAAAAATTGCTACTTTAAAAAAGATTCTGTAAGTAATTATTTTATGATCTCCTTACCATTATAATCATCAATGCTATGATATCATGTATAGGAATTGAATAAATCCATACAGAATAGGTACTCTGTAATTAGCTCACTGAACAACATGGCATCTCTATCTTCAAGCACTCAATTTTATTAATCTAGATGTCCCATCAAGAGTGAATATTCAAAAATATTAATGTACACATTTCTGTAACATTGCAAAAACTAAATATCAAAATTTTCTGATATGGGAGAAAATCAGTCATAGAAAACTGATGTTAGGCCATTTTTCTTCCAAATATAGTAATATTTATAGAAATTGTTTTTTCTATACTTTGATTTCTCATATCTCCTTGTATCAGGGGAACTCAAAGCAAAACAACTTATAAATACAGTTAGATGCAATTCTGATGGATCAGACTTTCACTGCATCCAATATGGGTAATAGGTTTTCAGGAACAGGAGAAAGAGCTACAATTGAAACAATGGTCAGATAAAAGAAATCTGAACAGAAGCAGATACATAACTTGAGAAAATGTCTCAGACTTGAACCTCCCTAGATTTCTTGTAAATAAAGGCAAGAAGATAAAAAGACTTTTAAAAGTAAAAAGTAAAAAGAATAAAAAGACTTTCAGACTTGCAAGATTCTGTTCCCGTCATCCTATAAGAAAAGTAGTTTTAGTATTCATAACTTTGATTTTTAAGTTTGATCTACCTCAAAGGTCTGTCACAAGTGTACATGGAGGAAAATGCTTCTTCTCCCCTTCTTTTATTGTGTATATGTATTTGCATTTTGTGTATGTTCATATATGCCCCTGAAACACTGTAGATAAGAGCTGGGTATTAATAGAAATGATTGACAACAACGAAAGAAAAGAATAGCAAGATTCCTAGTACCAACAAATGCCATGCTAGATATCCATCAGATAAACAGAGTTGGGGAACTCTCTGGTACATAGAACATTTATGAATACTGTGCTGAGGAAATAAGTCCAAATGTAATTAGGTATATGATGATGGTCATTCTCTTTTTGCATGTTACCTTCAACCAAAGATGAACCATTAGTTGTAGTCTAATAGGCATATGAGATGGAGAGAATACTCCACACCTTTACACCACTCTGATCCATTGTTTAGTGATGACATAGACTTCAGCCTTTCTCTGTTTGAGTTGATATATCAATTGAGATTCTATCAGGAAAGAGATTGCTTTTCTATAACTATTCTAGTGATCCGGTAGAAGGATGTATAAAATTCATGATGAAATTTTGGTGGCACAATTTTTGCCAGTTTCCCCTCCCTCCCCCCAAATAAGGATTGAAATGGAACCTCTCTCATTCCCACTATTAACATTCCTTGGAACTTTCAAAAAAAAGCTCATCATTAAAACAAAAATTGCTAACTTTCAGAATGACAGAAATTTGACAATGTGGCTTTATCTGATTTTTGAATATTTGGGAAGGAGGCTTCCAAAAGCCTCTTGCATCATTTCTCACCATTTAGCCACATTCATGTTTCCAGTCTCATTATCAAGTGTCGCCTGGTGAAAAGAAAATATTATGGTTACCAACACAAGAAAATTCACCCTTCTGTAGCAGAATGGTAAAACATATGTTTTACAGTATTAAATGGAAATAGACAACCTAGGCCCATTGTGTTAATACTTTCAGTACTATGGAAGTCTGTGTCCAAACCCCATTCAAAGGACAGGATTTTATGTTCAATACCTAAAATAATTATGGAACAACTTCTCAGAGAGATTCTCCCATCCTTATCTATTCAAATCCTATACTCTACTTTACAGGATTTTAATCTAGCTCCATCAAGTAGTTTTAACAATCATTAATTTTTTTAAATGAGCAAATTTCCCCCAGATTATATTACATTTTCTCTAATAAATAAATTTCTCTGGAATTTTGCCACTTTTTTCACATACCCTGCAAAGAACTCAAAAACAAAACAAAAAATGTATGCATTTTAAGTTAATTCAGTCTTTAATTATTCAGCTCAGCTCAGCTGCTTTATTTTCTTTATTTAGTCTTATGTAGTAACTATTAATGCTGTTCAGACTTTTTTGATTGTTCTTAGGGCTCTTATTTTTCATTCTATTAAATTCTAAAGGAGATTGTTAAGGGAGGGTAATATAAATAATGTAAATAAATAATTAAATATTCTTCATCTCTATGAAGTTGATGATGCTTTACTTTATTGCAATGCTGTTTAGGAGGGACTGCCAAAAAACCTCTCAATTTTATTTCAATGCAACCTGATAACTGCATACAGATGATAGGTGACTCATAATCTTACCCTGTAGGTATTTAACAATTTCATAATGTTAGTAATTTTGCATAAAGTGGGTCTCAGTTGGAATAAATACATAATTAAGTGACAAACAGTCGATTCACCCATAGTCATTAAAACGATTTAACATATGACAGTTTTAAATGAATTCTAAATACCTACATTTTTCCATTAATCAAACAAAGTCATTTTTAACTATCCAGGCCACATGCGTAATTTAATACCCAATAATGGAAATGAGGTAGCTCTAGATCTTGGAGATCATGGGTGTCAAACTCAAGGCCTGTAGGTCAGATCCACCCCATGGGGTGCTCACATCTGGCCTGTGGGGCTGCCCTGTAAACAGTGAAGTACCAGCCCATGGTGACTTTGCCAGTGAAAATGGAGCTTGTGTGGACCATATGCCCCTCCCCAGCTCCATTTGCACTGTCAGGAGGTTGCAGGAGGTTGTCACGGATGAAAACGGCACTTGATAGCCTTTTTTGCTGGCAGAGCAGTGGGGCCACCACAGAAGCACCCCCCCCCCAACATGAGTGATGTCATGCTGGCCATTCCCAGTCTAGCCATACCTACTCTGGCCCCCTGAGGTCAAACACAACCCTGATGCAGCCCTCATTTAAATCGAGTTTGACACCCTTGTTGTAGATCATCCCTAAAGGCCCCTCTTTGCTAATCCTTCTCTTGGAGTACAAATGACACTCTTTTAAATACAGCTGATGTTTCTGTGCTTTATCAGAGAAGCTAATTTACTTACCTATAGATTTTCCCATCATCTTATAACAGGCCTTGGAATAAGGCAATAAAGAATGAAAAAAGTGTACCTGAAACAGTGATCTCAATTAAATGCTACAATCAGTCAAAATCACAACTGAAGTCCACATTTAAATGACGAAAATAAGCAGCATGAAATCAGTTAACTAAAAACATTAACCTTAAGATAGAGTCAAGTCAGCCCAAACAACACATGCAGCAAAATAATGTAACTAAACAGCTCATTGGTATCTCTGGGAAAGGACAGTATCTAAGTTCATAAAATCTACTAATTCATAACCAATTGTGATAGGGCTTAGTTCTGTTGGGTTCTTTAAAGATGCTGGGCTTCTTTATAGTTTCATGAAATGCATTGAAAGAATTATGTTAATAAAATTATGTTATTAGTACAAAAGATTCAGATATGGAACCATGTTCTATCCAGAAGACATGGAATATATATTTCTGATGTATAGAATAGAATAGAATAGAATAGAATAGAATAGAATAGAATAGAATAACAGAGTTGGAAGGGACCTTGGAGGTCTTCTAGTCTAACCCCTGCCTACGCAGGAAACCCTACACATTTCAGTCAAATGGTTATCCAACATCTTTTTAAAAACTTCCAGTGTTGGAGCATTCACAATTTCTGGAAGCAAGTTGTTCCACTGACTAATTGTTCTAACTGTCAGGAAATTTCTCCTTTGTTCTGAGTTGCTTCTTTCCTTGATTAGTTTCCATAATCTTTTTGCCTTGCCCTTAGGTGTTTTGGACAATAGCATGATTCTGTCTTCTTGGTGTGTGTAAAGAAGTGTATGTATTAAGAAGTCAGTCCAAATGCAAATGAACTCTAGTTCTTCCCTTGGATTGACTTCTTAACACATTAGAAATATATATTTCATAACAATAATGCATGAGTCATGAATTTTCTGGTGTTAGTAAATGTTGAATTATTTACAGGTAACCAGGCAATTTACAAACCTCTATTTCAGAATATTTAACCTTTATCTTGTCTAATATAGCAACATTTAGCCTTGGCAAGAAACATTGTCAATTAATTGGTTCACATTTCTTCTACACAACAGTTGCATTTTAAAGATGCTACATCGTAGGAAAAAGGTGAAAATAAGTTCTTTAAAAATAGAAAACAAATATTCTTGCCTATAAAACATTATTATGTAGACTCAGTTTCAATTTTCTTTTGGAATATGCCTTAATGGGCCAATTATTCTGCCTGTGCACCTGTCTATTTTTCTGTCCATTCACCTGTCCATCCATCCATCCATCCTTCCATCCATCCATTAAAACTTTAATTGATTAAATCCTGTTAATATGATTATTCCTATGAATATATCTTCTCCTTTTGTCTCTTTAATATGTTGAAGATTTTCAACAGTGAACATGAATCCAGAATCATCCAATAGATAAATGGGATTATGCAAATATGAATGAATTTAATATTCAAGAGATCCAAACTTTTCTATGAAATTAATGAAGAGATAATCTGATCTCCCATACCCTTTCTGTTGGTTCAGTATGTGATTCACCAAAACTTCCTGATAATCTTTGATCCAGATGCTGGCCAAGATCAGGCATGGATTCTAGATGGAAATCTATTAAACTGGATATCTATAAAACCTAATATGGTGCTGAAACTATTGTAATCCAAAACTCATTTTCTGGGTAACTTTCTAGAAACTACATACCAAAATTAAAAGGGGAACAAATATGAATCTATGCTTCCACCCATGTTTCTCCCTCTCTCACATCAGGTACATCCATCTATCTTGACTGCCATAATGTCAAGCTGTCAGTGGTCCTATTCCTGGGAATTTATGGAATAAGTGATTCCTTATAATCAGAGGGCACCATTTAGCAATAGATGGTATAAAAATATTTTTTAGGCAAGATCCTGGTGCTATAGCTTCTGCCATATTACTAACTGAACTAGAGATATGGGAACTAATGCTGTTGCCAAATTATCTGACAGTAACCTCAATTGCAACAGAGGATGAAGTGAAAAATAGGTGGGGGCATTTTGGCATTTTGATTGCCTCATTTTTTTTTTTTTTCATTTTATCTCACCGTGTTTGGAGAAATAAATCGACAAGGCATTTGAAACTGCAGTGTGGTAACCAGGACACTTTTCTGCCGTGCAAAAACCTTCTAATGTGCGTAGTTAATGATGTATATAGCACAATACATTAACATTACTTTAATGTGTTCAGTGGTACAGAAGAATGCAATAATTAGGCACAGAGCGATTCTTTTTGGAACAGTTTGATGAGGTGGTCAATTACCTGTGCTATATGACAGCAAGTGGTACGACTGGTTTAACTTAATAAGTACATTCTTGAAAGAGGCCACTGTGGTGTACATTAGTTGCACTGGAAAGGTTCTCTTTTGATATTATAAAAGTAAAGCCTAAAATATCAATTAATTTAATTTGTTTGGCATACTTTATGCTTTACACATCACCAGATTATTTTCTCCAAATATCATATCCTGTGAATTGAATATGCATTAGAAATACGAAGAACACCATTAAAATTTTGTTTCAGGAGGACGCTTCTGATTACTTAACTGAGACTGATAAGAGAAGAAGTGGCTTCATCTGAATTTGTCAGGGATGCAACTTTTTAAGTAATGCTAGATTGATGGTGAGAAGAGTTTTTGATGAAATAACACATACTGGTTCATGTAGGATTGTTCAATATATTTTTCTTTTTACATTTGATTTAATGAATAGAATTTTTTTGGTTGTTGATATCCTAGCATTAAATGATAAAAACATATTTTTTACCCAAATAAATTCATATTCTTGTCACCTACTACCAGTACTTGAAAATTTGAAACATTATTCATAATTGAATCTTTTTTTAACTGAATATCTTTTAAAGATAAATTTGTTTTATTCTTTCATCCCACTATTTAAAAGGATTTTCACATTTTTATCTTCTAAGGAATTGTCAATGAGAAGCTTAAACTGCACAGACTATACATTAAAATCACTTTACTTTTTAAGCTGTCATGAACTGTTTCAAAAAATGCTAAGTTGCTATTGTTTAATGTCTGTCATTTTATAATGCTTTAGAAGTTATCTATCCTGTAAAATTATTAACTGATGCTAAAATTGCCTTGTAAGTATTAGGACAATAGCAATTTTGTAGCAGCTGGGACACTGCCAATGTAAGATAAGTACATTTTGCTCGGTAGATTCATAAAGTGCTTTGAAATGGTTTGTAACTGATGGATGGATGCATTTTCTAAGTGTGGAAAGCAATATTTTGTAGAAGGAAATGGCTTGAAAGCTGACACACATGCATGCAAATGCCATTCTCTTCAGTAAGTAATTTGCTTTTTCTTTCAAAAGCATAAATGGCATAGTTAGACACATTATTTTGTATATTGCATATAACAATACAAGATGCACAAAAACAGCAAGTACAAAACATTTCATATTGATAGAGGAACCCATGGCTGTAGTATATGATTAGCATAAATGTATACACACTGAAGTAATGCCTTTAGGATTAAAAAGTGAAGCGGAACAAAAAAAAAGTTCTCCTAACTTCAGGAAATGTAAATATTAATTTTATTTTTCTCTTTCACACACACTTCTCTGTTTTAAGGAATTCATTAGACCCAATTTCAGTAAAGTTGGTCTAATGATCATAAGTTTTTGCTTAGAAAATAATTGATTATTAGAATGAATAAATATGGATCTTTTTTCTTGTTCCAGCTTCCAAGCTGGTTTCCATTTTACAGTATTAGTCTGACAGGATAAAAATCAATTAGAAAATAGTAATGCGCATTTCTTAGGCCTATGGAATCTACAGGACCTACATGGACCTATATGCTTGTCTTTTTTGCTTCTTGGGCTTTATGAACTGTGGAATTTTGAAGGGGTTCCAAAATATCTCTAATACATTGTATACACTGGAGTTCCCTTCACTCTTCTCCTCTAATCTTCTTTTCACTCACCTGAATTTATTTCAATTCTTGCTCCAATCTACTAGAATAGATTTGTTTTCATGTATACATATAGAAGATGAAGAGAGAAAGAGTTATTTGGAGTGCTTTTCCTCACCACAATTACTGTTGTTCTGTGAGCTGTACAGAGTTGTTTTAAGATGGGTTGCCATACAAACCTTTTAAATGAATATAAGTAGTTCTGACTTACAACTGTTCATTTAGTGACTGTTGAAAGTTACAGCAGAACTGAAAAAAGTGACTTATGGACCATTTTTCATATTTACGACTGTTTCAGTATCCCCATTCAGGGTCACATAATCAAAATTCAGACCTGTATTAGTGGACTCATATTTATGATAGTTGCAATGTCCCATGGTCATGTGATCAAATTTTTGCAAAGCCAATAGGGAATCCAGATTCACTTAACAATTGTTTACTAACTTAACAGCTGCAGTGATTCACTTTACAACTTTGGCAGGAAAGGTCGTAAAATGGAGCAAAACTTGCTTTAAAATGTCTTACTTAACAAAAGAAATGTTGAGCTCAGTTGTGGTTGTAAGTCATGGACGACCTGTAAACAGTAAAATCATTGGATAGACCCCTCTTGTTTCTCCATTTATATATTGTTTAATACAAGACATTAATACAATTCTTGTCTATCCCCAAAATAATTTAAGGAGAATCATTTAGAGTATTACATAATAATTATCCAGTTGACAGAGAAAATGGAAATATTTGCCTCACATGAATTTATGAAATGTGAGCAAAGATTCAACAGAACACTTGAAGTCCATATAAGCCTTCCTGGGAAATGTTTTTTGCCCAAATCTGATATCACAGCCCTTAACAGTTATGTTTTTTTCCCTCTTAATTAAAAAAAAAGTCATGTCAGGAACAGCTCCTGGTAGAGAAGTTATCAGTCTAACCTGTTAGGGTTTAAATCACACTGACTTTAATGATTGTACAGAATAATCCAGAATATCGAATTCTTATATAGTGGAATGGCTGGTAAATGATCACCAGTGTATTTCAAAATTAAACAACATATTCAATTTTTTTTACCTTCTCAGATTTATCTGCCTACCTGTTATGCCAAAGAGAGTTCTCATCTATTTTGAATGAAGCAAAAAGAAATATACCAGGATTAACAAGGTCATAAGCATTAATGGATCATAACATATATGATCACAATGTTCTACAAGTGCAAGGAAGGAAGAACCAAGAATTTAAATACAAGTTGTTCTCAGTAAACTATTACCAAATCATATAATATGAAGCACAGGAGGAGGTGGGGAATTTGAATTTTTTGACTTTGTTACAATTGAATATTGGAATATCTTAGGGTTACCTTGTGAAAATGCAACATAGCAGTAACAGGAACTTCATTAAGATACAAAAGCAACTAGATTGTTTGGCCATCACATTCTACCCATAATTAAAGTGACCATAGTAATTTTTTTCAGACGCATTTGTATCTTTGAATTTTGGAAGAGGCTCCAAAGATTCTTTAGAGTGTTGCTAGTGATGAAAGTGACAAAGGTACAAAAATAGGTTAGCATAACAATTGACATAACTATTTTTGTCCATAAAATAATAACAATAATAAATTGCAATAATAATAAATTGCACCAGGAAAATTTAAGGATATTATTTGAGATAGCTTCCCCCCTGAGCTGCCAGTTGCTTATTCATGACTTAGTATTTATGCTAGGAGACTGATGATTCCTCTCCCCCAATCCAAATGTTTCTGAAATGTGACTAAAGGCCCGGTCCCACTGGCCGACAGACGCAAAATGTATGCATAAAGGATACAGTGGACGAGCAAAATTTCAGGAGTGGCTCCATCCATTGTCATCCACTCCAAAAAGTGCTGAAAATTTGCATAAACAGAACGGAAAAGAACGGACATGGGTATTATGTAGTGGGGATGTTAAATGGATGTTCATAGGAAGCCTAGCGGATAACAGCGGATGGAAGCTGCTCCTACCCAGTCCAGGTCTGCTCCTCCACCCCAGGCAATGTCACAGCCTTTCCAGGGCTTTCAACAGCCCCTCACCTGCCAAGGCTACAACTGCCAGGACTTCCCACAGCAGAAGCAGAACTTCCCAGTCCAGAACCAGGTTCATCGCACTCCACAGACGCCACTCCTCACCCAGCTTCAGACCACACAGCCCCACTACACTCCTCATTCCTCCACCCCACAGCCAAGCCCGTCAACGGACAAACTGTCATGAGTATTGAGCCTGACATCTCAAGTCCTTGATGAGGGGCCGCTCAACCTCACGGGACTGAGTCAGCTCTCGGACAGCTTCCTGAACACACCATCCCCTGTTGTACCCTCGGGGCCAAGCACCCCAATGGTGCCTCAGATCAGCACTCAAGCCACAGCCACCTCCACAGTCCCTGCCTGCTTAACAGCTGAGACCTTGGACATGCCTCAGAGTGACTGAGAATAGTGCCAGAGACTGAGATGTACTTCTTTGCTGAAGACACTTTACTTGGTTCATTTTGCTTTTTTAATAAAGTCATAAAGTTTACCTAAGAAAGTTAATAAAGGTTATCTTTGCTTAATACACTAAATACAGTTTACTTGGTTCATTTCCCTTATTTAATAAAGTCATAAAGTTAAGAAAGTAAAGGTTATCTTTGCTTAAGACACTTGGTTCATTTCTTTTTTACTTAATAAAGTGTTGATGAAAACTTTGAAAAAATGGTTAAGCCTTTGCATGCTTGTGGGATAGATAAGGATAGTTGTGGGACAGATAAACCTCCAGTGTAAGCATAGTGGGACTGTATAGTCCAACATCCCAGCTGCCACACATATGGGCCTTTATTATCAATAACAATTTATTCACTGATCAACACATTTTAAAATAAACAAAGCTCTTTATTAATGCCCTATTCATTGTAGAACCACTCAACATACATGGCACAATCTCATCAGTGTTATGCGACAGCCTCAAAGAAGCATCCATTAATCATCTATCATCCTGTCTTGCCATTCCACTGCTCCAGCTGGGGAGTTGCACCAGTGTCTCAGGAGGTTGCGCTGCTTCTTCCCTTCATGTGAAACTCTGTTGGGGCCTTGTACATCCACAGTGTCTATCAGGTTATGTCCTTGCCTCCATTCACCATTCACCAGGCTCCATGTCCCCATTCCCTTGTTGACGGTCAACAAGTATGTTCTGCAACACTGGGTAGCAGGTGCGCATGAGATTGTGCAGGATGCAGCAAGCTTCCACGATGCTCTTCACAGTCTCTGGGTGATGCTGCATGGTGGTGAGAAGTATGTGGAACCTGTTGGCCAGGATGCCAAAGGCTTTCTCCACCACCTGTCTTGCCCTGGACAGCCTGTAGTTGAAGATCCTCTCTTCACAGGTGAGGTATCTTGAACTGTACAGCTTCATGAGGTAGGTTCTGAGGGAGAAGGCGTCATCACCAACGATGAAGTAGGGCACATCTTGTGTGTCATTGGGTAGGGAGTCTGGATCTGGAAAACCCATGATGAGGTTGCATTCCAGCCCATCCTTGAGGTCACTTGCGTTGTATACCTGGCCATCTGAAGCTGACCCATTGCCTGAAGCATCGATGTAGATGAACTTGTAGTCAGCATCAACCATGGCAAAGAGGATGATACTGAAGAAGCCCTTGAAGTTGTGATAAGTGGACCCTGAGTTGGCTGGAGCTTTGCAGGCCACGTGCTTCCCATCTATGGTTCCAATGGTGTGGGGAAAGTTCCACCTCTGATACCACTCTTCTGCAAGTTTTCTCCAGCCTTGTTCAGTGGTAGGACACTTGAGGAGCTCCTCCGCGTATTCTTTGATGATGGCCTGCACCACTTCTCTGACCACAATGCTGATGGTGTTTTGTGGCACCCTCCATGCATACTGCATGTTTCTGTATGTGGTTCCCGAGGCCAGGTGCCGCAGAGTCAGTTCCACCTTCAGTCCAGGGTCCAGATTGGGATGGAAGTTGGTGCTAGGCTTGGTCAACCTGGGTCTCAGATGCTCTACAAGTTCATCAAACATGGCTGGTGGCATCCTCATGAAGTGATGGAATGCACGAGGGTCTTCATTCCTCAGCTCCACCAGCAACTGGTCATACAGTCCAAACTCCATTCTTCTCAGGATCCATCCTTGGACCCAGACAGCTCTTGGACATCTTCTTCTCCTTCTGTATAAAAGTTGAAACACTCAGTTGAAACAAATACAGGTTTTGGTTCTGGTGATGAATGAGCGCAGCTATCATATGGACTGTGTCATTGTTAAGCCTGGGTTCCCCAACCAGGGTTAGGTAGACAAGCTAAACAGAATGTGCAGCGTTAGTCAGATAGACACACAGATAAACGAGTGAGCTAAGCTTGTATGTTTATTAACATACAGTAAAAATAACAGATACGCTTATGCTATCAAGAATATAGTTTATTCCATTATAAGTTCATGGCATAGTCAAATAACAGTCCAATGTATTTGACTTGTCATGTATCAAGTAGTCAGTCCATTCAGGGATATTCAGTTAGCAAAGTCCATGTAGAATATCCTATGTCAGTTGTAACTATGTATCATTTATGTGTTTGCAAATGTGTATCAATACAACTATGTATCATTCAGGCATTTGCAACATTGTATCATTCACGTGTAATCATTGAACTTCTGTCTCCTCAGTAACCTTTTACAGGGCACGTACAGAGACAAGGAGTCAAGCATTCACTTTGAGATTACATCGACTGGCATGCAGCTTTGTAAGGAATGTCTTGATCAAATTGTAGATCGTGCCATCTTGTCTGACTTGGTATTTTGCCTTATCTAAGCCTTGCATATCCTGCTTGACCTGGGCTTGACCTAGGCTCTGAATAAACAATGATAGTGACCCCCCCCTTTGAATGGGCATAATAAAAGAGCTTGTACCCAGCCATTCTGGGCGCACTCATCCCGAGAAACTTCGTCTCCTGTCGTTTTTCTCTCCTTCGCTCCCTATCATGAGACGCCCATCTGATACGGGATAGCAGATACCGCATTCTGGTGACCCCGACGTGATTCCCTAAGGGGGATACGTAGCGACGCGCTCATATCTTACTCGCTCGATGGGAGCTGTGCATCGCCAGGCCTGAAGCGAATTGCACATCATCGGATCTGAAACACGGTCTCGACTTCGTAAGTATGGGCGGAAACTTTTCTCAACAACAGACAGAGCATCTGAAGGAATTGAGGGAGTTAGTCGCTTCTTCTTCTAAATATTCTGCTAATTTAAAGGGCTCGCCTGTAAAAATTAAACCTATTGCTACATTATTGGCTTATGTGTGGCAACATTGTCCCACTTATCCAGAGAAAGGGTCCTTAAAAATCTCCATTTGGGAAAAAATTGGTGACTATCTCCATAATCCTCCTCATGCACCTATTGGCATTTTGGTCACTTGGAGGAAAATTATGGAGGCTTTAAAAGTCCATTATAAAATAGAAGCAAAAAGTGTATTTGAATCTCCTCCACCAAGTTGTGATAACTTTCCTGTCCTTCAACCCTCCGCTCCCAATGATCAAAAATCCTTAGGAGAGCCTCCCTCCATCCAATCCACTTCTTTAAAAGGAGAGCTCTCGTGTCCTCCACCACCACCCCGAGAGGGGGGGGTGTTGTAAAAGCCATTCAACAAGCCTTTTAGAAATGGATGAGGACAATTTTTGGTCTGGGAGTCAGAATTAGAAATGGGGCAGGCAGCCAGCCCCACAACAAAGGCTGCTGAAAATTGCAACCATACAGGGACAAATATCCTCATTTTTTAATCTATCATTACATGGATGATATATTGGTATCTGCACCTGGCCCAAAGGGCACGGTATTAAAAACTCTGCCGTGCCTGACCTCCATTCTAGATAAAGCAGGACTCACAATAGCCCCAGAAAAAATACAATCCAAACCACCCTTTTCCTATTTAGGTCACAAGTTACTTGCTTCAGCTGCTGTTCCTTCCCTTCCCCTCCCAACACTTCCCCCAAAACCTACACTTGTGATCTTACAACAGTTCCTAGGAACCTTAAATTGGGCACGTCCTTATTTGGGTTTGACCACAGCTACATTAGCTCCTCTCTTTAATGCCCTCACACAAGGTAAAGCCCCTTCTGATGTTATCATTCTAAACAAAGAGCAGTTGCAGGCATTAAAAGATGTTTCTCATTCACTGGCTACTCGATGGGTGGATCGAGCTATAGAGAATTGCCCTTTATCAATTGCTTTACTAAATACTGTTCAAAGACCTACAGCTGTTATAATGCAATCTCATCAAACACAGGTTCTGATTTTAGAATGGCTTCATTTGTCTCACACCCCACGGACCACAATCACTAGTAAAGCCTCTGCATATTCCCAGTTGATCTTTAAAGGTCGACAAAGATGTAAACAACTCATGGGATGTGAGCCTGTTTCAATATTCACTCCTTGCTCACTGACCACGTGGGAAATGCTATGGTGTAATTCAGAAGAACTACAATACGCTTTAGAAGAATGGCCAGGGCAAACTTCTTGCCATTTACCAGCAGACCCACATTTCACTTTTCTTAAAACTCTCCCTTTTGAATGGCAATCCCCTCTCTCAATATCTCCATTAGTAAATGCACCTACGCTTTATGCAGATGGGGGGAAAGTGTATGGTGCTTGTGCATGGAACCAGGAGGGAGAGTGGAAAACTAAAATTACCCCCCCGCAACTTTCTGCTCAACAGGCAGAACTTGCTGCATCTCTTATTGCATTTCAACAGTTTCAAAAAGCTCCTTTTAATTTAATAGTTGATTCCTTGTACGTTTCTCAGATTTTAAAAAATATATATCAAGCCTATTTATCTCCTAGCATATCTGTTCCTTTGTTAAAATTGATGATTCCTATACAACAATGTATCAACAGTCGTAGGCATCCATTCTTTGTAGCACATATCAGGAGCCACCAACCTCTTCCTGGTATTTTACAGGAGGGAAATAAGGTGGCAGACGCTGCTGCATCAGGTAAATTAATTTGTAATCTGACAGCAGCACAAAGCCATGACTATTTTCACCAAAATAAAAAAGCATTACAAAAACAATTTTCTCTAACTCAGGCAGAAGCTGCTGCCATTATTCAACAATGCCCCACATGTAGTAAGCAAGGACATTCCATTCCCATAGGAGTAAATCCTAGAGGATTGAAAGCTTGTGAAATTTGGCAAATGGATGTAACTCAGTATCCACCTTTTGCACCTTGGAAATATTTGCACGTTTCCATTGATACATATTCAGGATTTATTCTGGCTACTCCTCAAAGGGGAGAAGCTGTAAAACATGTCATCAATCATTCAATTCGTACCTTTGCCTCGCTGGGACGTCCAAAAGAAATCAAAACAGACAATGGACCTGCCTATACGAGTTCTGCTTTCCAGGACTTCTGTAATAGATGGGATGTAACTCACAAGTTTGGGATTCCCTATAACAGCCAGGGGCAGGCTATTGTGGAACGAGCTCACTTATCTCTGAAACGTGCTCTTGATCGCTATTCATTGCTGGAAAAACCTCCCAACCTCCCAGCATTGCAAAATTCTCTTAACATTTGTCTTTACACTTTAAATTTTCTTAATCTGACTGGCATTCCTCCTACTTCTGCTGCCTCACGTCATTTTTCCTTCCCTTCACCCCCTCCTAACAGACCTCTGGTACATTATCGCAGATTGCCAGATCCCACCTGGCAGGGTCCTGCTGAGCTTCTCACCTGGGGACGAGGCTATGCTGCGATTTTACTACCAGACAAAACCACTTGCTGGGTCCCTGGTCGGGAGGTAAGACCCTATCATGGAAATTCCTCTGCTACATCTGCATCTTAAACTCTTCCTGATATTCTTGCCTATATCCTCTTTGCAATTTCTACCTTATTCTTATCCTACTTATACCTTTGTTCAACATGGTCATTGGACCACATTAGAATTTCACTTTACTAATTATGATAATGACTGTCCTATTGTCTGTTGGCATAATAATCTTCCCTTAAATCTATCTCCTTACATTTACACATACTTCAACAAAACCTATGCTTCCTGTCAAAAGATTATGCATATTAAAGCCACTTCATTAACAGAAGGCTATTATACTTGTTCTATGAGGGTACGTCATGAAAATGCTACCCATAACTTTCACTCTGTCACTTCTGTTTTGTTTACAGAACACTCTATTACTCACTCTTTTGTTCCTTCTTTACTCTTCCTATGGAAAAGAACCTTAAAATCTTTTCCTCTATTCAAGCTAGATATAGGGGGACCTAAATGTCCTTCTCTTGTATTATGGATTCCTCCAACCCAATTAACATCCTTGATGAATGATCAAATTAATCTTCATTGTCATTATTGTAATTATTATCCTTTTTCTACTAATTGCATTCCCTTTTCATCTCTTAAATGTTCTACAACTAACTTGTCCATAGTCCTCTCTCCTACTTGTAATGCTTTTATATACCCAAACTCTGATCCTGTCAACAAACAACGCTTCAAAAGAACTGTCCATGACAATCCACAGAAGCCTCACAGAAAATATAATATTACTTGGACTATAAAAGATTTTCAGGGCATTCCTTTAAGCTCTACAACCAATTCTTCTCGCATAGAAGACTTCTACCCACCACTTCAATTTGATTTGGCAGAAATGCTTGTAGGCTCCACCGCCTACAACTCACCTTCTCATCCAACTGAGCCTAGTCATAGAGTGGTAAATAAATATAGGTTTTATGTATGCCCAGGACAGCCCGTTTCCAACACTCAGACCCCTGCCCAACGACTTCTTGACTGTGGGGGGTCATCTGATTACTTTTGCAAAGCCTGGTCATGTGTTTCTACTGGACATATTTATTGGGATCCAGGCACTAAGGGTGATCTCATTACTGTCACTTGCACCACATGGGACATTCCATGCAGTGATAAAAAATTACCCAAATGCAACCCGGTAACCATAAAGTTCACGGACCAAGGCAAGAAAAGTACTCTATGGGACACTGGCTTGAAATGGGGTGCCCGCCTAAAAGGAGTCTGGCCAGAAAAGCATTATGGAAATATTTTTTACATTCAACGTCACATTGAACTCCCTCGCTCTAACCCGGTGGGACCACATGAAAAGGTTATTAAATCCCCATTCTTGCAACCCATAACACAAGGAGTTAACCCATTGATTCCAATGATCAAAGCTTCCTATGCCTTCCTGAACTCTTCAAACTCATCAATTGCCTCCACATGTTGGCTTTGTATTTCTGCCTCTCCACCTTTTTATGAAGCCATCGCTTCCCAAGAATCCATTACCAATTCCACATCAGACGAACTTTGCCGTTGGAGGAACTCCACTATTACTGTTTCTTCCATCACTGGACTTGGTTGTTGCTTGGGAAATATTCCATTCAATTACTCACAATATTGTCATAATGTTTCTAATGGCTATCATTGTAATGTATATCTTCCTAAGAACTGCCTTGGCCGCTTCCACACCATCGGAGGATACTCTGCAGTCTACACCACTTCAGGAGGAAATTTAACATCACGCCTGAAAGGAATGTATTTTATCCCTGGCAACAACTCTGTCTGGGCTTGTTCCACCGGTCTCACAGCATGTGTCTATGGGGATGAACTTATAAAATCCAAATCATTTTGCATTCAAGTATGGCTTGTACCAAAAATTAATGTGTATAACTCTGATGATTTTATATCCCTACAGGCACCCATGGAATACCCCCTCAGAGCAAAGCGAGAAATTATTAGTACTCTCACTCTAGGTTTACTGCTTGCTCTGGGCACCACGGGCGCAGCCACGGGCATTGCAGGACTAGCTGTCTCTGAACAAAAAATTACAGCTCTAGGTTCAGTCATTGATGATGATTTATTACGAATTGAGAAGTCAATTACAGCTTTGCAAAACTCCTTGACTTCCCTCTCAGAAGTGGTCTTGCAGAATCGCAGAGGTTTAGATCTGTTATTTTTAAAACAAGGGGGATTGTGTGCTGCGCTTAAAGAAGAATGTTGTTTTTATGCTGATAACAGAGGGATTGTGTTGGATTCTATGAAAGAATTAGAAAAACACTTAAAAGATAGAGAAAACGAAAGGTTAAACATGTATAATTGGTATCAAGGCTTGTTTTCTATTTCACCATGGCTTACAACCCTTATAACTGCATTGGCAGGACCATTAATAATCATTATATTGATATGTATTATAGGACCTTGTTGTTTTAACAGAATATTGCAATTTTTGAAAAATCAATTATCCTCCATAACTGCTAATGTTAATGTGTTATTGCAAACTCATGTTAAGCCCTTAACACCGGATGAAAAAATGTCATTGTTGAATTACCGCTCCTTGGACAACCCTGATGCTGACGGATCGCACCCCTGCCTAGATGACTGGGATGGTGAACATTTTAGAAAAAAGGTTCCTGTCTTCTTGGACAAGGAAGAAGATTCGTCATAAAAAATAAAAACAGAGGAGATGTTGTAACTATGTATCATTTATGTGTTTGCAAATGTGTATCAATACAACTATGTATCATTCAGGCATTTGCAAAATTGTATCATTCACGTGTAATCATTGAACTTCTGTCTCCTCAGTGACCTTTTACAGGGCACGTACAGAGACAAGGAGTCAAGCATTCACTTTGAGATTACATCGACTGGCATGCAGCTTTGTAAGGAATGTCTTGATCAAATTGTAGATCGTGCCATCTTGTCTGACTTGGTATTTTGCCTTATCTAAGCCTTGCATATCCTGCTTGACCTGGGCTTGACCTAGGCTCTGAATAAACAATGATAGTGACCCCCCCCCTTTTGAATGGGCATAATAAAAGAGCTTGTACCCAGCCATTCTGGGCGCACTCATCCCGAGAAACTTCGTCTCCTGTCATTTTTCTCTCCTTCGCTCCCTATCATGAGACGCCCATCTGATGCGGGATAGCAGATACCGCAGTCAGTTCACTTACAAATCAGTTCTTTGTTCTCTCTCCCGTTCGAGCAATGCAGTCTTGATTCCAAGCAGTAATCAGGGATCATCAAAGCCAGAGCAAGCAAGCTGTAGACTTGCTACTTTTATATTGTTTTCATAACCACTCCCTTAATTGCTATTTCACAGTTAAAGCTGCAGACACTTTAACATACACTAACTATGATTCATAGTTATTATTTCACCTAAACCAGTTTGGGTAAACAATGTTATCCCTAACAGTCATGATCCATGGTGGAGAACAACTGATGATGTGGAAGACCAAGACCAAGGGTGAAGAGGTCTGTACACCATGGCTTCTTGATTCATACTGAGATCCAGATGATTTTCTTTCCCTTTTTATAGGAAATATTGGTAGTCTGCTAGGTGTCCTTCTACAGACTCTAGACATACTCCAGACATCCTAAATATATGAGATACATCCCAGGTACAAATGTTTTGTCCGTTTTAATCCTTTATATACGAGATTCGTACGCTTACATCCTTTCTATTTCCATGTTACTAATGCTGTGTAGACGTTCCATGTATCTTTTGTGTCCTCCCTCTTTTCTTTTTCAGCTGCTGCGGATGTGAATTGAGGGGATGGCCAGAGGATGCAGAGAGGATACAGCAGTTGTTTAATGGATGATAATGGACATATAACGTTTGTTGCCCATATATGTCGTGGATGTTCATCGTACGTGGCGGAAAGTTCATCCATTCACAAAGTTTTGTGCAGCTCAAAAATTTTTGCGCGGATGAAATCGCAGTGGACGGATGCTCGACAGATAGAGCATATGAAACACGTATGCAATGAGTACACAATGGATGCATAGCGTTTTCCAACGGATGGCAAGCTTTTTTTTAATGTTTTACATCCTCTTTGCATCTGTAAATGCAGTGGGACTGGGCCTTAAGACTTAAATGACTTAAGATGGAATATTCTTTTTTTGTACACTTAAGTTATCATATGGGTTCCTGCTCTGAGTGCCATCATCTGAAATTAATTGGTGGTTTAAGTAGTTGCAGTCTAGTCTGTTGCTAGAGACATTTAATTGGACCTCTTCTATTTACTTTTTTTGAGGTCAGTATTGAAAACAGTGTTATTCTAGTGAACATATGAAGTGTTTTATTGGAAATCAATGATACTCATATGTTGCTGTATATAATGCATTTAACACATATTTTTATATTGGGTTGCCTTTAAATCAAGTTATTTCCCCATGCAATCATTCCCCAAACCAGTAAGATTTGAAGGAAGTCATGACTAACATATTTATTTCAGAAGGATGCAAATTCACTCAACTGTATATTTTTGATTGAACTGATATTTAAAAATTGTTCTCAATAGCCCTGAGCTAGGGATGCATAAATGATTCAGTACTTTTGGATGTGTAGACTAACATGCTGATTTTATTTTTGATCTTTCAAAAATAAAAAATATTCAGAATGCACATAATTTGATGAAACCTGTGTTTTTCAGTTTTACAGTAACGTTCCTGTGTATGGAAGTGCAAGTATTAGAAAAATAAGGAACTTTAGTGGCCATGTATTGTAGAAAGATCTATTGCAAAATGCATCTTATTAACACAAAAAAAGCTTACCAAATTGGGAAAATATGATAAAAATGCATAAAAAAGAGACATAGACAACAAACTACATGCAAATGTTTTTACAACCTTTGTATGCATAGATGGTGGAACTAATTTTTGTGAGTGATGGGGTAGTAAAATGAGGTATTCATTGAAACGAAATGAAATTTGAAAATCAAATGAAATTGAACACCAAAAATAATAAACCAGTCAGGTATATTTGAAGGGAAAGGACAACAAATTTGCTCCTCTCTGCCTGGGCACTTTCAAGAAGCTGGCACCAGATCAAGATAGGGAGTCTGTTCTTCTTCAACAGTCTTTGTACCTTCAGCAACAACTGGCATAATAGGCTGATTTTACTTCTGATTTTTATTCAAGAGAACCTGGTCAGGATCAAGGTACATTCACCTCATCTTACCTTCCTGCTCTTCCAGAGGTGGCTTTCTCTGTGCTTATTTCAGTGATGATGAAGTGTTTTTTCTGGTAAGTCTGGTCTATCAGGACAACCTGATAGAGAACCAGAGGTGATATTCAGCAGGTTCTGACTAGTTATGGAGAACCAGTAGCTGAAATTTTGATCAGTTCAGAGAATCATTAACTACCACCTCTGACTGGCCCCACCCCCATCTATTCTCTGCCTCCTGAGTCCCAGCTGATTGGCTGGGTCTACTTTTATTGCCCTGCACAGGAGAATGGAGCTGGAAAGCAGGTTAGTGGGGTGTGGAGAGAATGGGATTTTGTAGTAACCTTCCCCCTGGAATGGGGAGGGAATGGAGATTTTACAGTATCCTTCCCCTGCCATGCCCACCAAGCCATGCCCACAGAACCATTTTTTTTAACTTTTTATTTTTTACAACATACGAACAGAACATAAAAACATAAAACCCTCTTTCAATTATATACATACAGTGTGTCAGTTGGTTACAGTCTTTTGTGCTATCCTTTTTTTACCATTACTCATAAGTTATATAAATTCTCACCATATCAGTCTAGCTTGTGCTTGTATAATATCAATTATTAAACATTCATTTGATTATTTTTTCATCATTTTATATGAGATATTCTAATTTTCATTATGATTTAATCTGATACATTCATCCAATGGTTATATATTTTATATTGTATTCTTTATCAGTCTGTTAACTTTTATTGTAAGGCTTACTAATTTATTTCCTTACCATGTCTATTTATCTAACCATTCATAAAATAAATCCCATATCATATAAAATTGTTTATCCTCTTGTTCTCTAATTTCAAATGTCAGTTTACTCATTTCGGCACAGTCCATGATTTTCTTAATCATTTCCTCCAGCATAGATGTTTTTTCAATTTTCCAATTCTTAGCAAATACATTTCTAGCTGCTGTTAAAACATTTACAATCAAAAATTTCTGGTATAATTCCCAATAAAAATATCTCAGGTTTAAAGTCCATGTGTTGTTTTGTCATTTTTTCCAACCATGTGTGGATTATAATCCAATATCTTTTTGCATCTGAGCATGTCCACCACATTTGGTAAATGAACCAGGTATCTGATGACATTTCCAACATTTATCCGATTTATTCTTGAACACCCTCGCAATTCTCATCAGGGGTAAGTGCCACCTGTAAAACATCTTATACAAATTTTCTTTTTATGCAGTTGACATTGTCATTTAATAATTCTGAGACCACAATTTTTGCCATTTATCTAAATCAATCCCATATCCGAAATTTCCCCCCCATTCAATCATTGCTTTTTTTTATTTGTTCTTCCTCTAATTTAAACTCTAGCAAATGTGCATAAAGTTTTTTTATTACTTTTTCATCGGTACTTGTCAAAATTTTATCTAAATCAGTCAACTTATCATAGATACGTTCTGTTTTAACATCTTTATCAAATCTAGCTTGTATTTGCAAATATGAAAACCAATTCATTTTTACACCTTGTTCTTCCAATGCTTGCATAGATTTAAGCTCACCCTTTTCATTCAATATCTCACCATATCTAACTGTTTGTTCCTTTTTATATATTATTGGATAGGAAAAAGCTTCAATAGTAGATAACCATAGCGGAATTTTTTAATAAAATTGCTGTTTTATCTTCTCCCAGTTTAGAAACAATGCTTCTCGAATATAATGTCTTCTAAAGTACCCCTGCATTTTAGTTCCCTTATACCAGAGGAAGAAATGCCACCCTAACAGCAGGTCATGTCCTTCTAAGTTCAAAAGTCTAGTATTCCTTAGTGTTATCCACTCCTTTACCCACATCAGACTAGTCGCTTGGTAGTATAATTCCCAATTGGGCAAAGCAAATCCTCCTCTTATTCTTGCATCTTATAGCAATTTAAGTTTTATTCTCACTTTGTTCCCCTGCCAAATGTATTTTAGCACTATTTTATTTAAATCTTCAACAAATTCTTTCTCTAATCTGATTGGAATTGTCTGGAATAAGTGTAAGATTCTAGGCAATACATTCATCTTAATTGTAGATATTCTTCCAATCAGTGATAATTGTAAATTTTCCCATTTTATCAAATCCGTTGCAATCTGTTGTTTAAGTTTGAGATAATTGTCTTCCTTAAGTATGCTACATCTTGGTGTTATATGTATCCCTAAATACTTAACCTTGTTTGTGACCTGGATCCCCAGAACTTCCTCCAATTCTTTCTTTTGTCTTACTAACATGTTCTTTGCTAAAATCTTTGTTTTATCTTTATTTATTTTCAAACCTGCTACTTTCCCATACTCTTCTATCTTTTCTATCAGTTTAGATGCAGACTCCAATGGATCCTCCAATATAAATACCAGGTCATTTGCAAAAGCTTGTAATTTATATTCTTCTTTTTAAATTTTCATTCCTTTCATTTCTTTTTCTTCTCTGATGTTCCTATTCAGCACTTCCGGTGTTAACACAAACAACAGAGGCGACAGTGGACAGCCTTGTCTGGTCCCTTGTCTGTTAATTCTCCATTTATCATAAGCTTTGCAGTTTGTTTATGATATATCGTTTCTATGGCTTGAGTAATTTTTTTACCAGAGCCCATTTGGTCCAATTGTAACAGCATAAAATGCCAATTCACATTATCAAAGGCTTTTTGTGCATCTATAAACATCAGAGCCATTTGTTTTTCAGGATGTGTCTCATAGTATTCCAATGTATCTAAAATGATTCTCTCATTATCTTTAATCTGTCTCTTTGGCAGAAATCCATTTTGATCAGGATGAATAAAATTGTTTAAGTATATTTACAATCTTTCTGCCAAAATTGAAGCAAAAGTTTTATAATCTGAATTTAATAGTGATATAGGTCTGTAATTTTTAACTTGCTATGGGTTTGTGTCCTCCTTCAGTACAAGCGTGATATATGCTTTTGACCATGTTTTGGGTATTCTCTTCTTTGTCATAAGTTCATTCATAATTTCTAATAAGTGAAGATTCAATGTTTCCTGGAATGTCTTATAAAATTCCACTGGCAAACCGTCTGGACCTGGTGCTTTCCCAATGTTTTGCTTTTTTAAAGCTTCTGTTAGTTCCATCGTTGTTATATTACATTCTAACATTGTTCAGTATCTTTGGGTATCTGGGGCAAAATTTGCTTCCTGTAAATATTGTTGAATTCTTTCTTCCTGAACATTCTCTTGATGGTACAGTTTTCCATAGTAATCCTGAATAATTTTTTTCTTCTCTGCATTTCCATAACACACAAGTTCTTGTTCATTTATCAATTGATTTATTCTTCTCAAGTCTCTTTCCTTTCTCAGTTTACCTGCTAGCCATCTGCCTGGTTTGTTTGCATCTCCAAAATAGTTCGGCTTTGCATTTTTAATTTTTTGTGCTATTTCTTCTTTTTCCATTAGCCCCATTTTATGCTTAGTTATGTCCATTTTAATTTTAATGTCCTTTTTTGTGGAAATTTCTGTAGCTTTTTTTCCAATTTCTTGTAGTCATCTTCTAATATTTTAAAGATTTTTTTCTGTTTTATATTTCTTTTCCTTGTATAGTTCACTATCAAACCTCTTGTATAAGGCTTCATCATGTCCCAGAGGTTCTGTAACAATGTATCCTCTTTTGTATTTTCTTTAAAGAAAAAAGTCAATTCTCTCTCAATTTTCTGTTTAAAGTCTTTTTCCTTTAATATCATATTATTTAGAGTCCATCTAGATCTTCTTTTTTGTCCTTTCCATCCAAGTGTTATTGGATTGTGATCTGCCCAGGTACTTGCTTCTATTTCAATGTCTTGTATGTGAGAAAGCAATTCTGTTGACATCCATATCATATCTATTCTAGACCATGATGCATGTCTATTTGAATAAAAGGTATATTGTTTATTTTCCACATTTCTCTCTCTCCATGCATCTTTTAAGTTTATCTCATTTACCATTTGAAAGAAGGATTTTGGCAATATCTTTCTAGTTTTCTTTGCTGTTTTTTGTGTTTTATAATCCAATTTGTCATTTATTATCTCATTAAAATCTCCCATCAGACAGATATTAGCATAGTCCAGTTCAACTATTTTCTTATGTAATTTCCTGTAAAAATCTTGATTATCATTTGGGGCATAAATTGCTGTTAAAAGTGTCTTTAGATTATTGTCCATTATCTCCACCATCAAAATCCTTCCATTATCATCTGTATATATTTGTTCCACAGGGATTGTATCTCTAATATATAATACCACTCCTTTCTTTTTACAGCATGTCAATGCTGTAAATAATTTCCCTAATTTTTGTTGTTTCAATATATAATCATGTTGTTTTTTAATATGTGCTTCTTGTAGGCAGATTATATCAAATTTTAATTTCTCTAACTTATGAAATACTTTTTGTTCTGTTCTTAAAAGAAGGTACGTGAGACAGGAGTTCCAAACAAACAGCTCTTTATTAAACTCTTAATGACTTGTAACAGAACAGCAGTTCTGTTACCCTTTTTATAGCAGCTGCTTGCGGCTTACGGCCAATGACAGCTCTTTGAGCTTTCCCGCCGTTAGGCGGCCAATTGTAGCAGTATTTAAACAGCCAATCCGATTGCGCCTTTTTGGCCAATCAGATTTAAGTATTTGAAATATTCCTATACACAACACCCCTCGCCTCTTGGTTTTGTCCAATGTGCGTAACGTAGTCACGCAGGTAGGTGGGGCTTTTGCAGGTCCTATTTGACCTGCGCAACTCAGTGTCAGTGTGGTCTTCCATTGGTTTGGTCAGGATCATCTTTTCCCTGCATCTTCTCCATGGAACTTCCTGGAAGGGTGAGTCAGTCTTGCCGCTCCTGCCTGGGTCTCTCAGGCTGGTTGAGTTAGTTCTGCCGCTCCTTCCTGGTCTGTCTGGGTTGGTCGAGATGGCCTGCCTGTCTCCTTCCTGGACGGCCTCGCTTCGCTTCTCTGCTACTGGTTCTCTTCTCTGGAGGTCGTCTATGGGAAAGTGCTCTTTTTGTTTTATTGGGGGTTCTCATTCAAGTTTGTGTTGTATTTTTTGTCATGTTATTGGTGGTTCATCTCTCCCCTTTTTATAATTTTGTGTTTCTCCCCCCCCCCCCGGTTGTTTTTGAATTTTTTATTGGGGGTGGCATTTGCGGCAGTGCTTCGGGGCTAGGTAGGTTAGTATTTCGTTCCAATGTCCTAGAGCGAAGCTGGTAGATGTGTCGTTTCCATGTTCTGCCATCGTCTAGTGTAAGCCAGTATGACCGGTGCCCTGTGATTTGAGTAACTGTGGCTGGAAGCCATAATGGATCCCCGGTAAGATTTTTGGCATAGACTAAGTCTCCAATAGCAAAGGAGTGATATTTACTTGAGGAGTCAGGGGCTTTTCAACAGGTGTAGGTGGGGTGTAGTCTATCTAGGTAGGAATGCAATTTTCTACCCATGAGGAGTTCTGCTGGGCTTTTGTTAGTGGTTGTGCAAGGGGTGATATGCTGAATCATTAACAGTTTATTTAGCCTATCTTGGATGTCCCCCGCGCCCAGTTTGTCTAGGGCTTCTTTTGTATAATGAACCATGTGTTCAGCTCATCCATTTGAAGCCGGATGAGCTGGCGCTGTTTGGAGCATGTCAAATGCCTTGTGCGGCTAGGTATTGTTCGAAAACTAAGGCAGTAAATTGGAAACATTGTCAGAAACTACTACATCAGGCAGTCCATGTGTAGGAAAAAGTTTGTTCAATTGTTTCATGACTGCTTCAGAAGTTGTGGACGCCATAAGGGAACGTCCATAAGGGACGCCATAAGAATAACCTCTAACTAGTTTGAATAAGTGTCAACAAACTTCCTGCCTTTTGGGGTTGTAGAAGTTAATGAGACCTAAGAAAGCCTGTAAATCTGTTTTGTTCTTAGGTCTGGGTGCATCTTTAATCACTTTTATTTTCTTTTCAGTGGGGTGTATCCTCTTTTCATCTATAAGATAGCATAAGAATTCGACTTGATTAGTGGCTAGTTGACATTTTTCTCTTTTAACTTTAAGCCTGCTTCCCTGAATCTCTGCAAGACTGCTCTCAGTCTATCCTCTAGTTGTTGTTTGTTTTTAGCTGATACTAATACATCATCAAAATAGGGAATGACCCCTTTTAGTCCATTTAGAAGATGCTCCATTAGGCTTTGGAAAATGCCAGGAGCAACGCTAATGCCAAATTGAAGTGTTAGGGATAACATTGTTCACCCTAACTGTTTTAGGTGAAATACTAACTATGAATCATAGTTAGTGTATGCAGCTTTAACTGTATTAGAGCAATTGTGGGTGTGTGTGGTTATGAAAACCATATAAAAGTAGCAAGGCTACAGCTTGCTCGCTCTCTCTCTGGCTTTGATGATCCCTGATTACTGCTTGGAAGCAAGACTGCATTGCTCGAACGGGAGAGACAACAACGGACTGATTTATGAGAACTGACAATAGGATATTCTACATGGACTTTGCTAACTGAATATCCCTGAATGGACTGACTACATGGTAAATGAATATTGGACTGTTTTTGACTATGCTATAAACTTATACTGGAATAAAATATATTCTTGATAGCACAAGCGTATCTGTTATTTTTACTGTATGTTAATAAACATACAAGCTTAGCTCACTCATTTATCTGTGTGCCTATCTGACTAACGCTGCACATTCTGTTTAGCTTGTCTACCTAACCCTGGTTGGGGAACCCAGGCTTAACATGAAGTCTGTTGCATTTGAATGCCCCTCTGTGCATGACTATAGTCTATGCTTCTGCAGTTTCAGGGTCAACTGGCAGCTGTTGATATGCTTGTGCGAGATCAAGTTTTGCAAAAAATTTTCCTTCCCCTAATGAATGCAACAGATGTTGAACTACTGGAACTGGGTATGCACTTTGCTGTTGTGCATGATTGAGGGTGGCCTTATAATCACCAAAGATGCGCACTGACCCATCTGGTTTGATAGGGGGTTATGATGCGAGTTTCCCATCTGGCATGGTCGATTGGCTCTAATACCCCTTGTGCGATGAGTTTGTTAAGCTGCTCATCTATTTTCAGCTTTAAGGCAAAGAGAACGCATCTGGCTTTGAGCCTGATGGGAGCTATTTTAGGGTCTAGGCTGAATGTTATAGGGGTCCCCTTGTACTTGCCTAGGATCCCATTGAATATGTCCCAGAACTCTTTCAGCAGGCTCTCCTCCCAATTGATCTCGGCGATGCTGTTGATTCCTGTCACTCTGATTTCCAGGAGTGCGAACCATTCGATTCCCAACAGGCTAGGGCAATCACGGTCGACAATTGTCAGAGGAAGTACTTCAGCATGGTTTTTGAATTCTATTAGGAAATGTCCAAGACCCACTACCGGGATTCAGTTTCCCTGGTAGTCTTTAAGTATTAGGCTTTGCTGTTCCAGTTCTCTTCGCTTGATGGCTGGTATCAGGTTTCTGATGGTGTTCCGTGATACCATTGACAGGTATGATCCGGGGTCTATTTCCATTTCACAGGACTTCCCTTCAATTTTTATGTTTATTCGGACCTTTTTTGCATTTGCTGCCCTGGCATTTCCTTTGATTATTGTTTGGTGTGTTTCTTCTCTGTCGTTCATTCGCCAGCTTCTGTTCTCCTGGCTCCATCAGCTTCCAGGTTGTCTATCTCTGTTTTGGGGGGGGGGGTGCTGCCACGTCTTTTTGGACTATAGCTCTTTTTTTTCCAGCAGACCCTTGCATTGTGCCCCTGTTTTTCACAAAATCTGCAAATGGCATCCAGGAATCTGCATTTGGAGAGCGGGTGGTCCCCTCCGCATCCAGCACACTGGAATTCTCGCCTCCTTCCTCTTTTTTCCCATCATTTTCTTTCTGACTGAAGCCTATGGATGTCTTCATTGTCATCATCGGTATTGCTCGGGGAATCGAGGTCTTTATGGTGGTCAGTCACAGTGGGTTGTTTTTGTGTTCCTTCCACCTTCTTTTCTAGAGTTTGGTTCTGTGGTTCTGGATTTGTTGAGTTCATTTGGCACATGATGGCTGTGGATTTCTTGGCTGCTTCAGTGGCGATGGCTTCTGCGATGGCTTCCGCTACTGTGATATTTGGTCTGTTCGGTAGCTTGCTTTGGAGTGTAGTGTCCTTCAACCCGAGGACCACATGGTCTCTCATGGCTTCGTCCATGTTGAGAAACTCACAGGCTCCTCCAATATCTCTCAGGGCTGCTACGAAATCTCCGATGCTCTCATCTTCTCATTGATCTCGCTTATAAAACTCATGCCTTTTAGTGAGATTGGAGACCACAGGCACGTAATGGGCTGTTAGCATTCAGTTTAATTCTGGCCATGCCATCTGTTTAACATCCTGTGGCTTGGCTAAAGCCTTGGCCATTTTGAAAACGGCAGGGCCACAATGCATGAGGAACATGGCTCTCTTCCTCTGGTCGGTTATTTCTTGTAGCTCATTGCTTTCCAGAACATTAGAAAGCGGTCAGTGTATGACTCCCAATCTTCTTCGGCTGGGTTGAACGGTGTGGGCAGTGCATTGCTACCAGCCATTTTGGTTGCTCGGTTCTTGATGCCGCGTGCTTCGGTCTCACTCTTCTAGGACAATCCCAACCTCGTTGCCAGTGTTCTGTTCTGAAAGGAAGGTACACAAGACAGGAGTTCCAAACAAACAGCTCTTTATTAAACTCTTAGTGACTTGTAACAGAACAGCCTTGCCGGAGCCACGGGAGTCCTTTTTATAGTGGCTGCTTGTGGCTTACGGCCAATGACAGCTCTTTGAGCTTTCCCGCTGTCAGGTGGCCAGTTGCGGCAGTACTTAAACAGCCAATCCGATTGTGCCTTTTCGGCCAATCAGATTTAAGTATTTGAAGTATTCCTATACACAACACTTTTCTTCTTTTTATAGCTGAATTTAACCCATTTATATAAATTGTAATCAGTTTTTTCTCATGCATTTTGGACTTTATAAGAAGGATTTGTTGCTCTAGTAGATCTTGCTTCTGGACATTTCTCTTGAAATTCAATTAATGACTCTTCTTTTCTTGTATCTTCCTCCCTTCCTCTAAAATATTCCACATAGAATAACTCAGCTTTTTCAACTGTATCAATTCTGTGTCTTTGTTCCTGCCAGGTAAACATGAAACCTTTGGATATCAGCCATCTGTAATTTATTCCTCTCTTAAGTAACTCTTTGGTCAAGAATAAATATTCTCTTCTTATATCTCTTACTCTTCTCGGTACCTGTTCCAGTACCACTATTTCTTTATCTTTGTACTTTAGTGTTTTTTCTCTTGCCGCCTGAAGTATTTGTGATTTAATTATTTTCTGAGTAAATCTGATATGAACTTCTCTTGGCAGTTTATTTCTCATCACAAATCTTGTATAGACATGAAAAACTTCATCCATTCCATCCATCATCTTCTCTTTAGTTACCTCTAATGCTTCTGCCAGGATATCTGTTATCAGTTCAGCAAGGTTTTCACCCTTTTCTTCTTCTATATTTTGAAATCTAAGATAAAATTCTGATCTATGAATTTCCCATCCCAATGATTGCAGAGATATGCCCTTATCTCTTTCCGCTTCATTCAACCATGTATCCATATCTCCAATATTCTTATCTCTTTGTACATCTTGTTCCTCAATTTTCTTAATTCTGTCCTCATATTGCATCATCATCTGTTGAATATTTTCAATTTTTTCATCTGTCTTTTCCGTTCTTTGCTCAATATTCTTCGTTCTCTCTTCAATATTATCTGTTTTTACTTGAATCTTTTGAATTCCTTGCATAATCATCTGCAGTGTCATAATCATCTTTCTCCTTCTCTTGTTGTAACATCACCTGTATTGATTGTTGTCCTCCAGATGTTGAGGAAGAAGAAGTTGAGATTGAAGAAGCTGAGGCTGGTATTTTTCTGCTCATCTTTGAATACTTAATAGAAAAATTGAAGAGAAAAAGCAAGAGCAGCCAATTGCCACTCAAAAGACAAAAGATAAAAATAAAAAAGAGAAGGGAAAAAAATCTTCAGGCACTTGAATACCTTAATCCAATTGATTCCAATTATGTAGGAAAAAAGAAAAAAGGGGATAGAAAAAAAAAAGGAAAGAGAAAATGCAGTTCTGTCAATAAGCAAAGCACTGCCACTATATGTTCGAGGCTCTTTACTAAATCAAAAAACAAAAATTCCAGTTCTCTTTTCAAGGTCACTTCAATCTTCTTTCTTCACTTTCAAATCCAGACTCCAGCTATCAGTAGTTCCACAGAAGAGCACCTGCAAACAATCTACATGCTCTTCCCACTATCTTTTCAGTGAAAAGCAGAGTCTTTAATGTAACACCAAATGTATCAACAAGAAAGAAAGAAAACAATGTATCCAAGCCTCCAGGTGGCAGCGCTACTTATTTCCCTTTCCCTTCCCTTCTCAAATATTAAAACCAGGAATAAAAAAAAAAGGATCTACAATTATTAAAAAGAAAAAACAAGAGAAAAAAACTTTTCCAGAGAGTTATTTTGAAAGGAAAAAAAAAAATTAAAAAGGAAAGACCAGTCCAGTTGAAAAGTTGAAAAGTTTTAACAAAATCCAAAGTTCCAATAAAAAGAAAGAAAAAACCTTCAGGTTTAATTTGTGCTTAATCTCGCCGCTTCAGCACTTTTATCTTCACTTTTAAATTTAATTTTTAGTCTTTTAGGGTGTTTTCTCCAGAAAAAAATAAGTAGAAAATTATCTCACCAAACTGGCACACTTTCTTTCCAACTTTATTCTGTTCCGTAGCTGTCCCAGCTTCAGCAGCTTTTATGGTTGCCTCTCCACCGCGGGGAAAAAAAGGGCTTCTCCTGGATCTACCAGGGACTTTGCAATGTCCCTGGGATCAACAGGATGTGTCTTCCTCTGTCACCATCTCTACAGGATGATTTAGGTCTGTTGGGACCATCCTGCAATGGAGATATCAGCAGCAATCTTACAGCTTAAAGATTGCATGCTGTCCCGCTGCGATGCAAGCTCCGCCCTCAGCCCAGAACCAGTAGTATTTTTTTTTTTAATCCCACCATATATAGTGCTTCCACTTTCGGCTTTCAGCCCCTATTCAGGAGCCTTCATAGGCAGTCTCTTTAGTGACAAACTATTTTTGTGTTGAATTTATATTTACTGACAAAGAAATAAAGCGAGACTAGTATAGATCTATTTCAAGCTATTTAGCTCTCATTTGCATGCATTCAAATCCCAGAACGGTATGGTTAGCTGATGAGAGCTAAATAGCTTGAGCTAAATAGCTTAAAATAGTTCTATACTAGTCTCCCTTTATTTCTTTGTAGGTAAATATAAATTCAGCATAAAAATTTGGTGATGATGGTACATTATGCTGGATCCTGACCCCGAGCTTATATGTATATTCCTAAAGATGACCTTGGGGAAATGTGTAAGGACAAGAAGGAAGGATTTGGAGAAGAGATTATGCAGACCAGGGACTAAAAGAAGTATAGAAAGTCAGGATTACTTGATTTCGTATAAGAAAGGACAGAAACTTTAGCAGGTCTTCAAAATTCTGTTATTTTACTCTACAATAAGTAGCATTCTCTGCAATGTCTATTTCTCAATTTGGACTATCTTTGAGGGCTGGCTGATAGATGCACCATATTCAGAATTATTAATTATTATTAGGACAGAGCTATTGAAAGATAACAGCAGTCCCAGGAGCAGGTTCTGATAATGATTCAGGGTATACTGGCCTATATATGTCTAGCACAATCTTTAAGAAGTTTTGACTTCTTATGTCACATAAGAAGTGTGTATAACACTTATATCTTCTTATATTATTCTTATGTCATATAAGAAGTGCATATAACACTGCATATAACAGAATGCAGTGTGGTGGAGATGCTAGGCTAGGCTCAAATTGGAAGACAGTGTCATGCCCTTGTTAGACTTGGGCTCTGACAAGGAGTGAAGGTGTGGCTCCAGAGGTTGTAGAGGAGGCTGGGGAAGGGCAGAGGCTGGCTGGGTAGTCAGAGGAAGAACCAGGCCCATCCCCTCTTCAGGGAGGAATGGAGAAGGAAACAACTTGGCTTATGAGAGAGGAAGTGGCCATGATCCCCCTCATTGGTTGCAGCTGGGGAGAATAGTGTATAAGAGAGACGATTACAACACAGTGTTGCCAGAAGCAAAGCATGTTTTATTTTGGGCTGAAGTTATCTTGGTTGGCATCCTTCCAACAGACTGTGCCTTGTTATCTCCTTGAAGTTGGTAATTACTTATCCTGGTCCATTGTGGAAATTCCTTCATTGTAGTTTGTTTTGGTTTTAAATTTTGTCTCTATCTGGTCATTAAGTTCGGACTGTATTGCTTTCTTTTGAAGACTATTTTTGAGTAAGTTTTATCTCCAATTGAGAATTATTGAACAGTGGGGCCGATTTGGAGACATTAAAAGACATTTATTTACGTTTTGGATTTTGTTATGTTTGTGTTACACTCCGGGTCATCACAGGCAGAATGTTATGTATACAGGTAGTCCTCGACTTATAACAGTTTGTTTAGTGACTGTTCAAAGTTACAACAGCACTGAAAAAAGTGATGTGATCATTTTTTCAATATCCCCATGATCATGTGATTCAAAATTCAGATGCTTGGCAAGTAGTTCAGATTTATGATGGCTGCATGTGATCTCCTTTTGCAACCTTCTGACAAGCAAAATCAATGGAGGAACCAGATTCACTTAACAACCAGGTTATTAACATATCAACTGCAGTGATTCACTTTACAATTGTGGCAAGAAAGATTGTAAAATGAGCCAAAACTCACAACAAATATCTCATTTAGCAACATAAATGTTGTGGTTGTAAGTCAAGGACTATGACTACCGTATTGTCTTGAACATCTTGAGGAACAACAAAGCCAGTGAAACAGCTTACCTTCAGAAGCTACGGGTGCTCCATCACTGGAGGCTTTTAAGAAGAGACTGGACAATCAGTGGAATAGTACAAGGTCTCTTGTTTGAGCAGGGGATTGAACTAGAAGAGCTCCAAGGTCCCTTCCAACTCTGTTAGTCTGTTATTCTTTGAATTCCACAGCATTTACTTCTAAGTAAATCTGCCTTAGACTGCATTATTAAACTGCAATCCTATATGCCATGATCTGCAATAGCTTATTTCTGATTAGGCATGTTTAGGTAGAAATTATTCTGACTTGCATCTCATTATTGTAATTTTGTTATGCTAGTACAAAAGTACAGTCGATTTCACTGACTAAGGAGTGCAATCTCAAACACTATAACAAATAGAAGGTATGCATAAAACCCAATGTGCAACATAATCATTTTACAAAGACAGTTAATTTATACCAACAGCTGAGTTGCTGTTGTGTCAAAAATATTTTTTGCATTTCATTTCACACGTTCTCATTCAATCTGATGGAAGAGAAGTAGTGATCTTTTCTTCTTTTTTAAAAAAGGAGTCCCCCACCTCAATTCTGAAAGAATAGTTTGGTAACTTATAGGTTTTTCTCAGATTATAGGTGGCTAAACAATTTCTTTCAGGAAATTTGCCCCCTCTTAACCTACAATTTTCTTGGCTTCTCATTCTACAATTAACTACTGTAGAATTGCTTTTTTGAATTAAGAAAGGGGAGACATAATGAAATAAAAAAGTGACACATAATTTAGTTTAGGGCAACAGAGAAATTCCCCAAATACTACCAAAATAATTGGAAAAAAGAGGAAAGCACCATAATCATGTCTCAACAAACTTTAAAAAAAAAAACCAAAAGACAGGATTTTTATTGTTATTTGGCACCAATATTAGATTCATAAAATAAATATTATACATTCTAAGAATCTACAAAGTGTCATCTTCCTTACTTTCCCCAAAAAACCTAAGAGCAGTGACATCAGTGGTGAACAGATTGTCTTAATTCCTTAAATCAGGGTTGTCAAACTTGTGTCATCATGTATTGTTGATAAAGCAATGTATCCTGACTTTTTCCCCCTTTGCTAAACTGGGTGTGGGCGTGGCCAGCACATGACACATCTGGCCCACAGGCTGCATGTTTGACACCCCTCCCTTAAATCATCAGTGGCTTTTCTTAGGATTGTGTGCCTGACTCACTACTTTAGGATAAAATTATGTTTGTTTTCAGGTGTTTTAGAGCGGTGCTACATTCACACTCCACCCACTTCAAACTACCTTTCTAGCATCAGATCCAAAATGTTGCATGCCTTTAATAGTCCACCCCATACACAAATACCTTTTTGTAACTGTGCTTTATCAGTCTCCAAGAATATCAAAAAAGAACATAAACTTTAAACATGAAATTTCACCATACTAAGTCTGACACAGGACGGTAAGCCAAAAAGCAATGTTAAACTGCCTTATATTGACTCAAATAATCACTCCAGCTATTCAAATATCAGCCAACTGCTAGTACTTTTTCAAATTCACAGCTAGTGGGATTAAATATGCTTTGCATTTTCTCAAAATACTACCTATGCCTGTGAAAAGGGTGGGTTTTTTTTGCTTTTTGTTTGTTTTTGTTTTTTTGCTACCAAAGTGGTCCACAGAGTGTTTATTACAGATGATAGCCATGATGGCACAATTGAAGGTCTTTCTGTTTTTTATGTGCCTGATAATTTTTTTTGTCATTTCCTTGAAATCTTTTTCAGTTGATTGTGAATTTGGAGTGGCAGTCTTAATAACATTGTAATTGTCTTTCTTTGGACAACATTGAGGGTATCTTGCGTGCCTACACCACCTAATAGTAGCAATAGCACTTAGACTACAATGCTTCACAGTGATTTACAGCCCTCTCTAAGTGGTTTAGAGTCAGCATATTGTCCCCAACAATCTGAGTCCTCATTTTAACTACCTCAGAAGGATGAAAGGCTGAGGCCACCTTGAACCTGGTAAGATCTGAACTGCCAAATTGCAGGTAGCTGGCAGGCAGCAGAAGTAGCCTGCAGTACTGCACTCTAACCATTGCACCACTGAGGCTAATCAGAAAAGGTGCAATTGATGGATACTTTGGAAGTGTGTGTGCGTGCACGTGTGTGTGTGTGTGAGAGAGAGAGAGAGACAAAAGGGCAGGAAACCAGAGAAGCACTGGAGAAAGGACTGCAAAATAAAGACAAGTATTTGTGCACATGTTTCCAGTCCAGAGCAAAAACTTCACAATCCAGCCTCAGGAATGTCACCAACAAAACCTTCTTCTCAGAAAAACACTATAAAAGCATTTTTACTTTCATCAGACTGAGAGTACTTCGATATTTCTCATAGATTGGCCTCTTATCATAATCTACCTATTTTCTAATTTTTCAAATTTTCTTTTATGTTGAAATAAATTTAAAAAGCAAATTGTCTTTCAAATAAAATTTTTGACTCACTCTGTTATCAGAGATCCTTCAAAAGGGAGGTGCTAACAAATGGATCCATGTTCTTGTTAAATGCTCAGGTGTGCTTTAGCACTGTTATGACTCTACAATAAGAAAAACCTTCCTATGCAAAGTATGAATGAATGAAGGCACATCTGGTGCGAAAAGAATTTTCCCACATGCAAACCATGTACTCAAGAATCAATGCTCCAATCTAATGCAAGGTTATATGTACGTAACCCTCTTGTCTTAATGCACAGCCTAGGTTCTATTTCTGAAGTTGCAGGAGAAAATGGACATTTATATTTCACATCCAAAAGAAATATCATTGAGGCTGAAATACACACATACGTGAATAAGAGCTGTGTATGTAAAGCAAAGGTTCTGCTGCTGAAGCTGTAACCAAGACACTCTTGCTTATAAATAAATGTCTGGTCAACATCCAAGACTTCTTGTAAGTAAGAACATAAATGATGAATTTATACCCTGCGATAAAATTTTGCTCATACACATGTAACCAATCACAGTCTACAAAAGTACCTTCCTCCCTTTTTGTCCTTTATTCTATCTAGACTCTTCTGCCCTGCTCATCTTTTGCTTCTGCTGCTGTCTATTCCTTGCTGCCATTTGTTTTGTCATTCTCCCTCTAATGTACCTTTCTCCATTGGTTGCTTTTCTCCTAAATTTTTTAAGTGAAACCTGTAATAGTTGGTCAAAGAGTGCTAAGTAGAGTAAACAAGCTCTCAGCAAATCAATATTTACTGCCTGAATTACCCAGCAACACTTTAATTTATGACTTCTGGGGGTTTCCTGAAACTTACAGGTATTATTCTCTTAAAACTCAGAGAAGCAGAGCTGAAAAGCTGTTTTGATGGATAATGCCTCTCAGGCTGGAGAAGTTGGTGTACTATATCCTAGCCAAGGTAGAAAGTCAGAGGCAGAGTGCAGCAGCAGCAGCAGCAGGTGAAAGACTATTATAAAGCAATTTTCAGGTGGTTTATTATAGGCCTCCAAACTAGAAAAAGGGCAAAGGGTGGAAAAGGGCATTACAACAGGTTGTATATTGCAGGTTATTGTGTTTTGAGCTGCAATGAACCTGATAATGAAATCAGCTGAACGAGAACATAAAGGTCCCACACTGACAGGAAAAAAGACATCCCTGAGGCTAGCCAACGTAGATGTTGTAACAATAACGACAAGTACAGTAATGTAGTCTAGATTGTTACTGCTGACACTGGAGAAAACAGGGAAAGTTTATACTACCCAAATATAGGTTCCCCGTGTCCTTGAAAAGAGAAAATAAGTAGGGCATTTCTCTTTAGGATTTTGAGAGAAATAACTGGGATTTGTGAAAAGTACATCATTTATGAAATTACAGCATGCTGGCAAAATCTACAACACCAAAATTAATAAATAAATAAAATCACCCAGCCTCAAAATTGCACTGACATTAGTGACCGCTGTTGTTTTGGTATGCTTTGTTTTGTTTAAAAAAACTCCGGCGGGTGGCACAGGAATAATAAACACAGGCTGGTTTTCCTCAGGTTGGCCTTTCATTTCTGTCTAATTTGAGGGATATGATTTCTTCCTTAAGGTCTAGCTCTAAACCAATAGTTATATTGGACAGATATTCAACAGTTGTTGAATCTTTCTTATTTAGCCTGCCTTCAAAAAGTAAACAGTGAGTGAAATAAAATTTCATGTCTTGAATGTTCTGAAATATTTGTGTATTTATACCAACCTTTACTTCTTCAATGATCTTTTTAATCCACTTTCAATAAAACTATCTTAAGACATGGGTTCCTAACCCCTGGTCCATGGACTGGTAGTAGTCCATAGCCCATTGTGAACTAGTCTGCACAAGTGGTGGGTGAGCACACAAAGCTCCATGCCATAGTGCAGTACTGCATGTTACTTCTACTGCCTGCCAGCTGCCTGTAGTTTAACTCAGCCTTCCATCCTTCCGAGGTTGTAAAGTGAGGATACAGATTGATGGGGACAATATGCTGACTCTGTAAACTACTTAGGGCTATAAAGATCTGTGAAGTGGTATACAAGTCTAAGTGCTATTGCTTTTAGGTTGCATACACAAAAACATCCCCCACTGCCACTGCTGCTGGTCCATAGAGCCGGAAAGGTTGGGGACCTCAACCCATCCTAAGCAGTCAAGTTGTTATCAAGTTGCAAAAGGAAAAGATGGTGGTGGATGATGAATTGTTATTCATAATAGCTTCTTGAAAGAAGCTACTTGGAAGCTGGAGTTGAAAATGAAAGAATCATGTTCAAAACATTGAGAAATTCATGTCAGGACACTTTGAAAACTTTGTCTGAGGCAAATAATGGTTGTGGGGGGGAGGAAGAAACACTTTTACTATGACAAGCCTAGCAGTTGATAGGTTTTCTATTTTATTTATTAAAATACAAGTTGGAGGAGCCCACAGCTGCTGATGAGCAAAGCAAGAAACTTAAAAAGAATCCACCATAATAATATAGCAGACTGTTAAAAGTGATTGTGGGATATTTGCAGTTCAGAGTTGCAAGATTCTATACGTGGCTTAACAATAAAGTATAATTAGCTCATTTGGTCATATCTCCTATCTGATTTAAAAGGGAAAGCTGATAGAACCTGAACAAGACTGATTTTGTTTGGAAAAATAATGTATCAACTGTTATCCTCATGGACAGTTGTTTTTAAGAATTTTAACTGAATAGCTTCCAAGCCTGTGATAGATGCACAACTGAGCACTGTATGACATCATACTAAAACTTTGGTTTTAAACAATTTGATAATTGTCTTGACATAATTATTTCCAAATTGACTTGTCAATATAGCAATCTCGAGACATGCTTTGGGGGTTTTTATTAATAGACCTTTGACATGAATTGATCACCTGGCTGGAAGTGGATGCCTAAGCACTTAAAAGATTTAACCTTTTACAATTAATTGTTGATCTAATGCTCAAAGCACTTCCTAGAAACTACTAGAAATTTTTTTAGAGGACTTAATTTCAAGGTATTTGAAAAATCATAAAGCTTTAAGAATGGTGATGGACAAATGACTGCATCTTCAGCATAAAAAGCAAAATGTGGTGATGGCAAACAGATAAATGATAATATTTTATTTAACAATGTAATGAAGCATTAATGCAATAGCTAAACAACAACAGAGAAAATATATAGAGCTATTTAACACATTTGTAAACAGAAATAGATTTAGCTAGGTCACCTAATAGGTTACCCCTGACTTGAATAGTAATTAAGTCACGTAATTAGTTGAAAAAAGATGGCAGTTGATTGAAGTGGCAGCTAATTTCCTGTAGTCTTTCACATGATATTAAATCAAAGGCTGTCTTTAAGTAAAAAGGCAACATAAAGGGTGCCTTTAGGCAAATTATAATACAATTTAATAGAGCTGTCAAAAGATGGGCTAGCGAAGCTGCTTACCATAGAAGAAGATTTTGGTGAGCATTTGCTGCATTACAAGGAATCTGTCTCAATCTTTTTTCATTATATATTTTTTCCAGAGATCTTCTGACTCCTGGCTTCTTACAGGGAAATGCTGGGAAGATGTTGTGATAACCCGTAGCCTCTCAAAAAAATCCAAAACCTAAAACATACATTAAAGTCCAGTAAGGCCTTCAACTTAACTTTTGTTTTATTGTAACTGTGCCTAATAACTGTTTTATTAGGCACAATTTAAAGTCACAAAGTAAAAGAAAACCAAAACAAACCACATTGATGAGAGTTCCAAAGCAAGCCAAGATAACTAATCAAACATTCCAGGAAAATAACTGAGGAGAATCCATGGGAAGAACGCCAGCAAAGATAAACCTCTTTCAAAGTAAACACTAAACTTTGACTCCAGCAATTCTAACTACGTAGTTACAAACTTATATACATAGCTCTCAGCTGCAAGCCATGAAGAAGATCAGGGTAATCTCCTCCTGAGTAGACCTCTCTTTTCCTTGATCTTCTCCTCCCTGTGTGACCTAGGATGGATAGGGGTGGGCCTGGATCCTCCTCTGATTGCTCAGCCTGCCTCTGCCCTTCCCCAGACTCCTCCACCACCTCTGGAGCCACACTCCCACTCCCTGTTGGCTGTTCCTCCTCTTCCTCAGAGTCAGTTTCCACCAGAGGCATGACAGATGTTTAATGAAAACCTACATCAGCAGCAGAAGTGCCCTCCACCATTTCCTACAATACAATAAGCTAAAAATGGTCAATGGAAATTCAGAAGAAATTGTGAAGCTACTTGAAAATAACAGACCTGCCAACCCCTGATAAAGGAAAATCTGGAGACCCATAAAAAAAATCTGGAGATTCTATAAAAAAATCATGAGATTCTATTTTTTTCCCGATCAAGATTAAACAAACCCCTTTTCCATCGAGGAAAGTCATTAACAGTTTATTTAAATGTTTTATTTGTGTTCCCTGTTGTAAGAAGATGCAGCTTTCTTTCTTCTATTGAAAAATCACCACCTCTTTTTGCCATGTTTATATGATTGCGATCGCTTTCCCGCACTGAACTTACAAAGACTACTGGGAAACTAGCCTTGTTCCCAGGGCCTACTCCCCTTTCAAAATGACGGACAGACAGGAAGAAAAACGATTACCTTATATACTTGCATATAAGCCGACCCCCAAATTTGGAAAAAAAAAAGTGTTTTAAATTCGGCGTGAGATTGAGGAGCCTTGTCGTGAGACCATGAGAAATGACAAAAAATCGTGAGACTCACGGCAGAACCGTGAGAATTGGCAGGGCTGAAATAAGCTAAAGGCAGTGAAAAATATATGGGAATTACAAGGCAGATTCTGGCAGAGGGAAGTTATATTTACTGCTGATATCAATAAGGGAAGTTATGTTTACTGATGACATCAATAACAAAACTATGTAAATGATATCCCATAGATAACATAAGGCTAGCTTAGGAAATCTAAAGCTGCAATGACAAAGTTGTTGCTAAAACAGAATATGTTAGGTCTTTTTTCTCTGTGTAAAAGAATCTCAAGATCAGTTACCTTAGTTGATCTAGATTAGCCCAGCCCAGTGGTTCTCAACCTGTGGTTTGTAGACCCCTGGGGGGGGCTGCGAAGTCATCACAGAGGCCCCACAAAGTCTTCAAGAACTGTTATGACTTAAATCTTAAGTCTGGGTGGTACATGGCCATAAAAGGTATTTAAAGAGGGTCCATGGTGAAGAAAATGTTGAGAACCACAAATTACACCCTAGTCTAATAAGGTGTGCACTCTGAATAACACTGGCAATGTAAATTGAAAAACACTGGCAATTTTTAAAGCTGTAAAGATGAACTATTTTAGTTTATTCTTATAATTCTTTGCTGTCATAATCTAAAACTCAAATTCTTTGGCATTCTGATATTTTATGCCTAAAAATTTATCCTGGTCTCAGCAACATTGTAGAGCACTATGGGGGTGATAAAGAAGAGACAGTAGTATACTGGATATGTGTTTTCATATCACAATATATACCTTGCATCCGTGGTGGTATTCATTTTTTTTTTACTATCAGTTCTGTAGGCATGGCTTGGTGGGTGTAGTGTGGCATAATGGGTATGGTGTGGCTTGGTGGGCATGGCTAGCTGGGCATGTCAGGGAAGGATACTGTAAAATCTCCATTTCTACCCCACTCCAGGAGAGGGATACTGTAAAATCTCCATTCCCTCTCCACCCCACTAACATGCTTTCCAGTTCCATTCTCCTATAGAGGGCAACAAACAAAGACTCAGCCAATCAGCTGGTACTCCAATCAGCTAAGACTAAGGAGGCAGCAAATAGATGGGGGCAGGGCCAACCAGAGGTGGTATATACCAATCCTCCAAAGTATTTAAAATCTCTGCTACCAATTTTCCAGAACCTGCCAGAACTGGCTGAATACCACCTCTGCCTCTTCCTATTTATACATATAGACACAGATATGCATTTATGTGTGTGTAGATACTTAGGGCTTGTCATATTTTTCAACTTTCAATTTCCAAACATTTGGAGTGCTCAAAAGTTGTGATATGCCTTGGAGAATGTAAAGATATTTTGCTTACTCTAATATAATTTAAACGTGATCAGTAAGTAACTTCATAAATATGACAGGTTTTTTTTTTACATTTTGCTTGTTTCATTATATACATACATTCATACAAAGACAAAGGCATCTTTGTCTGAATTTTTCATTGAAAAACTGTACAATAAAAAATTGGAGAATTGGGAATATTACATTTATTTTATTTATTTAATAGTAGATTTATATCCCACCTAATTGAAGGCAGTAGTTTGGGCAAAGCAGAATTATTACCCCAGAGTTACTCAACTGGCGTTACTCATGCCTACAGGGATACTGGAACTATTTCTGAGTTTTCAATCCAATCCTTTAAGGCTAGGTCACACTGGCCGATGGATGCAAAATGTATGCAAAAAGGACACAGGGGACGAGCAAAATTTCGGGGCTGGCTCCATCCATTGTTATCCGTTCACAAAAGTGCCCCAAATTTGCATAAACAGAACGGAAAACAACGGAAAGGAATGGAAGTGGGGAGGATGTAGCGGGGATGTAAAGCAGATGTTCATAGGAAGCCTAGTGGATAGAAGCAGATGACACATCCGAAGGGCTTCTGGGGGAGAATGGCAAAGCGGATGCGTAGCGGAAGGAGCGGATGCATAGCGGATGACACGGATGAATCAAAGACGAATATAGGATGCATAGTGGATGTGTAGCAGATGCAAAGCGGTCACTGCGCATACAGGGAGGATGAATTGCGTCAGCTCCGCAGATATAAAAGGATGCAGCTCAAAAGCAGTCACCATTCAGAGGAAAGACCTTCTGCCAGAGACATCTTGAGAGAACACCATAGGGAAGAAGAGGAAGCCTGTGCCTACTCCTGCCAGCCCTGGTAAGAAGGACAGAACCACCATCCCACCCCCTGGCGCTGACTCTGAAGCTGCTGGTGCTTCTCCTGCTGCTGGTGCTGCTGGTGCTTCTCTTGCTGGTGCTTCTCCTGCTGGTGCTTCTCCTGCTGGTGCTTCTCCTGCTGCTGGTGGTGCTTCTCCTGCTGGTGCTGCTGTGGTGGACCAGCCCCAAGGCCCTCAAAACCCTGCTGCTGAAGGACCTGAAGCCCCTGCCAGAGGGAGGAAGAGGCAAGGCAAGGAGAAGGGAGAGAGGAAACAGTACTCCATTTCTGAAGACCATGAGGAGGAGGTGCTGGAATGGCTGAGGGAGAACGAGTACCTGTGGAGGAAGGGCCACAGGCTCTATTGCGACACCAAGAGAAAGCAGGCAGCTTGGAGAGAGAAGGCGGAGAGCCTGGGCTACACTTCAGATGTCCTCCTGGGATGGTGGAAGCACATGCACACCTGGTATGGCAAGCTGCACCTGAAGAAATCCGGGCAGGCAGCTGTCAAGCTCACTGACCGGGAGATCTATGTCATGGCCAAGTGCAGCTTCCTGGAGGGTGAGATCTGCCATCGAGGAGCAGTCCCTCTGTCAACCCTCTCCCTCAGACAGCCCACAGAGAGCCACTCCTTTTCCAGCCAGGAGACAGCTACCATGTCCAGGCAGGTGTCTTTGGAGGGCCCCATGACAGAGATTCCCCTGACAGCTGCACTCCCGTGCCGGAGGATGTGGAGGATCCCCTGTCTCAGATGGATCAAGAAGAAGCAGCCACCAGAGACCAACCCACACCCACACCCAGCTCCACCTCCACAGAAAGCAGGCAGAGAGGCAGACCACAGAGCCACACTGTCCTCTTGGAGATCAGGGACACAATCAAAGCCAGCACCGATCTTCTCTCCCAGCTGGTCCACTTCAACATACCATCCTCGAACCGCAAGCCCTTCATCACATATGTGAACCAGACCCTCATGGACATGCCCGAGGCCCAGTACCAGGTGATGAAGGAGAGGATCACAGCTCTTCTGCACCACCCTCTGGGCCCAGCTGAACCTGCTCCTATCCACTCCAGGTCTGCTCCTCCAACCCAGGCGATGTCACAGCCCTTCCACGGATTTCAACAGTTCCTCACCTACCAAGCCTACCACTACCAGGACTTCCCACAGCAGAGGCAGCCCTTCCCAGTCCAGGCCCAGGTTCATTGGATGCCACAGATGCCACAGACGCCTCACCTCGCCCACCTGCAGACCAGACAGCCCCACTACACTCCTCCTTCCTCCACCCCACAGCCAAGCCCATCATCAGAACATCTGTCATCAGTCTTGGGCCTCATATCCCAGGTACTTGATGAAGGGCCTCTCAACCTCACGGGACTGAGTCAGCTCTCTGAGAGCCTCCTGCACATACCATCTCCTGTTGTACTCTCAGGGCCAGGCACCCCAATGGTGCCTTAGACCAGCACTCCAGCAACAGCCACCTCCACAGTCCCTGGCCTCTTTACATCTGAGACCATGGGCACGCCTCAGAGTGACTGAGAAGAGTGCCAGAGACTGAGTTGTTACCTGTTCACTTTATCTTTGCTTAAAACACTTTACTTGGTTCATTTTGTTTTTTAATAAAGTCATACAGTTTGTTATTAATAAAGGTTATCTTTGCTTCACACACTTGGTTCATTTTTTTTATTTAATAAAGTGTTGGTGAAAATGTTGAAAAAAGGGTTAAGCCTTTGCATGCTTGTGGGATGGGTAAGGATAGTTGTGGGATGGGTAAGGATAGTTGTGGGATGGGTAAGGATAGTTGTGGGATAGGTAAGGATAGTTGTGGGATAGATAAACCTCCAGTGCAAGCATAGTGGCACTTTATGGTCCACCCTCCCAGCTGCCACACCTATGGCCCTTTTTTTATCAATAACAATTTATTCATTGATCAACACATTTTAAAATAAACAAAACTCTTTATTAATGCCCTATTCATTGTAGGGCCACTCAACATACATGGCACAATCTCATCAGTGTTATGAGACAGGCTCAAGGAAGCATCCATTAAGCATCTACCATCCTGTTTTGCCACTCCACTGCTGCAGCTGGGGAGTTGCACCAGTGTTTCAGGAGGTTGCGCTGCTTCTTCCCTTCACATGAAGCTCTGTTGGGGCCTAGCACATCCACAGTGTCTATCAGGTTTTGTCCTTGCCTCCATTCACCAGGCTCCATGTCCCCATTGCCTTGTTGACGGTCCACAAGTCTGTTCTGCAACACTGGGTAGCGGGTGCGCATGAGATTGTGCAGGATGCAGCAAGCTTCCACGATGCTCCTCACGGTCTGTGGGTGATGCTGCATGGTGGTGAGAAGTACCATCCTGGAACCTGTTGGCCAGGATGCCAAAGGCATTCTCCACCACCCATCTTGCCCTGGACTGCCTGAAGTGGAAGATCCTCTCTTCACAGGTGAGGTATCTTGAAGTGTAGGGCTTCTTGAGGTAGGTTCTGAGGGAGAAGGCATCATCATGCACGATGAAGTAGGGCACATCTTGTGTGTCATTGGGTAGGGGGTCTGGATCTGGAAAACCCATGATGAGGTTGCGTTCAAGCCCCTCCTTGAGGTCACTGGCATTGTATATCTGGGCATCTGAAGCTGACCCATTGCCTGAAGCATCGATGTAGATGAACTTGTAGTCAGCATCAACCATGGCAAAGAGGATGATACTGAAGAAGCTCTTGTAGTTGAAATAAGTGGACCCTGAGTTGGCTGGACTTTTGCAGGCCACGTGCTTCCCATCTATGGCTCCAATGGTGTGGTGGAAGTTCCACCTCTAATACCACTGCTCTGCAACTTTCCTCCAGCCTTGTTCAGTGGAGGGACACTGGAGGAGCTCCTCCGCGTATTCTTCGATGATGGCTTGCACCACTTCTCTGACCACAATGCTGATGGTGTTTTGTGGCACCCTCCATGCATACTTCATGTTTCTGTACTTGGTCCCAGAGGCCAGGTGGCGCAGAGTCAGTGCCACCTTCAGTCCAGGGTCCAGGCTGGGACGGAAGTTGGTGTTTGCCTTGGTTAACCTGGGTCTCAGATGCTTCACAACTTCGTCAAACATGGCTGGTGGCATCCTCATGAAGTGCTGGAATGCACGAGGATCTTCATTCCTCAGCTCCACCATCAGCTTGTCATAGAGTCCAAACTCCACTCTTCTCCCGATCCATCTTTGGACCCAGACAGCTCTTGGACATCTCCTTCTTCTCCTTGCGTAGAAAAGGGGAAACAGTCTGAACAGGGCTTGGTTCTGGTGTTGAATGATTGTGGCTACCAAAAGGAGTGTGCGATGATCCATGGTGGAGATCAATGGATGATGTGGAAGAGCAAGACTAAGGCTGAAGAGATCTGTACACCACGGCTGCTGGACTGATAGTGAGATCCACATGATTTCCTCCCCCTTTTTATAGGAAATGTCAATTTTCCGCTTGGTGTCCTTTCACATACTCTAGACATCCTCTAGACATCCTAAATATCCGAGATACGTCCCATATGCAAACGTTTTGTCCATTTTATTGCTTTATATCCAAGCTGCATCCACTTTCATCCTTTCTATGTCCGTGCTACTAACGGTGTGTGGAAGTTCTGCATACCTTTTGCTTCCTCCCTCTTTCCGCTTTCCGCTGGAGCGGATGTGAGTTGCGAGGATGTCCAGAGGATGCCGAGAGGATACAGCGGACATTTAACGGATGACAATGGACGTAGAACGTTTGTTGCCCGTATGTGTTGCGGATGTACATCATACGCTGCAGAAAGTTCATCTGCTCACAATGTTTTGTGCAGCTCAAAACTTTTTGAGCGGATGAAATAGCAGTAGACGGATGTTTGACGGATAGAGCGTATGAAAGATGTGCTCAGTGAGTACACATCGGATGCATCACATTTTCCAATGGATGGCAAGCGTTTTTCTCCATTTTACATCCTCTTTGCATCCGTTGGTGCAGTGTGACATGGGCTTTAACCACTACCTCAAACTAGCTTGGTTATCCCAAGTATTAATGATTAGTATTAAATAATCAAATGATAATTTTATTTTTGTTCTTGTTTCTGGAAGCATAAGCTCAATAGTCTGTGGAGATTTTTAGTCATCCAGGTCATGGTTATCCCAAAAGTGTTTTTTCAGGAGGCAACTGGACTTTCTTATTTTTTCTTTTGAAAACATTTCACTTCTTATCCAAGAAGCTTCTTCAGCTTTGACAGGATAGTGGGAAATGGGAGTATTACCACTCTTGAAAGACTCAATACAATGAGTTCAACATACCTCAATATATTCACATTTAACTTCTCTGTTGTCTATCATTGGAAGTTTTGATCTCAGTTTACTGAGATCTCTGCGTTTCATCTCTGCATTTACTGAAGAAATGTGAAAGAGTTTCTGTTCTGTTGCTTCAATGTCAATCAAACTATGATCAATGTGGTTAGTTAAGAAATGTGCTTAAAACTTCAGCAATACTCACTGAAGCAAAATCACCTGCCATCTGCCTTTCTTTATTAATATTTCATGTTAGGAGATCCCTACTATATTTAACAGGAAACATTTTTATTTTGTTAATATTAGATGTTTTGTATATTTTTGAGTTATAAAAGATTCTCTTGGGGTTTACAGTAGAACTGGGGAAATGCTGCAAAGTATTTTATAATTGGATATTTTTGAGTGGGTGGCATGAGCAGTCTTTTTTTTTAAAAAACTTTACTTTTAAAAGCAAAAATGAAATTCTAACATACTAAATCCATAGAGTATTGCAACTTTTTTGGACTTCAGCTTCTCAAAATGTAGCAATTGCACTTTTAACCTTGCAGCTTGCCTATGTATTGAGAGCCAGTTTGAGGCACCAAGCTAAAAACCAGGAAATCATGAATGAGTTCTAGTCCCATCTTAGGCACAAAGTGAGCTTGATCACCTTGGGCTAGTCACACTCTTTTCTGGAAGCACAAACCACTTTCAAAAATCTTGCCAAGCGGACTGCATGGAGTGTAATAGGGAGTTGCCAGGAGTTAACACTGACTCAAAAGCACCAAAATGAAACAAAACAACTCCCCTAAAATCTCCTGTCTAAATCCTTTCAAAAATTAATAATGTCAACAAAATTGGGATATATGGTTGGTAATCTCTCAGCTTTCTTGAACCTCTGTGAAACTTCAGAGCCTTCTCCTCATTTGCCACTGAAATTCCAGTTGGCAGTTCGCAATCCAATTGGAATTCAATTTGGGTGTTAGTAAAAAAAAAGAAAGAGGAAGCTGACAAATGGAAAAAAACTGAGAGCAGCATGAATTTAATACTTAGGAACGAATGCTTTTATTTGTTATATTCATGTCTTATCTTTTCTCCTAAAGCTTAAGGCAGCTTATGGACCTCTCCACAACAATAAACTTCCAAGAAAATTGTTCTATATTAGCATACTTGAAATACCCTTTTCTGATTGGTCCACAAATACAGCAATATGATTGGTTCGTCAAGCGACGGTGATTAGTCAACAATTGCCACCCTGTGATTGGTCCACCTGAGCGGCAGGGAATTCAAGGAACCATCATTGGCTGCGAGTCACAAGCAGCTGCTATAAAAAAGGCTGCCGCAGCTCCGCAGTTAGACTGATTCCAGGAACCAAATAAAGAGCCGAAAGTCACGTGGTCTCCAGTCTCTTTTTTCCCCGCGATCTAACAAAAATGATCTAAGAGATAGTGACTGGTCTAAAGTTATCTGATAACTTTCCATAGATAAGGATGGAATTCAAATTATGTTGGCCTAAGACCTTAAGCTCTTGGTTAGATATATTAAATTAAGATGTAGAAAGAGTGTGGAATGTGCATACTTTTAAATTGCAGAATTAGGGTTTGTGTTTTATATAGAGTTGGTTAACCATAATCTCTCATAATTTGGAAAATTATAAAATATTGGACAATTAGGAAAAATAGATTGTTCCCATTGTCATTTTATTGTTAATTTTTTCACGCCACTCTGGATCTCTCGAAAGCATCTCACTGGTCTTTGAATATTCATATATAATGATTGATATATGCTAAATAAGATTGAGAAGCATTGTCCTTTGTTTTTTTCCTACCATGCAATTTTTTCCCTTCAAGCTTAATACATTTTGATAGAAATTATTTCCTTCTTAACCCAGAAAAACTGTAATGCAGACCACTTGAATGTAATGCTTTCTCTGAAATGTTTGATATGTTTATACTTATACCTGTTATCTAACTCTTGCTTGACAAATAAATAAATAAATAAATAAAATATTGTCTTAGAATACAAGCAAAAGACCATTGCTAGAACCCTTTACCTTTGGGGCTTGAAAGGCTGCAATAAAGTTACAGTTTCTGCCAGGATATGAAAGATAAAAATATATACTATTTTTATATTCTAGAAATAAAGGAAGATAAGCAAGGGCTATGAAATCATTGTGGAAGTTAGAATCAAACAGATTAGAAAATACAAAACAAACAATATTTATTATAGCCAGACTGTAGTACATGAAGCCTTCTGACAATCAACTTGTATTTCACAAAAGACAGTTTATTGCAGGTGTGAGAGGAAACTGATAGAGATGACACTGATTCCAACAAAGGATTTACTTAGTCTATACAGAGTTATTTAAAAGGATGACTGAGTCTTTTCATTACTGCTGGTACTAGAATCACAAAGGATAAATTGATAGCACCTGAAGTATACCTGCTTGACCTGGGGCACATATACGTGAGACATCATCTCTTCATCCTCTCAGATCAGGGATGGATAACTTTTTGTCTTTTAGAAATTGTTGAGCTGTTTTGCCTCTATTGCATCTTATTACACAATTACTTAGGCACTGTCCTTCCAAAAGGACCTAAAAATCTTATAAAATAGTCAAATCTTTTTCCTTGAAAGTGTGGGGAAATGAATGTAACTGATTGTATGAATGAACGGTTGGGTATTAAGAAAGAAGATTACTTACAATAAGCTAATTCCTAATATCTTCTTTCTTTACTTTCAACATCAAGGTCATGGAGGCTCACACAGTTAGGACACTGGGCTGGAGACTAGCAAGCCCATGTTTGAGACCTGAGCGCTGTTGCATGGCAAGGTGGACTCCTTCATTCACTCCAGCTCCATATTTGGGACATGAAAGAAGTCCCCATTGGCATCCCCTGGGCAACAGTGCATCACTGGCTGATTCAGGGGTCTGCAACCTTGAACACACAAAGAACCATTTGGACCCATTTCCCACAGAAAATAAAACACTGGGAGCCACAAAACCTGGGTGGGAGTGGCCAGCTTGACATCACTCACTCCCAGCCATGCCTACCCAGATTTTGTGGCTTCAGGTATTTTTTTTTAACAGATAACAGATAATCAGAATTGGAAGGGACCTTGTAGGACATCTAGTCCAATATCCCGCCCAAGCAGGAGACCCGACACCATTCCTGACAAATGGCAGTCCAATCTCTTCTTGAAAGTCTCAAGTGATTGCGCTCCCACAACTTCCGAGGGCAAGATGTTCCATTGGTTGATGGTTCTCACTGTCACAAAGTTTCTCCTTATTTCCAGGTTAAATCTCTCCTTGTTAATTATTCCTTGTCTGGCCTACAGGTGCTTTAGAAAATACCTTGACCCCTTCCTCCCTGTGACAGCCCCTCAAATATTGGAAGATTGCTATCAAGTCTCCCCTGGTCCTTCTCTTTACTAGACTAGCCCAGCCCAGTCCCTGCAACTGTTTGTTGTATGTTTTAGCCTCCAGTCCCCTAATCATCCTGACTGCTCTTCCCTGTACTTTTTCTAGAGTCTCAACATCTTTTTTATAATGTGGTGAGCAAAACTGGATACAGTACTCTAGATGTGGTCTTATTAAGGCTTTATAGAGTAGTATTAGTACTTCCCTTGATCTTGATTGTATCCCTCTGTTAATACAATTTAGGATTGCATAAGCTCTTTTGGCGGCGGCTGCACACTGCTGGCTCATATTTAGCTGGTTGTCCACTAAGACTCCAAGATCCCTCTCACAGATACTGCTATTGAGCCTGGTTTCACCTAGTCTATATGTGTACTTTTGGTTTTTCTTGCCTAAGTGTAGGACTTTACTTTTTTCTACATTGAATTTCATTTTGTTAGATATGGCCCAGTGTTCTAGTCTGTCAAGATCCATCTGGCTCTTGAGCCTATCTTCTTGGGTATTAGCTATTCCTGCCAGCTTAGTATCATCTGCAAATTTGGTAAGTTCCCCTTTTATTCCCTCATCTAAGTCGTTAATGAAGATATTGAAGAGTACTGGGCCTAAGACGGAAGCTTGTGGCACCCCACTGCTTACTGCCCTCCATGTAGATTTAGGCCAATTAAGGACTACTCATTGAGTATGGTTTGCCAACCAGTTTTGAGTCCATCTAGTGGCGGTGCTATCTATTCTGCTTACTAAGAAGTAGGTTGTGGTCAACTTTGTCGAATGCCTTGCTGAAATCTAAATATATTATGTCCACAGTATTTTGCTTGCCTACTAATTTAATCATTGCATTGAAGAATGAAATTAGATTGGTTTGGTATGATCTGTTCTTTATTTTTTATTTTATTTATTTATTTATTTTGATTAGTCAATCGTTTACAATATAATAGGTATAAGTATATAAATAGTTATGAATACATGAAATGGGTACATATAAGAAAAATAAAAGAAACAATAGGACAGGTATGATAAGCACATTGGTATGCTTATACATGCCTCGTACAGACCTCTTTGGAAAGGGATAAGGTCAATAGTAGACAGTCTAAGAATAAAGTTTTTGAGGTTTGGTTTTCTTAACAAACACATGTTGACTGTTAGCTATTACTTTACTTGTTTCTAGATATTGGCAAATCTGTTTTTTTTTTTAAATTATCTTTTCCAGTATCTTCCTGGGTATTGATGTTAAGCCCATGTCACACTGAACCAACGGATGCAAAGAGGATGTAAAACGGACAAAAAACTTTGCCATCCGTTCGAAAACGCGATGTACTCACTGCCTCCGTTTTGCTTCCTCTCTATCCGTCCAGCATCCGTTTATTGACGTTTCATCCGCTCCGAAAGTTTTGGGCTGCCCAAAACTTTTGCGCGGAAAATGTATCCAGTTCATCCGTTCTGCATCAGCTACGCATCCGCTATGAATCCATTACGCATCCGCTATATCCGCTTGGCCTCCGCTGCCCATCCGCGCAACTCGCATCCGCCCGGACGCAGGGAGGAAGCGGAACGGATGCAGAATGGATGCAGAACGGATGCAGAATGGATGCAGCATGGAAACAAAGCGTTCAAAGCGGAAAAAACGTTCACAGAGGGGACTTATCTCGGATATTAAGGATGTCTAGAGGATGCCTAGAGGATGCCTAGAGTATGCAAAGGGACACCTATACTGCCTATAAAAAGGGGGAGCAACTCGCCTGCATCTCACTTTCAGAACAGCAGCCGAGCTGTGCAGACCTCTGCAGCCTTCATCTGACTCTTCCTCTTCCACAGCATCCAGTCATGTCCACCGTGGATTGTGACAAAGTCCTTTCGGCAGCCACCATCCTTCTGCAACAGTGCGAAACCATCTACAGGCTCTGTGAACTCTACTACGGGAAGAAAAGGAGGCACCCAAAAAAAGTCTGGGTCCAAAGATGGTTCGCCAGAAGAGCAGAGGACGGACTGTACAACAAGCTGATGGTGGAGCTCAGGATCGAAGACACTCGGGCGTTCCAGAACTTCATGAGGATGCCTCCAGCCATGTTTGATGAAGTTGTGCAGTGGCTGACACCCAGGTTGACCAAGACAAACACCAACTTCCCACCCAGCCTGGAACCTGGGCTCAAGGTGGCACTCAATCTGCGACACCTGTCCTCAGGGACCACCTACAGGAGCATGCAGTATGGCTGGAGGGTGCCACCCAACACTATCAGCATTGTGGTCAGAGAAGTGGTGCAGGCCATCATTGAAGAATACAAGGAGGAGCTCCTCCAGTACCCCTCCACTGAAGAAGGATGGAAGAAAGTTGCAGAGCAGTGGTATCAGAAGTGGAACTTTCCACACACCGTTGGAGCCATAGATGGCAAGCACGTGGCCTGCAAAGCTCCAGCCAAGTTGGGGTCCACTTATCACAACTACAAGGGCTTCTTCAGTATCATCCTCTTCGCCATGGTCGATGCTGACTACAAGTTTATGTACATCAATGCTTCAGGCAACGGCTCATGTTCAGATGCCCAGGTATAAAACGCCAGTCACCTCAAGGAGGGGCTGGAAGGCAACCTCATGGTGGGATTCCCAGATCCAGACCCCCTGCCCAACGACAAGCAAGATGTGCCCTATTTCATCGTGGGGGATGACGCCTTCTCCCTCAGAACCTACCTCATGAAGCCCTACACCTCCAAATACCTCACCCATGAAGAGAGGATCTTCAACTACAGGCTGTTCAGGGCAAGGCGGGTGGTGGAGAATGCCTTTGGCATCCTGGCCAACAGGTTCCAGGTACTTCTCACCAACATGCAGCATAGCCCAGAGACCATGAGGAGGATCATGGAAACTTGCTGCATCCTGCACAATCTCATGCGCACCCGTTACCCAGTCTTGCAGAACAGGCTCATGGAGCGTCAACTAGGCAATGGGGACATGGAGCCTGGGGAATGGAGGCAAGGGCGAAACCTGATAGACACTCAGGATGTGCAAGGCCCCAACAGAACCTCACGTAAGGCGAAGAAGCAGCGCAACCTCCTGAAACACTGGTGCAACTCCCCAGCTGGAGCAGTGGAGTGGCAAGACAGGATGGTAAATGCTTAATGGATGCTTCCTTCAGCCTGTCTCATCACACGGATGAGATTGGGCCATGTATGTTTGGTTGGCCTACAATGAACAGGGCATTTAATAAAGAGTTGTGTTTATGTTGACATGTGTGGATGATTGATTATATCGTTATTGATAATAAAGTGTCATAGGTGTGGCAGCTGTGAGGGTGGACCATCCAGTCCCACTATGCTTGCACTGAGGTTTATCTATCCCACCGCTATCCTAACCCATCCCACAGCTATTTCCCATCCCACAGGTATCCTAACCCATCCCAAAGCTATCCTTACCCATCCCACAAGCATGCAAAGGCTTAAACCATTTCTAAAAGTTTCCACCAAGACTTTATTAAAAAAAAGAAATGAACAAGTGTGTGAATCATAAATAGACTTTATTAACAACAAGCTATAATACAAAAATGAGTCTCTGGCACTCCTCTTGGTCACTCAGTCTCAGGGGTGAAGGGTGCAGGTGCTGTGGAGGTGGCTGTTGCTGGAGTGCTTGTTATCAGCTCCTCCAGAAGCAGAAGCAGCAGAAGCGCCAGCCCCAGAAGAGCGAGCCCATGTTGCAGAAGCCCCAGGAGAACCAGAGTGAGGGCCAGGGGGTGGGATGGTAGCCCTGTCCCTCTTGCCAGGGCTGGCAGCAGATGGCTGAGGCTTGCTGTGCTTCCGCATGGTTGTGGGGTTGCTGGCTGGCAGGGAGGCTGGCAGGAACCAAGGCTGGCACAAAGCTGGCAGCAAGGCTTGCAGGAAGACATGCAGGCAGGGCAGGCAAGGCAGCCAATCCGTCCAGCAGCAGGTCTTTCCTCTGAAAGGCGACCTGCTTCCGAGCTGCTTCTGTTATATCCGTGGGGCTGGCGCAATGCATCCTCCCCGCATGTGCAATTAACGCCAGGCATCCATTAGGCTTCCGCTGTGCATCTGCTGTGCATCCGCTTTGCATCCGCTTCATCTGCTCGGCATCCGCTCTGTATCTGCTCTTTCCGTTCTGCGTCCGCTTTGCTGAGACCCCCCAGAAGCCCTGCGGATGTGTCATCCGCTCCCATCCGCTTCCATCCGCTAGGCTTCCGTTCCGCATCTGCTTTGCATTCGCCCTGCGTCCTCCATGCGTCCATGTTATCTGCTCCGGATATGCAAATTTTTGCCCCTTTTGAGAGCGGATAACAATGGATGGAACATTTTGCTCGTCCGCTGTGTCCTTTTTGCATCCATTGGGCAGTGTGACATGGGCTTTAGGCTGATTGATCTAAAATTTCTTGGGTCTGGTTTTTTTCCTTTTTTGAAGATGGGAACCACATCAGCTCTTTTCCAGTCCTCTGGTAGTTCCCCGATGCTCCAGGATTTTTGAAAGATATAGTGCAGTGGTTCTGAGATGACCTCTGCCAGCTCCTTTAAAACTCTGGGATGTAATCCATCATATCCCCGTGATTTGTTTTCATCAAGATCAGATAGGTATTCTCTTACTATATTTTTTCTTATTTTAACTTTTATTTCTGGTCTGTCTTTTACAGTTATGTTTTTGGTGGGTTCAGTATAGTTTCTTTTTGCATGAAGATGGATGAATTAAGCAGTTCTGCTTTCTCTCTGTTGCCTGTTACTTCCTTGCCATCTTCTCTCTTTAGTGGACCGATGCGGTATCTGCTATCCCGCATCAGATGGGCGTCTCATGATAGGGAGCGAAGAAGAAAGAAACGACAGGAGATGAAGTTCCTCGGGATGAGTGTGCCCAGAATGTCTGGGTACACGCTCTTTTATTATGCTCATTCAAAAG
>BLBF01000005.1:35306172-35366097 GCA_015471245.1 Laticauda colubrina | reverse complement strand
GCAATGATACACAGTTGCAAACACATGAATGATACATAGTTACAACAGACCGACTGTTTCCTTGATTTTTTTATTATCTTTAACTTTTGTTGCAAGTCTTTTTTCCTTCTGAGCCTTTGCTATCCTGACTTCATCTTTTGCAGATTCTGGCTATCTGCTGATATTCTTCCTTAGTTGTACTTGTCCTTTTTCTCTTTCAATTTGCCAGAGTGATCTTTGTGCAGCCCATGCTGATTTCTTCTTGGACTTCTTGTTTTTCTTTCTCAGAGGTATTGTGCTGGTCTGTGCTTCTGTGATCATACTTTTTAGAGTTTCCCAAGATTCTTGAATTGTTTTCCCCTTTAGGATTTTCATCCATGGAATCTTTCCCAACTTCTCTCTCAGTTTATTGAAATCAGCTCTTTTAAAATCCAAGACTCTGGTATCATTATGTTCTGTTGCTTGTGTTTGTGTTATGTTGTATTCCAGTATGACATGGTCACTCTCACCCAAGGTTCCTGCAGTTTCAACTCCATCCATCACTTCTTCTTTGTTTGTAAGAATTAAGCCCAGTATGGCTGTCCCTCTAGTTTCACCCTCTACCTTTTGGACAAGAAAGTTGTCAGCTAGGTTGGTTAGGAACTTATTTGATTTCTCACTTGGTGCAGAATTAGTTTTCCAATTGATATCAGGATAATTGAAGCCTCCCATTACTTTTCCCTGGGAAACAGCTATGTCTTTCTCTCTCTCTGTCTCTCTCTTTCTGGCTCTCTCTTTCTCTTTCTCTGTCTCTGTCTCCCTCTCTCTCATCTCTCTCTCAACACATTACTGTTCACCCTCCCCACCCACACCACCCCTCACCCTCACCTCCCACTCCCTCCTTGCCTGGCCTGAGCAGGGAAGGGCAATGGCGGGGAGGGAGACTCGGTCTCACAACTTTCTCTCTGCTCTGAGACAGTGGCCCATCTGGCTGCAGGCAGTGCTCCATGTTGTAATGGGCTCCAAGCGGAGGAGAGGATGCAGTCCTCCCCCATTGTGAAACACACTAAATTTAAGTGTGCTATGCCAGGCGCTGCAAGAGCAGCAAGTAGGCCATGGAGGCAGTGAGAGTACTAGAGCAGCAGCAGCAGTTGCAGCTGGGCTGGGCCAATCTTTTAGGGCAGAGAGAAAGTCATGTGTCTCCCTGAGTTGCATGCATAGCAACAAGGGCCAGAAGAAGAGGCAAGTAGAAGGGCATTTTGCTCCTGCTCTAGAATATGGAACAAGTCTCCATCTGCCACCATTGCCCTTACCTTCTCAAGCCAGGCAAGGAGTGACTGGGAGGGGAGGGCGAGGGATAGGGCCAACCATGATGGGATAGGGAGCTGCAGCAGAGGGCCCAAGAGTCACATGTGGCTCTGGAGCCAGGGGTTGCCCACTCTCAGGCTAATGCTTTCAACTTGTGCCTTAAACAGTGCCTCTAATATGAATGGGACAGGACTTTTAATATATTTTTTAATATAATTGTGTTGATATCAGAGCTGCCACAAACTTAAAACTCTTAGTAAAAAAACAGCCCTTGGCTCCATTTCCTGAGAAAGGTATGTTTTTATTAGAGTGTATTGCAGTAATGCATAGCCAGAACTGAGATTCACATGCCAAATATCTACATAATAATTTCCCATCTTTTCCCCTCCTTAACTATTGTTCATTTCCCACCATAAGATAGCCCTTTAAAATCTTGCAAACTGTTTTCCTAACAGTCAGTTCAAGTGTGCTCTAGAATGCTGCTCAAGAAGGTACAGCACCTGCTTTCAGTTTCCCAAGCATTTTCCCCTTTCAGCTCTCCCTTCTCCATTGGTGATGGCAGTTTGTCTCTGCATATCAGTGAAGCACAAGCACACATGAGGTAGCCACTGACACTTGGCTGAATTTTGTGTTAATTTTTTTCTTGGGTTGCTTGGTATTCTTTTCTAGTCATTCTATTGTGCAGACTTGGCCAGTCTGACTTGTTTGAAATAGTCATAGTTGTTTGAAATAGGCATAGTTATATTAAGTTGATCTGTAGTTTCATACTAAACATGCTCTTTCTTGAGATCCCAAGTTGCCTTGTCTTTGTTGGGGAATGCCAAAATCACATAGGATTCAGTCATCTTGAATTCACATTTATGGAGTGTCATTATTACAGTTCATGGATGTGACAGATGTCATCATCCTTGAATGCATTATTGTTGGCTCAAGTTGTACAACATTAATTTGAATTCATTGAGGAAGGAGAGAAGATAAAACACAAGCAGTAAAAGTGACTCAGTGAGAATTTTTAAAAAGTTAAATAGGCATAGCTTAGAGCTAAAATCACTTCAGATAGCTTTCATGCTGAAAATATATGTGTTTCATGTAGAGAAGTGTATTTAATTTGGAACAGAAGTATGATATATACAGGTAAGAAATCTTGTATTTCCATTTCTCATTCAATATCACTAAAAATTACAAAATGCATTAACACTTTCACACATATATCAATTAACAACCTCAGAAGAGTCAGCCCATCCCCTTGAATATTTGCAATTGTAAATTGCTAATACAGGTAGCAGAGTATAATTGGAACTCTTCTTAGTGTGAAATGGTGATGTCTTCTTTTTTAGTCCCTTGTACCTGTAAATCATAGCAGATAACACATCTAGAAACTGAAGTGACAGGACTGACGAATGAATTCACACTGGCTTCGTGTAACTCTTCACACTCTGCTCCATCGAGTGTTGCAATATATGTCAATTAATATTTGCTTCTTTACCTTAAAACAGTTTGAATACATTCTGTTCCTTCATAATCATTTGGAATATACTGTCATCAAAAAGGAACCAGGGAAAACAGGCATAGATGTGTCCATTCTTTTGCATTTTTAGCAGCTGCTAACAACATATGCAGGTGTTGCCTCTTAGCTCAATCCAAATGGATTTCCTATAATAGGCTTGGTGGAAGGATAGCTTGGCTCCTATTTAATTTTGAGAGCCTTATCCTCAAACACATCAAAGCAACTGGTGTTTTCAATCCAATATTTGGATAATTTAATAGAACCTTTCAAATAGAGTTTCTCCTTCCACCACTTTCCCCCCTCCTTTTTTAAATGAGCTTCAACAAAGAACTAAAGCTTGATTATTCATTTAGTTAGTTTACTTTACTTTATTGTTATTGCACCTGATACAATGAAATCAAACATCATTTTCAGTACACATCATGACCATGAAAATAAACAGAAACACACATCCTTCACACACCACACATTGAACCGAAAACCGCCAACATCGCACCAACACTGCACTATACAATAGAATTCAGTAGACCTATTGCCCTGGGATAGAAGTTGTTTTTCAGCCTATTTGTCCTTGTTTTTACTATTCTGTACTGTCTGCCAGATGGTAATAGTTTAAAAAAAAAAAAGGTGCCCAAGATGAGATGGATCTTTAAGAATGTTTTGAACTTTCTTAAGGCAGCGGGAGCTATAAAGCTCTTCCAAAATGGGAGAGAGCAACCAATGATCTTCTGGGCAATGACATTAACCTTCTGGAGTTATCTATCTGCCACTGTGCAATTGGTAAACCATACAGAGGTGCAGTAAGTTAACATATTCTCTATGGTGCAGCAGTAGTCACTAGCTGGTCACTAGCAGTTTTTCATTCAGTTGTTGTTTTCTGAGAAGTCTCAGGTAGCATTATCTCTGCTGGGCCCTTTTGACCAGGGCTGCAATGTGAGCACCCCAGGTCAGGTCATCTTTTATGGTAACACCCAGAAACTTAAAACCTGCCACTTACTCCACTGGATCTCCATTGATAAGTAAGGGCTGGATGTCTGATCTGTTCCTTCTATAATTCGCTATAAGCTTCTTGGTCTTATTGATGTTGAGGAACAAATTATTGTCTCCACACCATGAAAGCAACTGGTACACCTCATCTTGGTCGCCAGACTCATCCCCCCTGGAGATGAGTCCCACGACTGTTGTATCATCTGCAAATTTAGTAATAGTATTACTCGTGTGAGTGGGAATGCAGTCATGCACATAAAGAGTATAGAGTAAGGGACTCAACACACAACCCTATGGTGTACCAATGTTAAGAATAAGGGCTGAAGTGGTATGAGTACCTAATCTGAACCATTTATGAGTGGCCAGACAGGAAATCCATAATCCAAAGGCAGATTGAATTAGAAGAAAGAAGGAGAAGCCAACCGCAGTATCCATGTGTGCAACCATCTTGAAAAATATTATTTAAAAATGTATCCATAATATGCATATTCCAGAATTAATACATGGATTTTTAGCACAGCTTTCATAGTATGCAATTGTTGTTGTTTTTTCCATTGGTCTGGAAATTTCACAGGACAAAAAGATGGTTATGGAGAGTGAACATAAGTTGTATCATAACATAAATCAAATGATCTAATTTAGGGACAGAATCAGATCTTAGGATAAAATGTTACGTAACATTGGTTCCCAAGGAAATAATATTCAAACTAATATCAGGTAAAGGTCTACATGGCTTTAATATAAAGTAAAAATATTATTTGCTTAATTATAATTGCAAAATGCTACAAGCAATTTGGTCCAGCTGTCTGCTCAGTTCAGGAAATAATACCATGTGTAATTGCACCATCTTTAACCAAAATCATCCAACAGTCATTTAATTTTTTTCCAATAAAGGAAAACTTTGCCACTTTTTGGGGATTTTCTCTTAATTTTCAGTTGACACTTCTTCTGCACCATAGTGGCATAGTGGTTAGAATGCAGTACTACAAGTTCCTCACTGCTCACTCCAGGAGTTCAATTCTGAATGGCTCAAGAATGACTCAGTCTTCCATTCTTCTGAAGACTCAGACTGTTTGGGGGCAATATGCTGACTCTGTAAATATGCTTAGGCTCAGGGTAAAGCACTGAGAAGTGATATATAAATCTAAGTTCTATTGCTATTGCTATTTCAAAATAACTGGTTTCATTCCTGCCTTCTACAACAGAGACTATATAACCTCTGGCAGAAGAATAATATGTAGTAGGGGTAACTGCGGGATGACAATGATAATCCAATCTTAACATTGGGATTTCATGATTTGGAGAGTTGAACTGAATTTGTGATTAAAATCTTCTGATAAATCCAGCATGTAGTTCTAAAAACTTGGACACCATCTCTAGGACTTCTCCAAAAACAGAAGGGAAAATATCTATGAGGAGTTATCATATTATTGTATTTATTTATGTTTAAATTCACTTGAAGATAACATTTAAATTAAAATGTAGTGTTTATTCTGGCCACATCCACTTCAGTGTATTCTTTGATGTACCATACTAAAATTTATCTGCAATCCTGAGCTTACAAAAGCTTATACAAATCTCTCCTGCACTGCAGCAAAAATCAGCAGCCCAATATAGATCTTTGGCAGAACTGTAGATGCACATATTAACTTTATCATCTCTAATCTAAAATGTGTCATTTAGTTCTGTATTCAAATAGTAACTTCAAACACATAATTTCACAAAGTGAAAAAGAAACACTGATCTTGTATGAAAAGCTTGATTAATCAACACACATTTAATAATTTAACCTACTGATTAATATTGTTTGCAAATACCTTAAGTCTACTGTTGAAGATATTGAGTGAAGTGTGAATAGCTGAATATTTTTAAACCTTTCATTGTTAGAAAAGAATCAAATCTTACCTGTACATGTGATAGCTTCATTTTGTATTATCCAGATACCTTAGACCAAACAAAATGATCTTCAACCCCAGTTATCAAGAGTAATGGTTATATTTAATGGTGTTCACTTCAGTGACAGAAAGTGTCTACTAGTGGATTGAGCAAGGAAGGAAATAATTGCACTTCTATGCTGTTGTAGAAGCAGGAGAAATCTCTTCTGTACATTACAGTGTGGCAGGGTGAAAAAGATAACAGAGACATTTACACGACTTTGACCTTTTCCTAACTGAACTACAACAGTCACTGTTGTGTCCTTCGTCCTCTGGCCATTGTTCCAGTCCTTTTTTTGCTTTGTTCCCTTCAGATTTGTTTTCACTGCCATCTTGTTCTTTTATCTTTTGTTTTTGTGTCCTTATATCTGTATGTTTGTTTTTTTAAATGTTTTTTTTAATAATTGTAAGCAACCAGAGTTGCTGGGAGTTGGATAGCATATGATTTTTTAAAAAAAATAAAACTAAAGAACCCTCCAAATTTTATATTTTCTTACAGTGTGCAGGAATAGTAAATACATCTCATTCATCTTTCAAATTAATATAAATATATCTTTTATTTGGGATACAGAAGTGAATGTAATCTTGGAAGTAAATTCAGAATATTTAAGGCATGTAGAATTTAACCTTGGAAAGAGCTTGTGGTTGAGGCTGGCAGAAGCTGAATATAGGCTGACGTGTATCCCCAAATTGGAGCAGAAAAGTCACCCCAAACAGTGTCTTTTGGGACTTTTTGCCAGGAACCCTAGAATGTCAACCTGTATGAGCAATCTCATGGGGTTGCCTCAGAAGTAATCCCTGTTGAAGTTACTAGGATTTAGCTGTAAAATGGGAGTCTAAAGGTACAACTCTATTCATGTTGCACTTACTGAGCTCAATGAAAGTTTCTCTTATGGAAATCTGTATCAGATTACAACCTGAATTGATTCAAATATATAGCCATTATGTGGTAATATCCAGAGACCTGCAGGGAGAACTGATGATAGCAAGAATGCCTGTGAATGCTTGGATTGCTTTCAGGGTCATCTTAAATTCTGCAAGGCCAGGCCTGTAATCTTGATGGGACACACCTCTGTATTAGTGTTCAGAATAACCACATGCTTCCTTCAACCCCTATAGATTTCTTTTTGCCCTGCTAAAATATAATAGCATTTTAAGAACACATCAGGTAAGAAAAATAGTAATAAATAGTAATATGCCAGGTAAGAATCAGTATTGTTCATTTTGTGAGTACAATGTAGCAAGCAGGGCACTGATAAAGTTTTTGTAGTTGCTCATTTTAAAGGATCATTTTAATTTCAAATGTATAATCATGTTTCATGCATTCAGATACAGCTGAAAGCTTCTACTCCCCTGGTGTATTACTATTTAGGTTTCTGAAGCGAATGCAAAGCTGGGTTGTTCTAGCAGCCTGACCAATGCTACAGTGATTTTTCAGTAGGGAAGAAATACAGTTAACAGAGCTATAATGGTCTTTAAAAGGTTTCTCACAGTGAAACTGTAGTCACATAATTTTCAGAAAACTTCTCAGCATATATCTAATGGCAACCCCTCGAAGTAATTAACTGATACAGCATGCAACTTTTACAATATTTTCCCTATATATCCGTTTCCCCTTCTGTCTTCTTTGCAATTTTTATGCACAGAAATAATGAAATTCCTATTTGTTCAATAATAATATATTGCTGAAAATGGTACCATGGTTTGACAGATAACTTAATTGGAGAATTTTCACATTTCTTCACTCAAGACCATTGAAAGGATTTGATGGGTGTTCAAACCTTAAAGACACACCCAACAAAGTTAAATATGAATTTATGAGTAATCAACGTAAAGATGGCTGTAGCTGTAGTTATTTCATTTTCATATTTTACAATACTCATATACTGAGAAGCTGCAGGTGAATTTATAAATGTAATATGCAAGAAAAAGTAAGCAATTATCTATAATGAAAACTGACTAATTATTTGCAACAGAGCAAAACTATTTTCCAAAGCACCAACAGGCAAGACAAGAAACAATGGTTGGAAACTAACGAAGGAGAAAAGCAATCTAGATCAAAGGAGAAATTTCCTAACAGTAAGAACAATTAACCAATGGAATAGCTTGCCTTCAGAAGTTGTGGGTGCTCCATCATTGAAGGCTTCCAAAAAGAGACTGGACAAACATTTGTCTGAAATGATATAGAGTCTCCTGCTCGAGCATGAATTGGATTAGAAGACCCCAAGGACCTTTCAACTCTATTATCCTATGCCCTATGTTCAAAGTAGGCAAGAGTGAAACAACTTCTGTAGTGTATGGATACTGTACTGAAGAAAATATCTGTAATTTTTCCCTTGGTTTAATCAAATGTCTTCACAAAGTGTCTCTCAGATAAAGGTGAAAAAGAAATATGTCATATATTTCTATGACAATAATTGCCCAAGATATAAATGGCAGCATTGAAGAATTCATTGTTTTCAGTGAGGGATATAGAAATCAGGATATTTTGGGAAAGTGCTGAATTACATCAGCATGTGTTTACTGAACTTGCATTAAAATAGTAGTATATTTGGGGAAATTGCATGAAAAGTGACATTTGTTACCGGTGTTTCTACCCAAAAACACAGTATTGAGAATATCTCTATAACTAGAAAAGTACTGTATATAACGTTGCAAAAATTATCCAGAATCCATACAATGCCAATTGAGGGTTTCTCCATTTTCTTGAAATATTGGACCATATAAAAAAGTTTTTGAAATAAGGCTGTGTGACACAAAAAAAAGTCAAGATAATAGCCATGGTCATAAAGTCAGGATCAGAATCAGAATGTGCCCGCTTTGGACAACCGTCTAAACAATTAATTTGTAAGATTCATTCACCTCCAGTCTTATGGATCTAGCTGGTTTGTTTTGAAGATAAAAGTCTATTTCCTTGATGAATCAGTGTTTGATTCAGTGTTGATCAGTGTTTCTAAACTTCTGAAGTTTAAAAATTTGCATTCCTGTCTGTATATTTGTGTCTGTATATTTGTATGTGAGGGGAAGAAAGAAAAAGACTAAAGAAATATGAGTATTTCTTTAAAAATAAGAAAATATTGAAATTAAACATATTTAAATACTCTATATTTAATATGTCAGCTATCTATCATAAGTGATGTATGAATTGTTGGCATATTTCCTCAACCTGCTATAAGAATTAATGAAAATCTTAGAGTTGGCATTGATATTCTGCCCATGTCAATGTTAAGGCCCTGTCCCACTGCACTTACGGATGCAAAGAGGATGTAAAACGTTAAAAAAAGCTTGCCATCTGTTGGAAAACGCTATGCATCTGTTGTGTACTCATTGCATATGTGTTTCATACGCTCTATCCGTCGAGCATCCTCCACTGTGATTTCATCCGCGCAAGAAGTTTTGAGCTGCACAAAACTTTGTGAATGGATGATCTTTCCGCCATTCTATTCATGCTTTCAGGTCTTTTTTCAATCTCTATGGCTTCTCTGATGATTCTGTGCTTGGGGTTTTCTATAGTGGCTAGGGTTTTGGTGCCATTGAAGTTGATGTTGTGACCTGTGGCTTTCATGTGTTGGACGAGTGAGGAGGTGTGTTCCAGCTTTTTTACTGCATTTTTGTGTTCATCCAGGCGGGTACTTATTCTTCTATTGGTCTGTCCAAAGTATGTGGCAGGGCATGATGCACAGGGGACTTCATATATGCCTTGGTTTTCCAGGTCAATTTTATCTTTGGGGTTTCTAAGGATGGCTGCTATTTTTCTGTCTGTTTTGAAGGCAGTCTTGATGTGATGCCTGTGTAGTATCTTACTGATTTTGTCTGTAGTACCTCTTATGTAGGGCAGGACAGCTGTTCCATAGGTCTGTTGATCTTCTAGGTCTCTGTTATATCTTGGTGTGTTTTTGTGGATCAAGCTGGTGATTTTGTTTTTGTGGAAGCCGTTGGCTGTCAATACTTTAGTCAGGGTGCATAGTTCAGTCTTTATATGTGTCTTGTCTGCCAGGCATTTGGTTCTGGTAATTAGTGTTTTAGCCACGGAATTTATCTGTGCTGGGTGGTGGTGGGATTGGGCGTTGAGGTAGCGGTTGGTGTGTGTTTTCTTCTGGTATACGGTGTGTCCCAGTGTGCCATCTGTTCTTTTGTAGATTAGTACATCTAGGAATGGTAGTTTGTTTCTTTCCGTTTCCATGGTGAACTTGATTTTGGGGTATGTGCTGTTTAGATGTGTTAGGAAATTGTTAGTTTTTATTTTCCATGGGGCCAAATCACAAATGTGTCATTGATGCATCTTAACCATAGTTTGGTTAACACGGAAAAGACCTGAACACACCTAGACCTACATACCTGTACCCATGAAAATCTACAAAAACCAATATCGTACCTCTACTGGGAGGAAACCTTCCAGCTAACCAGGACCTATGAGAAACTTGAAGTCTGAAGATCCACCATCTTTTGTGATCTCACATTCCTACACAATTGCTGAGACAAAAATGTGATCTTCCAACTCAAATTCCATTCCAAAACTTCAGCCACTGAAAGGATCTTGAAAAGAACAGAATTAGCCCTAATCAGAAACGAACTCCAGAAGAAAAGATTCCTACTAGACCAAACCAACAGAGACCTACTCACACTCCATCTCAAACTCAGCAACAAAATCTACCCAGCACTCTTGGACAAATCCAAACAACAAGCCTTCTGGAGAGCCGAAACGGAAACCTCCCACAAGACACACACACCAGGAAACTCCACAGAATAGAGAAACGCCAGAAACCCAACCCTTCCCCACAACAACACATGAAATGAACAGTATACAACACATCAAACAGAACCCTTACCATTGCAGAAACCAATGTCCTTTCCAAGGATTCAATTTTACAGTTGCTCCCAAACACATCCCCACTGAAAACATTATGTGCGGAGTTGAAGCTAGCCTGACCAAAATCAAACCCAGATGCAGCCAACAAAATCAGACCTGAAGTCACCAATGTCCTCTGTTCCATCAATCCACCCAGAAGCAACCTACACAAAGAACAAAATGCACTCACCAACCTGAGGAAAGACAGCAACATAGTCATTCTCCAAGCAGACAAAGGCAACATCACAGTCTTAATGAACACATCAGACTACCATTCCAAACTATCCAACCTACTCCAAGAGCCCGCTTACAAACCTCTCAATACTAACCCCACCACCTACCGAGAAAAAAATACCAAATCCAAAATAAAAGCATCTCCCATCAGCAAAGAGATCCAGCAGAGAATCATCTCCAGAGAAAAATCATCCAGATGCCCTAAGCTCTATGGTCTCTCCAAAATACACAAGGAAGGAATACCTCTCCGACCTATAGTCAGCTCCATAGGCTCACCTCTACAGAATCTTGCCAAATTTCTCACCAAACAACTCCAGCCCTACACAGAATCCATCTCACATGTACAAAACTCCTTCCACTTCATAGAAACAATAAAGAAAGAAAACCTACAACCCAGTGACCTCTTCGTGAGCTTCAATGTCATATCCCTCTTCACCCAAGTACCCATCAAAGAAGCCTTGACAGCAATCCAAAACAAATACAACCCCCCAAAACACATCCTTGATCTGACCAACCACTGCCTAACTAACACATACTTCATCCACAATGGACAAAGATACAAACAGATAGAAGGAGCACCCATGGGATCACCCCTCTCACCCATCATCACTAACCTATAAATGGAACACTTTGAAACCAATGCTCTAGACAAATCTGAACACAAACCCAAACTCTGGCTCAGATATGTAGATGACACTTTTGTAATTTGGCCACACGGGAAAGAAAAACTGGACAACTTCCTCATACATCTTAACAACCTACACCCCAAAATACAATTCACCATGGAAACAGAAACCAACAACCAACTTCCCTTTCTGGATGTCCTAATTTACAAAAAAAACCCAGTGGCTTCCTAGGACACACCATCGACTAGAAAAAAAACACACACCAACTGCTACCTAAATGCACAATCCCATCACCACCCTGCACAGTTCAACTTCGTAGCCAAGACCCTCATCTTCAGAACCAAATGCCACCTGAGAACACAACTACACACCCTCACTAACATATTAATTTCCAATGGATTCCAAGGAAACACTATCACCAATCTAATCTGAAAAGAGATAACCCCCAAAACCAAACACAGAACAAGACAATGGTGTCACACTCCTCCCCTACATCAGAGGCACCACAGACAAAATCAGCAAAATTCTCCACAAACAGAATATCAGGACAGCCTTCGGCACTGACCAAAATAGAGCCAACATCCTAAGAAACTCCAGAGACAAAATCCAGCTAGAAAACCAAGGAGTTTATGAAATACCATGCAACAATTGCCCAGCCACATACACTGGACAAACCGACAGGAGAATAAATGCACGCATCGCAGAACACAAAAACACAGTCAGAAGAGAAGAAAATACTTCCTCCCTCCTCCAGCACCTTAAAGCCACAGGCCATGAAATTAATTTCGAAGGAACCAAATTAATATCCAACACTGAACACTCCAGCAAGAGGATCATCAGGGAAGCCATTGAGATAGAGAAACACCCCCATAACATGAATAGACAGGATGATACCTCCCGCCTACCAGACATCTGGAAGCTAGCCCTCACCAAGAAATGAGTCCCAGCCACAAAAACCAACACCAGACCTGAAACAACACTGGACACTATTGCCAATCCCCCTCATCAGACCCAGGCCACAGCCCATCCTATAAACGAAAGACAACCACCATCCAGAAAACAGACCACTGCTGCCTCAACAGCTGTTACACCCCCTGACCCCAAAACCAAACAAGCTGACACATGCCAAGAACACAGACCCAGACCTCAAGCTCGAAGCCAGACTAAAGCCCAGAATGCTACATCACAGCCACCCATTCAGGATATCACATCAGAAAACTCAGGAAATTACACCACAAGAACTCAAGAAGTTGCAACACAGCAAATGACCCAGGATATCACAGAACAAGACCAAGGATATCACAACAATAAGTCTCACAAGGTCATCACACAACCCATTACCCAAGCCGTTACCACACAGGAGGTAAATGGAAAAGAGATCAAAACATAAACGACCCGGGATATTACAACACAGGACCCAGGATACCACAATAAAAGAACTCGTAAGCCCATCACATAACCCATTACCCAAGCTGTTAAAACACGAGAGGCTAATGGAAAAAAGATCACTACAAAACAAACGACCTAGGAGATTACAGCACAAGATCTAGGTTATCTCCACAACAAAACTCACAAGGCCATCACACAGCCCATTATACCAATATCAACTTCATCAACCAATCAAGAGGCAGCAGTGTAGCCAACCAGCCCAGCACATCAGCCCCCACCACCAGTATTTATAGAGAGACCGCAGCTCCGATCACACACTTCTTGCACTGGCACGAAGCCAAAAGCACCAGCCTGAGGATGGCGAGTGGGACATCGCTGAAATATCACAAGATACTCTTAATCTTACATTGGGAAAGACCCGAACACACACACACACACACACACACACACACACACACTGTTCAGCTTTGATTATCTACTTTCCTCTCTCCCATCGGGAAAAAAAAGCTGATTGTTTTGATGAATTCTTTGTTCCCTTTCCCAGCTCAGTGCACTTGTCCTAAATATTGATTTTCAATGGAAAGCCTGCAGATCCCATGTAATTTTAAAGCCATGGTAAGGTCATAAGCCTCACTTTTTCTGCTTTGATAAAGCACATGTCTATTTTCAAAATAGGTTTCCTCCTCTCTCTGTGGATGCCATTTGTTTGAACACTGAGGTGTTTATAAAACAATAACAGTTTCTATTCTGTAAAAAAACAAAACAAAACATAAAAAGACACTATCACATTATTTTTACAGCTGTCAGGGAGTGTTGGCTTGCACTTTGGTTTGGTTTTCCCATGTTCTCACAGATCTAAAGATAAACCAGAGGGATTCATTTAATGTTTGAAAAACTGATGAAACACAGCTAATAAGCAATTAATTGAAATGACTTTGTGTATTACACTGTTTTTTAAGATATTAGAATATTTGTATGTGATTATCTTAACCAAACATCATTCATGTTAACATACTTTCGAATGATATGAATTTGTTTATTAAAACATTTATGACTGTTACACACATCAAGGATTATACAACTTAAACTTTTCAAAGTGGCTCAGTATTCTTTTGGAGTCAGGTGACTCAAGGCAGCTTACAGAATATAAAACCATATTTAGAACAATAAAAACGAACAAAAAGAATCAAATAAATTAATACAGTATAATATGACAAAATCATTCTCCAACTCCCACCCCCCACCTGGGAGATCACATGACTCATTTAATGGGCTCCATTCCACTCCATTCTCCAGGCATGCTGGCAGAACCAGTTCTTTAGTGCTTCCGGAAGAGTATTAGAGTGGGGACCATTTTAATATCTGGGGGAATGATGTTCCAGGGAGAGAGATTCACCATGGAGAAGGCTCTTCTTCTGGGTACCACCAGGTGTATTACTCTTGGGGATGGAACCCGCAACATTCCCTGCCTTCCAGCTCTGATGGGTCGAGTAGAAGTGACTGGCAAGGGACAGTCCTTCAGATAATGTGGTCTCAAGCCATGGAGGGCTTTAAAGGTGACAACCAGCACTTTGAATTGCACCCAGAAGCAAATCGGTAACCAATGCAGCTCCCACAGGAGAGGTGATACATGTGCACACCAGGGTCTGCAGAAAACCATGTGGGCCATTTCATTTTGCACCAACTGTTGCTTCCAGATGCTCTTCAAGAGCAGCCCCATATAGAGCACATTGCAACAGTCAAGACAGGAAGTTATTAGGGCATGAGTGACTGTGAGTAGGAACTGCTGGTCCAGGAAAGGGCATAACTGTAATAGTCACATAATGGGCCAAAGTAAGGCCAATTTCCAACCTCATGAAAGCATTCGAATGTGATGGTAACTGTGATGTATATATGTATTACACACACACACACACACACAGAGAGAGAGAGAGAGAGAGCTTTTCAACTTTCTCAAATTTGATTCCTCCAAGAGTCATGAATCCTGGATTTTGTAAACAATCCTGGATTTTGTAAGTTAGCCTATTTGAGGTACCTTGGCTCAAAAATTGTTGCCCTATCTTGCACCTTTTTGCCCAGTTATAGCTCATGAGTTTTAGTACTTTATAGATTTTAAAAATAATGCCTAAATCAATTCTCTAACCAAAGCATTCTGTTCTATCTCGTCTTGCTCTTTTCTGAGCAGACATGTGAAGCAACTGAATCTTGTTATTCATTTCTTGTGATTACTTAAGCCCATGTCACACTGAACCAATGGATGCAAAGAGGATGTAAAACGGACAAAAAAGCTTGCCATCTGTTGGAAAACGCGATGTACTCACTGCCTCCGTTTTGCTTCCTCTCTATCCGTCCAGCATCTGTCTATTGACGTTTCATCCGCACAGAAAGTTTTGGGCTGTCCAAAACTTTTGTGCGGAAAATGTATCCAATGTGTCCGTTCTGCATCCGCTACGCATCCGCTACGAATCCGTTCTGCATCCGTTACGCATCCTCAATATCCGCTAGGCATCCGTTCCACATCTGCGCAACTCGCATCCGCTCGGACGCAGGGAGGAAGCGGAACGGATGCAGAACGGATGCAGAACAGATGCAGAATGGATGCAGAACAGATGCAGCACAGAAACAAAGCATTTAAAGCGGAAAAAACATTCGCAAAGGGGACCTATCTCGGATATTAAGGATGCCTAGAGGATGCCTAGAGGATGCCTTGTGGAAAACCTATACTGCCTATAAAAAGGGGGAGCAACTCATCTGCATCTCACTTTCAGAACAGCAGCCCAGCGGTGCGGACCTCTGCAGACTTCATCTGACTCTTCCTCTTCCACAGCATCCAGTCATGTCCACCGTGGATTGCAACAAAGTCCTTTCGGCAGCCACCATCGTTCTGCAACAGTGCAAAGCCATCTACAGGCTCTGTGAACTCTACTGTGAGAAGAAAAAGAGGCAGCCAAAAAGAGTCTGGGTCCGAAGATGGTTCACCAGAAGAGCAGAGGACGGACTGTACAGCAAGCTGATGGTGGAGCTCAGGAACGAAGACACTCGGGCGTTCCAGAACTTCATGAGGATGCCTCCAGCCATGTTTGATGAAGTTGTGCAGCAGCTGACATCCAGGTTGACCAAGCAGAGCACCAGCTTCTGCCCCAGCCTGGAACCTGGGCTCAAGGTGGCACTCACTCTGTGCCACCTGGCCTCAGGGACCACCTACAGGAGCATGCAGTACGGCTGGAGGGTGCCATCCAACACCATCAGCATTGTGGTCAGAGAAGTGGTGCAGGCCATCATTGAAGAATACAAGGAGGAGCTCCTCCAGTACCCCTCCACTGAAGAAGGATGGAAGAAAGTTGCAGATCAGAAGTGGAACTTCCCCCACACCGTTGGAGCCATAGATGGCAAGCATGTGGCCTGCAAATCTCCACCCAAATCAGGGTCCACTTATTTCCACTCCAAGGGCTTCTTCAGCATCATCCTCTTCGCCATGGTCGATGCTGACTACAAGTTCATGTACATCAATGCTTCAGGCAATGGCTCATCTTCAGATGCCCAGGTATACAATGCCAGTGTCCTCAAGGAGGGGCTGGAATGCAACCTCATCGTGGGCTTCCCAGATCCAGACTCGCTGCCCAACGACACGCAAGATGTGCCCTACTTTATCGTGGGGGATGACACCTTCTCCCTCACAACCTACCTCATGAAGCCCTACACCTCCAGACGCCTCACCCATAAAGAGAGGATCTTCAACTACAGGCTGTCCAGAGCAAGGTGGGTGGTGGACAACGCCTTTGGCATCCTGGCCAACAGATTCCAGGTACTTCTCACCACCATGCAGCATCGCCCAGAGACCGTGAGGAGGATCATGGAAGCTTGCTGCATCCTGCACAATCTCATGCAAACCCGCTACCCAGTGTTAGAGGACAGGCTTGTGGACCGTCAGCAAAGCAATGGGGACATGGAGCCTGGGGAATGGAGGCAAGGGCAAAACCTGATAGACACTGTGGATGTGCAAGGCCACAACAGAGCCTCACATGAAGGGAAGAAGCAGCGGAACCTCCTGAGACGCTGGTGCAACTCCCCAGCTGGAGCAGTGGAGTGGCAAGACAGGATGGTAGATGCATAATGGATGCTTCCTTCAGCCTGTCTCATCACACGGATGAGATTGGGCCATGTATGTTGGGTGGGCCTACAATGAACAGGGCATTTAATAAAGAGTTGTGTTTATGTTGACATGTGTGGATGATTATTATATTATTATTGATAATAAAGGGCCATAGGTGTGGCACCTGGGAGGGTGGACCGTACAGTCCCACTATGCTTGAGCTGGAGGTTTATCTATCCCACAGCTATTACCCATCCCAAAGGTATCCCTGCTCATTCCTCAGGTATCCCTGCCCACCCCACTGCTATCTTAACCATCCCACAAGCAAGCAAAGGTTTAAACCATTTCTAAAAGTTTCCACCAAGACTTTATGAAAAAAAAAAGAAATGAAGCAAGTGTGTGAATCATAAATAGACTTTATTAACAACAATCTATAAAACAAAAATGGGTCTCTGGCACTCCTCTTGGTCGCTCAGTCTCAGGGGTGAAGGGTCCAGGTGCTGTGGAGGTGGCCTGTGCTGGAGTGCTTGTCATCAGCTCCTCCAGAAGCAGAAGCAGCAGAAGCGCCAGCCCCAGAAGAGTGAGCCTGTGCTGCAGAAGCCCCAGGAGAACCAGAGTGGGGCCAGGAGGCGGGATGCTAGCCCTGTCCCTCTTGTCAGGGCTGGCAGCAGATGGCTGAGGCTTGCTGTGCTTCCGCATGGTTGTGGGGTTGCTGGCTGGCAAGGAGGCTGGCAGGAACCAAGGCTGGCAGGAAGGCTGGTAGGAAGGCTGGCAGGCAGGCTGGCAGGCAGGAAGACAGCAAGGCTGGCAGGAAGTCTGGCAGGCCGGCTGGCAGGCACCAAGGCTGGCAGGAAGGCTGGCACCAAGGCTCGCAGTGAGGCATGCACTAAGGCTGGCAGGAAGGCTGGCAGGCAGGCAGGTACCAAGGCTGGCAGGAAGGCAGGCAGCAAGGCTGGCAGGCAGACTGGATGGCAGCAAGGCTTGCAGGCAGGCTGGCACCAAGGCTAGCAGGGAGGCTGGCAGCAAGGCTGGCAGGGAGGCTGGCAGGGAGGATGGCAGGCAGACTGGATGGCAGCAAGGCTTGCAGGAAGGCTGGCACCAAGGTTAGCAGGGAGGCTGGCAGCAAGGCTGGCAGGGAGGCTGGCAGGGAGGCTGGCAGGGAGGCTGGCATGGAGGCTGGCAGGGAGGCTGGCAGCAAGGCTGGCAGCAAGGCTGGCAGCAAGGCTTGCAGGCAGACATGCAGGCAGGGCAAGCAAGGTAGCCAATCCGTCCGGCAGCAGGTCTTTCCTCTGAATGGCGACCTGCTTCCGAGCTGCTTCCGTTATATCCGCGGGGCTGACACAATGCATCCTCCCCGCATGCGCAATTAACGCCAGGCATCCATTAGGCTTCCGCTGTGCATCCGCTTCATCCGCTGTGCATCCACTGTGCATCCGCTGTGCATCCGATTCATCCGCTAGGCTTCCGCTCTTCATCCGCTTTTTCCGTTCCGCGTCTGCTTTGCTGCGGCCCCCCGGAAGCCCTGCGGATGTGCCATCCGCTCCCATCTACTTCCATCAACTGGGCTTCCGTTCCGCATCCACTTTGCATCCGCCCTGTGTCCTCCACACGTCCCTGTTATCCGCTCCGGTTATGCAAATCTTTGCCCCTTTTGAGAGCAGATAACAATGGATGGAACATTTCGCTTGTCCGCTGTGTCCTTTTTGCATCCATTGGGCAGTGTGACATTGGCTTTAGCTTTCCTGCTACTCAGCCTAGTCTTAAAGCACTGGTCTTATTATATCTATATATTGTTTGGTTTATATCATACTATTATTATTACACATTACTAGTCCTAGTCATGAGGGATCCTTTCCCAATTCTTGGAGAATGCCAGAGTCTGAATGAGAAACAATAGCCTGAAGTTGAATTCCAGTTAGTCAGAGTTCCTACTGAAAATCTTGGTGGCCACCAGATTTATTCTTAGCACTGCCTATTAAGGAGCAGATTTGATATTTGAACTCACATCACCTAATGGATCAACAGGTGGAAACTAGTCAGAGGGTTTCAGCTGTGACCTTATCTGGGCCAGGTTTGTATATAAAATTCTTTTTGTGTTTTGGGAGCTGGAGGGATGTAAACTGTTATAGTGGCTATGTTTAATTGTACTTCACATTTTTCTTGAAATCCACACTGAAAGCTTTTTGATCAAATCTATGGCATCAACCCTTATCTCCATACTAAATTTGAATACTTCCACAATATAAGAGCTAGCATAGTTATCACTGTCTTTCCTTTCCATACTTTATATTACCTTCCTTGTGTTTAACTTCAGATTCTGATAGATTTTTTTGAAAGGTGGCAAGCAGATGTTGTGTCATTTGAGTTTCATAAAAGAACATAAGCTTATATATGTTATTGTAAAGATGTCGTATTTAAAATATTGATTATATAAAGGAAGAAGAAGAGGAAGAGGAAGAAGAACCCAAAATTTCATTTTCACAAATACCATGTTTCTCACATAATAAGGCCGGCTCTTTTTTTTTTTTTTTTTGAGCCCCGAAAAAATGGCTAGGCTGTCTTTTCAGGGGTGACTTAATTCCCCCCCCCTTGCATCTTTGGGCAGGCGGGCGGCAACGGTTTGGATATTGACCTCGGCGTTGTGAGGCACTTAGTATTGGGGTCAATGCAGGCAGCACCATATCCAAGCGTGCGACAAAATACTTCCTAATGGCAAGTCCCCCCACCATTCCCCCCCATTTTGCATGTTTTAATAAAGGCCTTAATTTGGGGGGAGGGGCTTAATTTCATTTCATGCCTATAAAACATTCAGGGACTTCCTATTGGGGGAGGCCGTATTGTTGGAGAAACACGGTACAATGGAATCATACTTGTAAAAAGTGCATTTTTAGAATACTATTAAGAATGTTTCTTCCCCATAAAGCAAGCACTGTATTTTGTCACCCCCATTGGGTTTCCTTTCAGATAATTCCCAGGAGAAAATGCCTCATTATAAACTTTTTTTCAAAAGTTGTATTGCTATTTTCATGGCATCAAAATGTTCGCGCATATTATCTCCAACTCACCTGGGAAATACTAAAACAAATAATTTCATATACTAGAATTTGGAAATGAATATAAAGAAGCCAGAGGTAGTAAAGCAGGAGAGAAAGAGGGATGTAGGAGAAATACAATAAATAGTAAATTTATTAGAAATGAAAGACAAATAAATGTTGGTGGTTGCATATTTAATTGCATTGGTGCATTATTCTTAAGACTTGAAATATTTTCATTTAGTGGCTTGGCTCAGCTCATTCTATGGAAGCTCGGTTGGATAATATTGAAATTTCCTTTAATGAGCAAAAGTTTTATCACATAATTTATTTTGAAAGCAACTGCTTAAGCCCATGTCACACTGGCCAACGGATGCAAGAAGGACACAGCGGACGAGCAAAATGTTCCATCCGTTGTTATTCGCTCTCAAAAGGGGCAAAAATTTGCATAACCAGAGCGGATAACATGGATGCGGGGAGGATGCAAAGCGGATGCAGAATGGAAGCCCAGGGGATGGAAGCGGATGAGAGCAGATGGGAGTGGGTGGCACATCCGCAGGACTTCTGGGGGGCCTCAGCAAAGCGGACGTGGAATGGAAAGAGCGGATGCAGAGTGGACGTCGAACGGATGAAGCGGATGCAGAGCAGAAGCCTAGCGGATGCACAGCGGAAGCCTAATGGATGCCTGGCGTTCACTGCGCATGCGGGGAGGATGCATTGCATCAGCCCCGTGGATATAACGGAAGCAGCTCGGAAACAGGTCGCCATTCAGAGGAAAGACCTGCTGCCTGACACATCGACTGCCTTGCCTGCCCTGCCTACATGTCTGCCTGCCAGCCTTGCTGTCAGTCTTGCTGCCAGCCTCCCTGCCAGCCTTGGTGTCAGACTGCCTGCCAGCCTTGCTGCCTGCCTTCCTGCAAGCCTTGGTTCATGTCTGCCTGCCAGCCTTCCTGCCAGCCTTGGTTCATGTCTGCCTGACAGCCTTGGTGCCTGCCTGCCTGCCAGCCTGCCTGCCAGCCTTCCTACAAGCCTTGGTGCCTGCCTCCCTGCCAGCCTTCCTGCCAGCCTTGGTGCCTGCCAGCCTCCCTGCCAGCCAGCAATCCCACAACCATGCGGAAGCAGAGCAAGCCTCAGCCATCTGCTGCCAGCCCTGGCAAGAGGGACAGGGCTACCATCCCTCCCCCTGGCCCTCACTCTGGTTCTCCTGGGGCTTCTGCAGCACAGGCTCACTCTTCTGGGGCTGGCGCTTCTGCTGCTTCTGCTTCTGGAGGAGCTGATGACAAGCACTCCAGCACAGGCCACCTCCACAGCACCTGGACCCTTCACCCCTGAGACTGAGCGACCAAGAGGAGTGCCAGAGACTCATTTTTGTCTTATAGCTTGTTGTTAATAAAGTCTATTTATGATTCACACACTTGCTTCATTTCTTTTTTTTCATAAAGTCTTGGTGGAAACTTTTAGAAATGGTTTAAGCCTTGTGGGATGGGTTAAGATAGCAGTGGGATGGGTAAGGATAGCAGTGGGATAGATAAGCCTCCAGTGCAAGCATAGTGGGACTGTATGGTCCAGCCTCCCAGGTGCCACATATACGGTCCTTTATTATCAATAATAATGAAATAATTATCCACACATGTCAACATAAACACAACTCTTTATTAAACGCCCTGTTCACTGTAGGCCAACCAAACATACATGGCCCAATCTCATCTGTGTGATGAGACAGACTGAAGGAAGCATCCATTAACCATCTACCATCCTGTCTTGCCACTCCACTGCTCAAGCTGGGGAGTTGCACCAGTGTCTCAGGAGGTTGCGCTGCTTCTTCGCTTCATGTGAGGCTCTGTTGGGGCCTTGCACATCCTCAGTGTCTATCAGGTTTCGCCCTTGCCTCCATTCCCCAGGCTCCATGTCCCCATTGGCTTGTTGGAGGTCCACGAGCCTGTTCTGCAAGACTGGGTAGCGGGTGCGCATGAGATTGTGCAGGATGCAGCAAGCTTCCATGATGTTCCTCACGGTCTCTGGGCAATGCTGCATGGTGGTGAGAAGTACCTGGAATCTGTTGGCCAGGATGCCAAAGGCGTTCTCCAACACCCGTCTTGCCCTGGACAGCCTGTAGTTGAAGATCCTCTCTTCACGGGTGAGGAGTCTGGAGGTGTAGGGCTTCATGAGGTAGGTTGTGAGGTATAAGTCGTCATCCTCCACGATGAAGTAGGGCACATCTTGTGTGTCGTTGGGCAGGAGTTCTGGATCTGGGAAGCCCACCATGAGGTTGCGTTCCAGACCCTCCTTGAGGTGACTGGCATTGTATACCTGGGTATCTGAAGAGGAGCTGTTGCCTGAAGCATCGATGTACATGAACTTGTAGTCAGCATCGACCATGGCGAAGAGGATGATGCTGAAGAAGCCCTTGGAGTTGAAGTAAGTGGACCCCGAGTTGGCTGGAGATTTGCAGGTCACGTGCTTGCCATCGATGGCTCCAACGGTGTGTGGGAAGTTCCACTTCTGATACCACTGCTCTGCAACTTTCTTCCATCCTTCTTCAGTGGAGTGGTACTGGAGGAGCTCCTCCTTGTATTCTTCGATGATGGCCTGCACCACTTCTCTGACCACAATGCTGATGGTGTTGGATGGCACCCTCCAGCCGTACTGCATGCTCCTGTAGGAGGTCCCTGAGGCCAGGTGGCGCAGAGTGAGTACCACCTTGAGCCCAGATTCCAGGCTGGGCCGGAAGCTGGTGTTTGCCTTGGTCAACCTGGGTGTCAGGCACAACTTCGTCAAACATGGCTGGAGGCATCCTCATGAATTTCTGGAACGCCCAAGTGTCTTCGCTCCTAAGCTCCACCATCAGCTTTTTGTACAGTCCATCCTCTGCTCTTCTGGCGAACCATCTTCAGACCCAGACTCTTTTTGGGTGGCTCCTTTTCTTCTCACAGTAGTGTTCACAGAGCCTGCAGATGGCTTTGCACTGTTGCAGAACGATGGTGGCTGCCGAAAGGACTTTGTTACAATCCACGGTGGACATGACTGGATGCTGTGGAAGAGGAAGAGTCAGATGAAGGGTGCAGAGGTCTGCACCGCTGGGCTGCTGTTCTGAAAGTGAGATGTAGGCGAGTTGCTCCCCCTTTTTTTAAGCAGTATAGGTTTTCCGCTAGGCATCCTGTAGGCATCCTGTAGGCATCCTGTAGGCATCCTCTAAACATCCTTAATATCCGAGATAGGTCCCCTCTGCAAACATTTTTTCCATTTTAAATGCTTTGTTTCCATTCTGCATCCGCTAGGCATCGGTTCTGCATCCGTTCTGCTTCCTCCCCATGTCTGGGTGGATGGAGTTGCGCGGATGCATAGCAGACACCTAGCGGATATAGCGGATGCATAACGGATGCGTAGCGGATGCATAGCGGATGCGTAGCGGATGCAGAATGGACGAACTGGATACATTTTCCGTGCAAAAGTTTTAGGCAGCCCAAAACTTTCGGAGCGGATGAAACATCTATAAACGGATGCTGGACAGATAGAGAGGAAGCCAAACGGAGGCAGTGAGTACATGGATGGCAAGGTTTTTTGTCCGTTTTACATCCTCTTTGCATCCGTTGGTTCAGTGTGACATGGGCTTTACCAACTGCTTTCAAAATTTTCATTGTGCACTTCTAATCTTTGTGGTTTAGCATTAAAACAGCTGATATATACATATCAGGTTATGTGTAAATGAATCTATAAGAACTTTTCAAGAATGGATTTTTCAAATTTGTAGAGAATTGAGATCAATATTGGCAAGAAAGGTTCTAGGTAGAACACGGGCCTCAAATCTTTTTTATGTAGCCCTCCAAATAGCATAATTATCTAAACTTAGCAACATAGATTTCCATCATACTGATACAGGGACAGAAATAAAAATAAACATCATTAAAAAAAAACCCAAAGACTCAAATTCTTAAAGCCTAGTAAAAAAAAATGGAAAATTATAGTTCATCTAGAACCTGGGCCTTTTTAGTTCATCTTGCTGCCTTTGCATTCATGAAAAATGTTGCACATTGTCCCTGGCCACTGAAAGTTTGTTTTGTCCATTCATGCTTTAGATATTTTCTGTATGTTTTCAGTTAAATGATTACATTGAAAAAAGTACTTGAAGTGGTTGAGTCTGGATCTACTTAAATGTCTGTTAAATTTTACACAATAAATACAGGATATGTGAATATCTAAATTAGGCTTTCCCAGTGTATATTGCTATATCATTTCTCCATCCACTGTTTTCTAAAATAACAGTTGCATTAAAATATTAATTTCAATATCATTTTGAAATCTAGGTGGCTTGTGATTTTTTTTTCTTTTTAGCCTGCAGAGTGTAAACGTACCCTTTCTCTGTGAAAGTTGTATTTGCTCAGCAAATGCTACTTCTTTGTGTGAAAGATGAACTGCAGGCACACACCAGATGTTTATTACTTTTAGCTCTTGAACAAATTTGCCTCAAGTAGCCCTGATTGTTTTGTTCCCAGGAAGCAAAATAAACAGTGAAATCTCTAGCTGATATTCACTGAACTTCAGTGAAACAGTTGCCTAACTTGAAGATTGAAGTGGACACTAAGAACTGTCTGAAGCGAAAAAAAAGACCTGATATTTTGCAGAGAGTGGGAAATGCCATGTATTCATAACTATGTTTTTACTTATACCTATTATCTTGTAATTAACTGGCAAAAATAAATAAAATAAAACATTAAACCATATGACTTGCATGAGGCAGCAGAATGAAGTTCAGGGAAATATTTCAATGGTTCCTTTCTCTAGCCATCCTTTTAAGTTTTAATTCAAGTGATAGAAAGACATTTATAGCCTAGGTACCAAATTAGAATGCCATTTGGGACATGTGGTTCTGTGTCAGTCTTGTGAGATACTCTACACAAGAAGCACACCTAGAAGAAGTAATATTAGCTTTAAGTTTATCATTGAACATGGCTATACTTTGGAAATCAGCTTATCTAAACAAATTTGCCTCAAGTAAATGATTGCGCAATTATATTCCCATAATGTAAAATATGAAAATAAATCTAGAGCAGATTCCCATATTGTGGAATGTTCTCCCATTTCCCCCCATCACAGGATAAAGTTGGCCTCATCACTCCTGACCTTCAAAAAATCCCTTAATATCTCTTTATGTCAGCAGGTGAATTTTTGAGTGGGCTCCCTCATTATTAACTATTATTCTTTCCCTGTTTAGCTCTGCTTTTATAATTTACATTTCTTTTTAATAATTAATATATAATGGTTTTCAGTAATGATTGCCTTATTTATTTACTTTTTTAATGAATTGTTATACACCACCCAAGGTCACTTTCTATCAGATCAGCAGCCATGTAAATTAGATAAATTATAATAATTTTAATTATAATTTTAATTATATATAATTATATACATTATGTATATATAATTGTATACTAATGATCAATTATAATAATAAAATTAGACTCTAAATCTCATTAGGCTCACTTTTCCTCTCAATAGCCCAGCTGACTAACTTATACAGATTACCAGAGTTGGAAGGAACCGTGTCAGTCATCTAGTCCAACCCCCTGCCCATGCAGGAGACCCTACATCATTTAACAGATTATCAGTTTATATATTTGAACATCAACAAAAGAAAACAGTTGCAAAAAATAAGGGCTTCTTTTGTATGTTCTAGGAAAGAGAATAGACCGAATTTTCAAACCATTTTAACCCACTGACAGGAACTCATAATATCACTTCTTTTGATTTCCAGGTACACAATAATTTCACTGCTTGCCTTTGATAATATATTTATTGTCTGTGCAACAGCAGGTTCATCAAGAGATAGATGCATTTGATACTATTATGAGAGTAAATCTTGCATTCATATGCAAAATGCAATATGCAACTCATAAGAAACTATGAATATCTGTATATATGTATGTATTAATCAGACCTGAATGATAGCCAGCCACTCTACTCAGAGCATTGTTTATATTATTTAGACTACTAGATTATGTGAACAAATGGGGCAATGCATGACTGTCCTCAAGTACATGCAATACTACCACTTGGAAGAACAATGACTGGATGTCAAACATTCAAACAATTCTTTTCTGTTGGAATCTGTTGATTTTGCTTTTTCTTTTGTCAGGGACCGCTTTCCTTAAAAAGAATGAAACCTAGTCTTCTTTCCTTTTTTCCCCCTGATAGAACCAGATTACACCTTTCCACAATGGTAAAACAGAATGAAAAGAATCTGTCTTTCAGTCTGTTTGTAGTATAGTAAAAGAGAGAGAGAGAAAGAAGTATAAACATCGAATTCCTGAGCTCACTGTGAGAGGGAAGGTCATTAACAGGGCACTTGAGAAGACTGGAATTACAGTCAATTGAGAAGCTGAAACATCCTAAATGGCCTAATGCAGCAACTAAGTGCTTCTTAAATTCCCGAAGATTTTTTTTTTAACCCAAGCATTGCATTCATCATGACTGTTGTGAATTTCCATTTCCTTTCATAAAAACTGTTTTTACTGAGAGCCAACACAGAACTCAAATTGCTTAGGCTGGAATTCCATTTAAAGTGGTTGTGATAGTAGCACTGGGAGAGAATTTAAATATTTATTATGACATTAAAATTATTTTTTAACATGATATATGGGCAGAAAGACTCGACTAATTAAAGACTTGCATAGCAAAAATAAAAACTACAAACATTAAAAAAAACCTGGATTTGAGTCAGACAGCCATACATATACAAATTCCATGGTATTACATATTAAGGCTGGAAGGGACATGTTGCATAAGAGGGTTCAGTGTATTTGGCATGCCAAGTCATGATCAGCAGAGAGAACTCTTAAGTTTTATACAGTTAACAGAAGGGGATGAGGTTTGTACTGAAAGAAAAAACCCAAGGCACAGGAAAAATCTTGATGTATTTTGCATAGAATTATACTATGCCCTTCTATGCAAGACCAAACTCATATCAATTTAGACTGTAATATTTTGTTCCCCAGCAGTGTTATTGAGTGAAACTGTTGAGAAATGAGTTGCCTAAATTCATGGGTTCAGTAACAAAGACTACTTCTAGATAAATCATTTAATTGCATTGGCTATGGTTCTATACATGTTTTATAGTTGTCTTTCTGTTGACAACTATAAAACATCTATAGAAAATGTTTTGTGAGTTGACATTCGGCTCCCCTCACTTCTTGAAGGTGATATGTATGACAGATACAAAAAAAAAAAAACCCAAAATGATTGCAGGTATAGAAACGTATGGTCATGAACACACCTCACCCCAGGCTTGGTTGAATTTGCTGCACTGAACCTTGCTACAAGGCAATTGGCTTGGACATTCCTATTCTTTATGCATGATGCCTCTGATAAAGGGTTTCACCTGATTAAATATTGGAGTTATCTCCTGTGCCACCTTGAATCAAGGATTCACTGCATTTCATAATGTGTTTGGCCTCCTATGACCACGGGGTCTTGGGGCTCATGAGGTAGGTGCCTCAGTATTGATCTGACCATGGGTTTTAATAGGCTATTATGGAATGCCAGGTGTATTTTCCCCAACAATTGGAGCAACTTCAATTGCACCATGACTGGATTGATGATCTTTACTATGGGGAATGGTCCCATGAACTTTGCCCCCAATTTCTTGCTAGGGAGTCTTAACCTCAGATATTTGGTGGCAAGATAGACTTTCTCCCCCAACTGGAATGGTCATTGTGGGGCTCAGTGTTTGTCTGCCTGTCTCTTATAGGTCTGTGCCACTTTCACCAGTGTTTTTCTGACATTGTCCAAGTTGCTTTCAGCGTTGATATCCAATTGGTCAGGCTGACTGAGGAAGGGGGGGGGTTCCTTGGATACTCAGGCATTGAGATGAAGTCCATGTCACTCACTACCTTGAAGGGAGTTAGTCCTGTGCTACTGTGAACAGCATTATTGTACATGACCTCCACGAAAGGTAGGAGGTCCGCCCAATTGGACTGCTGATAATTCACATAGCACCTCAGATACTGCTCTACCATGGTGTTCAATCTCCCTGTCCCCCCATTGGTGCTTGGATGAAAGGCCAAGCTAAGACTCTGAGATGACCCAATAGACCACAGGAACTCACTCCAAAATTTGGCTGTGAATTGAACCCCTCTGTCTGAGATAATTCTCTGTGGTATTCTATGCTGGTGGTAGATGTGCTTCAGGAACAGTTTGGCTATCTGGCGGGCTGAGGGTAGTCCACTGCAAGGTATGAAATGTACCTGTTTGTCTATTACAGTCCATATCACAGTGTCTCCCCCACTTTTTGGCAACTCCACTATGAAGTCCATTGCAATCTCCTTCCATGGCCTCGTCAGCTCTGCTACTGTTTGTAGCAGTCTGGGGGGCGGTGTTCCTGGTCAGTTTGTCATCATTGTGCAGATGGTGCAACTTTTCACATAACTGTCCATGCTTTTTTCAGATGGTGCAACTCTTCACATAACTGTCCACCAGAACTGCTTCCGAGCCAAGTGTAAAGTCTTTAAGAACCTGAGGTGGCCTGCCGGTTTGATGTCGTGGTTCCTCTGAAGAACTAGGGTGCATAGGGATTCTGGACATAGAGTTTTGTCCCCTTCCATGCCAGGTTACCTCTTTTTGTCAAGGTGTGTTGGTTGTCCCGGAGCCAGAGATCTGCTAGTTTTGAGTTTCGTTGGTCAGGTCATCTACAGGTTGGTCTTGCTGATCATGATATTGTCATCTGGTAGTTACTTGGGCAGCTATTTGGGTAGGGGGGATGATGGCATTTATGACCCCCTCCCTTTTGTATTTGTGCTGGGGCATGTGGGAGAGGGCATCAGATAGAAAATTCCTCCCCCCCCCCCCAGGATGTATTTTAGCTTAAAGTCGAATCAGTTGAAGTATTGAGCCCATCGGACTGCACCATAGAAATCATTCCCGGAGCAAGACTACCAAAATCCAAAATGTATGCCATGACACCCCGGGAAATGCAAGAAATGTGCAAATATATAGACAAAAACTTAGTGAGAAGGTTCTTTGAGCCAACCAAACCACAGGTTGCAGCCCCTGTTCAAAGAATAAAAAGATGGAACTATAAGATAATGTGTGGATTTTAGAGCGATCCCTGCCGGAATCCTGACAGGTTCATTACAATAAGTTCACCTAACATCTAATGAGTCATCAGCTCAGGTTTAGCTTTTGTTTAAGTTAATGTTTTGTTTAAAAGTATAATTTATTTAGTCAGAAAGATGATAAATTGAAATGTAATTATCTCAAGTTATGGATTTTTCATTCCTTCTGTGATTGACGGTACATTGATAACATCTTCTGTGATGCTTTTCACCCAAACTTTGCATCACTTGATCTCTCCTAAACACATCAATTCTTGTCAGCAGGTGTACAGAAGATTCATACAATTAAAAACAAAGCATCCAAATCAGAATTCACAGATGTCAAAATATTATGTTCATTATTTGATAGTATTTTACATTTTTGTGTGTCTTATCCAAATCAATGTGATATTAAGGTGATGTTGATTCTTAGCAATCACGGAAAGAACTGTCCCTTATCTCATCTTTCATATCTTCCACTTGCACACTCATCCACATTGTCATTATCTACCTTGCTGCCTATTGTTCTTTTTCCTTCCATTTTATCCCAGCTACAGAGCCCTTTTAGAGAGCTAGATCTTTGCACAATATATCTGAAGTAAGATAATTTATGGCTGGTCACTTGTACTTTGAATGAGACCTCTCTGTTTTATTTGTTCAGTGATCCATTTGTTTGTTTACTTCCCTGTCCATGGTATTCTCAGGTGTTTTCTCCAACATCAAAACTCAAAAGCATCAATACTCTCTGTTCAGCTTTTTCAAAGTCCAGTTTTCACTACAACGGAGCGTCACAAGGAATACCATTGCATGCATGATTCTGATCTCTAGAGATATGGGCACATCACAGCATCTGGATATCTTTTCTAAGGCCTTCATAGCTGTTCCATCAAGGTGTCAGAGGTGCAGAGGTGTCAAAATCAAGGCTGAAGAGTCGAATCTGGCCTGTAGGGTGCTTAGATCTAGCCTGCAGGGCCACCCTGGAAACAGCAAACAACCAGCTCATGGTGCCTCTGACAGCAAAAATGGAACTCCATTTTCACTGGCAGAGGGTTCAAAGAGGGTTTTCAGCCATCAAAGCTGAAAACAGAGTTTGTGAGGGCTGTGGGTGGCCCTCCCAAACTCTGTTTTTGCTGGCAGAGGGTTGCAGAAAGCCGTCATAGCCAAAAATGGAGCTCAGGAGCCTGTTTTTACTGGCAGAGCACTCAGGCCACCACAGGTGCCCCTGATATGAGGGGCATCAAGGCTGGCCAACCCTCGCCATGCCCACTCTGGCTCCCCAAAATCAAACCCAACCCTGATGTGGCCCTCAATGAAATTGAGTTTGACATTCCTGGTCTACTGCATATTTCTTAACTGCTGGTTCCTTTACTTTTGATGGTTTATTCTAAAAGACAGAAGTGATATATCTCTTCAGGATCTTCACTGTGAGATCTAAGGCTGATTGTTGTATCTCTTACCATTAGTTTGATTTTCTTTCTATTTCATTTTAGTCCCATTTTTTCCCACTGTGCTTCTTATCTTTTATTGCTAGAGCTTGCAAATCCTTTGCATTTTTATCCATAAAGGTAATGTTATCAGCATAGCACAGATTATTAATTATTCTTCCTCCAATTTTAAAACCATGATCATCTTCTTCCTATGCTCCCATCCTTCTTCCTTTTCTATCCTTAATGTATATTCAACAAATAAGTTGAAAAAATAAAGAAACTGTATAACATTTTCTCATTTCTTTGCCACCCTGAAGATAGTCCATTTCATCATGTTCCATCGGTATTCTGGTTTCTAACTTCCTTATGTTTATGCAATTAACCAGAAAAATTATCATGAAGCACAAGCTTAATGATGCAGTGGAACTCAATAAGGAATACAAAATAGCGAAAATATTTGTAAATGCCAGAATTTATTTTTAGTAAAAAGGGAGGAGGAGAGGTCTGCACATAAGTATGAACTCAAAACTTCCAATCTTAAAATACATAACTTGGGGAAGAATGGGAAGACAGAGAGGCTGAAATGAGCAGACAATATGTAGGAGTTTGAAGGCCCATGATAATTTGCCTATGGACATGTGATGGCATTATTTGTAATGAGATACAACTCAAAATGTAGCTATAACTATAATTCACCTAAAGTTTACAGGCATTTTAGCTGTTACTACCACAGTGTCATAGAATGTTGAATCTAGTTATAGAAGGCTAAGATTCTATTAAATTTTAATTGATGAAATTCTGTGATTTGGCTGCCATAAATTTCAGTGAAGAATTTTCTGCCATTCTGAACTATCTTCAAGGTTTGAGGATGAAAGTAGATAGAATAACTTGTGCTCCCTTTTTAAATATGCTGGTTCAAATGTTTATTTGGACAACATGTGCATTAGAAAAGTAATGGGGAATACGTGTTGTCTTCTCAGATCTAGGAAGTAATATGAATTGTTTCCTGTGGTCCTTCAATCTTCAAGAATGTTCCTTTCAATACATAGTAATGGGTGATCTGAAACTTGCTATTCCCTGATGAATGAACTATTACCAGGATCATCAATGTCTGATCTGACACTAACCCTTTGAGATAAGGAAGGAAGGAAGCTAAATAAGTAATTGTAGATTAGAATCATGGCTTCATTCTTTCAGTGTGCTTTGGAAAGTAAATCCACCCATTTGTTCTTCTTTTACCACCATGATTATATGACAGAGAGTTATTAAAGTGTGTGCTGTTAATGAAATACTAATCCACATCAGTGACTTTGTGAAATCTCTTAGAAACACAGGTGTATAGTATTAAAAGAGCATATGAACACAATTAATTGGGGCAGAAAGTGGTGCATTGGAACTGGAATATCAGGACTCAAATGTTTCAGCTTTGTGTCTTATTCTATAGAGCATTGGTTGTTGTTTTTTTCCTTTAAAAGCTTTCTATCTTCTGTAAATGACACATTTATATACGTAGTTTCAAAAGATATTTGGAAGAAATCATCGAACTAAACACTCAGAAATGTAATAGAAAAAGAAAAAGCACTTCGTAGTCCATGGACTATGAAGAAGTGTGTGTGGATATGTGCTTTTATGGCTAGCCTCATTTTATATATAAAGTAAAGCCTATGAGGGAGGTAAAGTTGCCATATTTCCTGCAACCATATCACAGCCAACTTGTCCAGTGCCCCAAGCATCTGAATAATCATTGGCTACAAATAGTATCTGTGGAATTATTGGAAGATCTTAGGTAGAAGATGTAGCACTCCTTCATTCTTTGCTCAACCTGTTCTTTATTGTCTAAATTAGCCTATTGTCTCCATATATGCTGATGGACACTAGATGGAATAAGAGATGGCACAATCTTGTGATTTGCAGCATGGGACAGATCTTCCGATCTATCTTTGCTGGGCTTCTTTTCTAGTTCTTTACTAACTTTCCTTGCCCTGCTTAGAACTTACTCCAGTTTGTCCAAAAAGTTCTTTAAAACACAGTTTGAAAAAAACACTTTCGTGAATAAAAACAGCACAGTATATACTAATTTTTGGATATAGATACAAATCAATGACAGGTATTTAAATCAGAAACTCAATTTGATGTAGCAACTAAGATGTTAGCATAAGATCAGGGAGACACAGGATCAAATCCATCATCAGTTACAGCAAGTTGCCATGTGACCTTAGACCAGTTGCTCCTGCATAAAGGATTCTATATTGCAAGACTGCTGTTGTGAAAATAAAAGGAAGGAGATCCCCCATATGACCTGCTTTGAATTCATAGAGAAATGGCATGTTATTGTGCATAGATTGTGCACAAGATTGTGCACAAGATTGTGCACAAGATTGCGCTGATTATGTGCTAAATGTGTCGATGGGCATTTTTAAGATAACATCATCCTATTATTATGATTTTAAAAAAAACACGCTTTGGAACATCCTTTAAATAAAGCAAGGAGTACAGCTTTTAGGTGAAATGTCATGCTTTGAAAGTTGGTGTAGCCAGAACAAAGTTAAATTAGATTTAATTGGGATTTAATCTAAATTGAAATTGCACTGTATTTATCAAGAACTGTTAATCATATCACTCCCCATGCCTGCAATACATTGGCAATATTTTGGAGGATCTGGGGCTTTCATTTCAATTTCAATTTCAGAATTAGAAGATGTCTTCAATCAAATATGATATTTTGACAGTCCTTCAAATAAAAAGTTGTGAAGTCGGATTTTGGTAGTTTTGGCATCTGGTACCTTGCCAAAGCCTCAGCAGAGATGGGAAATTGGTACTGTGTGCTACCATTACATTGTATTTTGTTATAAATAATGATGTAATCTGTGCTCAGATTACTATAAATATGAGTATCACATGTAATTTTTCATCTATTTCCTGCAAGGTAGATATGACAGATATTTAACTATTGTTAATTTCCTAGAGCAAAAAGTCATTCTTATTTCATATTCCAGACATTCTTTGAGACTTCAGGCCTAGTTTAGTAGCAAGAATAAAAATGATTCAATGCTATCCAAAGAATATGAGCCTACAAACAATTAGTCTGATTTGCTTGAAAGGTCAAATAGATAAAACCACTAATTAAAATGTAAAATTAATGATGAAAATCAGGCTTGTTTTATCATAATATCAATATCAAACAATTATAGGCCCTGTCACACTGCCCAACGGATGCAAAACATATGTAAAAAGGACACAACGGACGAGCAAAATGTTCCATCCGTTGTTATCCGCTCTCAAAAGGGGCAAAAATTTGCATAACCGGAGTGGATAACACGGAAAGGAACGGACGCGGGGAGGACGCAGAGCGGATGGAAAGTGGATGTGGAACGGAAGCCCAGCGGATGGGAGCGGATGGGAGCGGATGGCACATCCGCAAGGCTTCCGGGGGACCCAGCAAAGCGGACGCGGAACGGATACAGCGGATGCACAGTGGATGCACAGCGGATGAAGCGGATGCAGAGCGGAAGCCAAGCGCATGCACAGCAGAAGCCGAACGGATGCCGAGCGTTAATTGTGCATGCGGGGGGGATGCATTATATAAGCCATGCAGATATAAAGGGAAGCAGCTCGCACGTGGCCAGCATTTGGAGGAAAGACCTGCTGCTGGATACACCGAGTCCTTGCCTGCCCTGCCTGCATGCCTGCCTGCAAGCCTTGCTGCCAGCCTTGCTGCCAGCCTTCCTGCCAGCCTTGCTCTCTGCCTGCCTGCCAGCCTTGTTGCCAGCCTGCCTTCCAGCCTCCCTGCCTTCCAGCCTCCCTGCCAGCCAGTCTGCCTGCCTGCCAGGCTTCCTGCCAGCCTTGGTGCCAGCCTTCCTGCCAGCCTTGGTGCCTGCCAGCCTCCCTGACAGCCAGCAACCCCACAACCATGGGGAAGAAGCGAAAGCCTCAGCAACCTGCCGCCATCCCTGGCAAGAGGGACAGGGCCACCCTCCCGCCCCCTGTCCCTGACTGTGCTTCTGCTGGGGCTTCTGCTGCTCGGGCTCGCTCTTCTGGTGCTGGAGCTTCTGCTGAAGCTGCTCCTGGCGGTGGTGCTTCTGCTGGTGCTTACTCTGCTGAAGCTGCTCCTGGTCCTGCTGGTTCTGCTGATCCTGCTCGTGCTCCTGGACTTGCTCATACTGCTCGTCCTGCTCGTGCTCCTGGTCCTGCTCGTGGTGCTGCTGGTGCTGCTGGTGGTGGTGGTGCTGATCCTGCTGCTGCTGCTGCTACTGATGACGATGATGATGATGATGATGATGATCCTGCTGCTGCTGCTGCTGATAATGATGATGATTATGATCCTGCTGGTGATGATGATGATGATGATGATGATCCTGCTGCTGCTGCTGCTGGTGGTGGTCTAGAGGAGCAGCCCCTACTACCTGGGAGCCCCTCTGATGAGGCCCCATCTGGTCCTGCCAAAGGGAGGAAGAGGCGTATGCAACAACGGGAGAAGAGGCAATACTATATTGAGGAGGAACACGAGGATGAGGTGCTGGAGTGGCTGAGAGAGAATGACTATCTGTGGCTGAAGGGACACCGGCTGTACAGGGACACCAAAAGGAAGCAGGCTGCTTGGAGAGAGAGGGCAGAGAGTATGGGTTACACTTCGGAGGTGCTCCTCAGCTGGTGGAAGCACATGCACCCCTGGTACGGGAAGCTGCACCTCAAGAAATCTGGCCAGGCCACGGTTAAGCTGACGGACAGAGAGACCTACGTCATGGCCAGGTGCAGCTTCCTGGAGGGTGAGATCCACCACTGAGGAGCACCAGCAGCCCCTCTCACAATCCTCTCTCTCCGGCAGCCTGCTGAGAGCCAGTCCTCTTCCGGCCGAGAGTCAGTCCCTGTCTCCAGGCAGGCTTCTGTGGAGCGTGCCACGGCGGACAGGTGTTGTAACCGTGGTGGAGCGCGTGGAGGACTTCCTGGTGCAGTGGGAGAAAGGAGACATCGCGTCCACCACAGTCGTAGCCGCATCCACCCCCCCCAAGCTTCACCTCCACAAAAAGGCAGAGAGCCAGACAGCAGGAGGGGCAGAGCCACACTGTCCTGCTGGAGATCAGGGACACCATCCACACCAGCATAGATCTCCTCTCTCAGCTGGTCAACACCAACTCCTCATCCTCCAACTGCAAGCCCTTCCTCACCTATGTCAACCAGACCCTCAGGAACATGGCGGAACCCCAGCACCAGGTGGGGAACGACCAGATCACCGAGCTGCTTCACAACCCTCCAGATCCAGAGGAACCAGCTCCCACCCAGTCCAGGTCTGCTCCTCCACCCCAGGTGATGTCCCTCCCATTCCAAGGCTTCCCACAGCCCCTCACCTACCAGGGCTACGGCTACCAGGAGGTCCAGCAGCACAGGCAGCAGCCCTTCCCAGTCCAGGCACAGAGTCATCAGGTGACACCGTTGCCACTGGTTCCACTGATGCCACCAATGCCACCCATGTCAATGATGCCACCGACGACAGCAATGCCACCCACGCCAGTCCTCACCCAGCTGCAGACCAGACAGCCCCACTACACTACTCCTTCCTCCACTCCACAGCCAAGCCCGGCCTCAGTACATCTCTCATCAGTACTGGGGCTGACACCCCATGGCATGGAGGAAGGACCTCTCAGCATCACGGGTCTGAGCCAGCTGTCCGAGAGCTTTCTCAACACATCGTCACCTGTTGTCCTCTCAGGGCCAGGCACCCCAGTGGTGCTTCAGACCAGCACTGCAGCAGCAACCACCTCCACAGCACCTGGACCCTTCACCCCTGAGACTGGGCACACCTCCTAGTGACCGTGAAGACTGGCAGAGACTGGGTGTGGACTTTATTTGGACACTTGACTTGGGTCATTTTTCTTTTACAGCTTGTTGTTCAATAAAGTTTATCTTTGATTCACACACTTGCTTCATTTCTTTTTTTTAATAAAGTCTTGATGGAAACTTTTAGAATTGGTTTAAGCCTTTGCATGCTTGTGGGGTGGATTAAGAAACCAGTGGGGTGGGGAGGGATACCTTTGGAATGGGTAATAGCTGTGGGGATAGATAAACTTCCAGTGTAAGCATAGTGCGACTGTATGGTCCATCCTCCCAGGTGCCACACCTATGGCCCTTTATTATCAATAACAATGTAATCATTGATCCACACATGTCAACACAAACACAACTCTTTATGAAACGCCCTGTTCATTGTTGGCCCACCCAACATACATGGCCCAATCTCATCAGTGTGATGAGACAGGCTGAAGGAAGCATCCATTAGTCATCTATCATCCTGTCTTGCCACTCCACTGCTCCAGCTGGGGAGTTGCACCAGTGTCTCAGGAGGTTGAGCTGCTTCTTACCTTCACATGAGGCTCTGTTGGGGCCTTGAACATCCTCAGTGTCTATCAGATTTCACCCTTGCCTCCATTCACCAGGCTCCATGTCCCCATTGCCTTGTTGGAGGTCCACAAGCCTGTTCTGCAAGACTGGGTAGCGGGTGCGCATGAGATTGTGCAGGATGCAACAAACTTCCACGATCCTCCTCACGGTCTCTGGGCGATGCTGCATGGTGGTGAGAAGTACCTGGAACCTGTTCGCCAGGATGCCAAAGGCGTTCTCCACCACCCGCCTTGCCCTGGACAGCCTGTAGTTGAAGATCCTCTCTTCACGGGTGAGGAGTCTAGAAGTGTAGGGTTTCATGAGGTAGGTTGTGAGGGAGAAGGCGTTATCCCCCACGATGAAGTAGGGCATATCTTGCGTGTCATTGGGCAGGGGTTCTGGATCTGGGAAGCCCATGATGAGGTTGTGTTCCAGCCCCTCCTTGAGGTCACTGGCGTTGAATACCTAGACATCTGAAGATGACCTATTGGCTGAAGCATTGATGTACATGAACTTGTAGTCAGCATTGACCATGGCAAAGAGGATGATGCTGAAGAAGCCCTTGTAGTTGAAATAAATGGAATCCGACTTGGCTGGAGCTTTGCAGGCCACGTGCTTGCCATCGATGGCTCCAACGGTGTGTGGGAAGTTCCACTTCTGATACCACTGCTCTGCAACTTTCTTCCATCCTTCTTCAGTGGAGGGGTACTGGAGGAGCTCCTCCATGTATTCTTCGATGATGGCCTGCACCACTTCTCTGACCACAATGCTGATGGTGTTGGATGGCACCCTCCAACCGTACTGCATGCTCCTGTACGTGGTCCCTGAGGCCAGGTGGCACAGAATGAGTGCCACCTTGAGCCCAGGGTCCAGGCTGGGCCGGAAGTTGGTGTTTGCCTTGGTCAACCTGGGTGTCAGCCGCTCCACAACTTCGTCAAACATGGCTGGAGGCATCCTCATGAAGTTCTGGAATGCCCGAGTGTCTTCGTTCCTGAGCTTGTACACCATCAGCTTGTTGTACAGTCCGTACTCTGCTGATCCATCTTCCTCCCTGCGTCCGAGCGGATGCGAGTTGCGCGGATGCGGAATGGATGCAGAATGGATGAACTTGATACATTTTCCGCTGAAAAGTTTTGAGCAGCTCAAAACTTTCTGAGCTGATGAAACATCCACAAACGTATGCTGGACGGATAGAGAGGAAGCAAAACGGAGGCAGTGAGTACAGAACAGATACATCGCATTAACCAACGGATGGCAAGCTTTTTTGTCCGTTTTACATCCTCTTTGCATCCGTTGGTGCAGTGTGACAGGGGCTTATAATATCAAAGCATAGGATTAAATTCTCCTTTTTCCTGGTCATTTCCCTGGTTATTCCCTGATCTATTCATACTAATAGTAATATGTATATGTTGTATATTTGTATGTGAGAGAGACAATAAGAGAGAATTTAAAAAAAAAAAAAAACAAATTGCTTACACATTTGTTGTCTCTTGAATTAAAATTTGGTTATTTAATCTTTTTAAAAAGGGCAAAATCTTTCCCTAAAATAAATGGCAAAATCTTATGATGATAGTACTATTATAAAACTATTATTTATAAAATTATTATTTATTGTTGTTAGGGATAACATTGTTTACCCTAACTGGTTTAGGTGAAATAATAACTATGAATCATAGTTAGTGTATGTTAGAGTGTATGCAGCTTCAACTGTGAAATAGCAATTAAAGGAGTGGCTATGAAAACAATATAAAGGTAGCAAGTCTACAGCTTGCTCACTCTCTCTGGCTTTGATGATCCCTGATTACTGCTTGGAATCAAGACTGCATAGCTCGAACAGGAGAGACAACAAAGGACTGATTTGTAAGTGAACTGACATAGGATATTCTACATGGACTTTGCTAACTGAATATCCCTGAATGGACTGACTACATGGTAAATGACTATTGGACTGATATTTGACTATGCCATAAACTTATACTGGAATAAAATATATTCTTGATAGCACAAGCGTATCTGTTATTTTTACTGTAAGTTAATAAACATACAAGCTTAGCTCACTCATTTATCTGTGTGCCTATCTGACTAACGCTGCACATTCTGTTTAGCTTGTCTCCCTAACCCTGGTTGGGGAACCCAGGCTTAACACTGGTTATGGGCCCAGAGGCTGCAAAGTCAGTTTAACTAGGTTAAACAGATTTATGTAAACAGTGAGAGTTTGTGTTGTTATACATTACAGTAAACAGACAGCTGTGTTTTATTAATTATATTTTTTTATATCCATACAAGAAAACATGGCACAAGTCAATCTACAAAGTTTGTCCCTTATATCCAAGCTGGATGCAACAAACTATGTATCATGGTCTACAAAATGTAGTCTACTTCTACGAGGAGAAGGTCTGTGGAACATAATTGAAAATCCACCAAACGTAGAAGAATGGGATCCAGAGGATGAGGAAGACAGACTAAAGATAGAAGAATTTAAGCATAAAAATCAACAAGCGATTTGCATAATTGCGTTAACCTTAACTGATCAACAGCTTGTTTATATCCACGGAGAGAAAACGGCTTTTGGGTGTTGGCAGAAGCTGAAGAGAATTTATGTTCGAGATAATATTGGTGCTCACATAAATCTAACACGGAAGCTTTTCAGGACGCATCTCCAAACAAATGGTGATATGCTGAGTCATTTAAAAGCTATGCAAAGCATTTTCCAAGAATTACACGAGAAAGAACTTATTTTCTCTGAACAACATCAAGTTTATATAATTCTATCTTCCCTTGAAGAAAGTTATGATAACTACGTAACTTCACTTGAAATTTTGCCAAAGGAAAATTTAACTTTAACTGATATAACTGGCAGATTGATCGAAGAGGCCAGAAGAAGACATGAAAGAGATTAATTAAGGAGGGAGCAACCTCAAAAAGAAGATAATGAATCTCCTACTGCATACGCAATTAAAAAGTGTTTTAATTGTGGAGGAAGAGGACATTTGGCAAGATTTTGTAAAAAGGCAAAGCGCCAGTACGCTGGCCAGAATACTAAAAATCATCAAAAAATAAATAAAAATTTAGAGTTAGCCATGTATACTAACGGAGCTGTAAAAAATAATTTATGGGTGGTTGACAGTGGGGCATCCCATTGTATAACAAATGATAACAAAAATTTTATTAAAATGTCCCAGAGTAAACAGCAGATATCGTTAGCCAATGGCTGGAAACTGAAAGCTAAAGGTGAAGGTATAGCATATTGTTCTTTTATAAAAGAGAATGTAAAAATGTTATATGTACCACAACTTAAGTTTAATTTAATTTCAGTTAGAATTTTGGTTAAACTAGGATATGTAGTTACATTTAAGGGAGATAACTGCATAATTGAAAAAGAAGATAAGAGAATTACTGCATCTTTAAGAGGTGGATTATATGTGTTAAATGATGATGGTTTAAAGGTGGCTAACACAATTTATGAAAATAAGAAACCTCATGACGAATGTATTCACTTGTTACATTGAAGGCTAGGGCATTTAAATTTTAAAATGCTTAAGAAAACTGTTGAATTGTCTAAGGGAATAAGTTTGAAATCTTGTAATAAGTATTTGCAATGTAATGCCTGTAATCAAAATAAGAGCAGGGTTATACCAGCTAATAGAGTTGATGGATTTACTACTAAAGAGCCTTTAGAAGTAGTATTTGCTGATTTAATAGGTCCGAAAAAACCAAGTATAGGAGGAGCTCGCCACATACTAAGTATAATGGACCACTATTCTAGATATGGGTTTTGCTATTTAATGAAGAGCAAAACTGAAACATATCAAAATCTATTTAATTGGATAAAATTCGCTGAAAGAAAAACTAAAAAGAAATTAGTAACTCTCATCACAGATAATGGTACAGAATTTACAAATAATAAATTTAAAAACAGACTTAGAATGTTAGGTATTCAACATAAAATGTCTGCACCATATAGGCCACAACATAATGCCTTTATAGAAAGAAGAGGCCAAACATTACAATCAATGGCACAAACTATGATGTCTGATTCAGGATTACCTGACAATTTATGGGGAGAAGCAATAATGTGTGGTAATCATATATTAAATAATGTTGTTAATTCAACAACAGGTGAATTACCATTCACACTGTGGCATGGTACAAAACCTGATTTAAGTTACATGCACACATTTGGAGCACCAGCATGGGTGCATATCCCTACACAACTTAGATACAAAGGACAGCATAGAGCTAAAAGATTGATTTTTGTAGGTTATACATCTAATCATAGATCTTATAGATTCTGGGAACCAGGAACATCTAGAATTTACACCAGTGCTAGTGCAAAATTCCTAGAACATGTAGGATGGAATAGATTAGAGCAAGATTTAAATAATGAAGTATTTATTGAACCCTACAAAAGGCAGAAAGATGAGATTAGCTATAAGAAGAGTCCAATTAAAGAAGAAGTCCACGAAGAGCAAATAGGACCAGAATAAGAGGAAATAGTTGATCAGGAAGAGTTACATGATCAAGAACAATTAATAGAGGAAAGTCCACCTGTAAGTCCTATAATACCTAGACGTACTACACGTGTAACTAGACCACCTGATAGGTATCAAGCAAGTATAGTTTGCCAAGTAACTAAAGTTCCAACTAGTGTAGATGAACTTAGGATGTATCCTGCTAAGGATCAGGAGAATTGGCAAAAGGCAATGGAAAAAGAACTAAATTCATTAAAGGTAATGAAAGTGTATGAAGATGCCAAATTACCTCCAGGAGAAAAAATCCATTGGGTGCAAATGGATATTTAAAGTAAAAACTGGAAATGATGGGACTGTTACCCATAAAGCTAGGTTAGTAGCTCAAGGATTTAATCAAACTGCATCTGATTACGATGAAGTTTTTGCACCAAGCCTTAAAGCTACATCTTTAAGAGCAGCATTAGTGTGGGCAGCTAAGAAAAACTATGTCATTAACCATTTAGATGTAGAAACTGCTTATCTACATGCACCATTGCAGCACACTATATATTTAAGAAAACCAATTGGCATAAAAGACAATAATGTAAATAGTAATGATTGTTGGAAACTCAAAAAGAGTCTTTACGGGTTGAAACAATCTGGGTTTGAGTGGAACCAATATATTGTGAAAGAGTTAAACAATATAGGTTTTAAATCTGGTTTAGCAGATCCGTGTGTGTTTAAAAGAGAAAATAATGGAACGGTGTCATTATTGTTATTATTTACAGATGATATTGCTTTGATAACTAAGACTAATAATGAAGCTAATGAGATTATATCATTATTAGCCAAAAAGATAAAATTAAAGCATTTAGGTGAAATTAAAAGGTATCTAGGATTGACAATTAATAAAACAAATAATGGTTTTAAGATATCTCAAGAAGATAAAATTTGCCAATTAATTAAAACGTTTAAAATGGAACTTTGTAAACTGGCAAAGACTCCAATGAGTCAGGAAGTTTGCCAAACTAATGATCAAAGTCCCAAATTTGATAAGTCCATATATCAATCTTTGATTGGTAGCTTATCATATATAAGCAATTGGTCAAGGCCAGATATTGCTTATAGTGTAAATCAGCTGGCACGTTTTAATTCGGATCCAAAAGAATGTCATTGGAAATCCTTAAAAAGAATATTGAGATATCTTAAGGGAACAATAAACCATGCATTATATATAGAACCAAAGGGTGATTTGAGTCTTAGTGCTTATGCAGATGCAAGTTTTGCAACTGATATAAACACTAGAAAATCAACATCTGGGATGGCTATATTATTTGGTAAGACACTAATAGGGTGGAGGTCAATCAGACAACAGCATATTAGTTTATCCACAATGGAAGCAGAATTTTCATGTCTATCATTATTATGCACTGACTTAATTTTCTACAAACAGTTATTGTTGGACATGGGTATAACTGTAAAAGATTCCATTATTGTGTACGAGGATAACCAAGCAGCTATAAAGTTAGCTACTAGTATTGCCGTAAAAACTAGATCAAAACATACTGACTTAAGATATTTGAATGTAAGAGAATCAGTGAAAAATGGAATAATAAAATTGGAATACTGCATGTCAGAAGAAAACATTGCAGACCAATTTACAAAAGCTCAAGGAGCAACTAAGTTTAAAGAAAGTTGCGAAAAATATTTTCTAAAGATGTAAATGATTCATAGTTATTATGTAACCTAAAAGGGGAGAATGTTAGGGATAACATTGTTTACCCTAACTGGTTTAGGTGAAATAATAACTATGAATCATAGTTAGTGTATGTTAGAGTGTATGCAGCTTCAACTGTGAAATAGCAATTAAAGGAGTGGCTATGAAAACAATATAAAAGTAGCAAGTCTACAGCTTGCTCACTCTCTCTGGCTTTGATGATCCCTGATTACTGCTTGGAATCAAGACTGCATAGCTCGAACGGGAGAGACAACAAAGGACTGATTTGTAAGTGAACTGACATAGGATATTTTACATGGACTTTGCTAACTGAATATCCTTGAATGGACTGACTACATGGTAAATGACTATTGGACTGATATTTGACTATGCCATAAACTTATACTGGAATAAAATATATTCTTGATAGCACAAGCGTATCTGTTATATTTACTGTAAGTTAATAAACATACAAGCTTAGCTCACTCATTTATCTGTGTGCCTATCTGACTAACGCTGCACATTCTGTTTAGCTTGTCTCCCTAACCCTGGTTGGGGAACCCAGGCTTAACAATTGTAACAACTATAGATCAATTAATACATAGTTATGGAGTTTAGGACACTGATTATTTACTTGGGAACCCATAATAAGAACTGAACAATCTGCAGAGAAAGTGCATTTTTTAAAAAATGTTTAAATGATTTCCTGGATTGACCTTATAGTGGACTGTGACAGAGGGAACATTGTGTGCAGCTGTTTTTGTTCTGGGTTTGTGCCAACTTAAATATGTGAATAGGCATTCATAAGGGACTCTAAAACATATATTATTTACCCAGTATTAGTAGTGTAGTTTTTCATAAATATATTTTAAATTTGAAGTAATTTTTCTCCCTAATGGGCATTATAGCTAAGCACACGTCATTTCTGAAGTACTTTCAAAATATAATGAGCTATTATTCTGTAACTCTTTAGAGTCAACAAGAAGTTATTCACCCAGCACTTGTTTGTTCCAATATTGCCATTACTGTATATATATTTATTATTTACATCATCCCAGAGGTGGGTGGAGTGACCTAAAAGAAATGGTGCTTTATATGCTATAGTTTGCTCTGTTTTTCTTTTCTGGGTGAATAATTCATTGAAACTGCATTATTTAATGATGCTAAAATAGTTGATTGATTTTCTACAATCAATCAATTTTGTAAATACTCCTGATATTGTTTTTTTTAAAATAATAAAAAGAGAGAAGGTGAGGACTCACCTGTATGTTCTGTTTCTCTTGGCTTGAAGATAACCCACTATTTCTTGAGTACATGGAAACATGTGAGCTTTAACCTGCCCTAAACCATCATGTATGACTATTTTTTCTTGCCTGAGAAGTAATCTTCTCAGACTGTGCTAGTACAAACAGTACTGTGAAGACTGCCCATTACAGTTCATTATATTATATAGAAGTTCCTTTGTTTCAGATGACATCTGTGCACTGTGGTGAGAATAGCTCCTTTCTTTAAATTTATGGTCATTGTCTGCACAACCAGTTCATTTTGGCTTTTTAGATTATCTGCTACTTTGTGATGAGACTTCCCAGTGATATAGTGAAGGGCTAGGTATCTCCTTTTCTGCCTTCCCCTTCCCTTTCTTCCCCTTCTTCTTCTCTTTCTTCTGTTCAGAAGGTGGAGCTTTTTCTTTCTTTCTTTCTTTTTTTTTCATTTTCAATCGGGTAAATTGATAAAACTTCTGCTATTTTCTTTTTTCAGTTTTCAACAACAAAAAAGAAGTTTTTCAACAATCATAATAATCGTTATCTGGACAGACCATTTAGTTGGTATTATTGCCAGAGAAAAATAATGATTGAAATTTGGGCAACAATTTCTTGATGTATCTTCATTTTCATACAACTCCTTGTCAAACAACTGGACAAACAACTTAAGACTGTTGTGTGGAAGAACCCTAAACAATGAGAATTCAAATGCTCTGTGTTAAGTGTGTTTTGTTATTTAAGAATCAATTAAATAGATGAATCAGAGTTCTAATTCTACAATTTAGAACTAAAGATAGATTTAGTTTATTTCATAAATACCCTACATTTTCTGTAAAGTAACATGCTTTTTCTTTTCTGAATAAATTCTTATCTAGGTAGTAGGGATATTCCATCCATTGGTAATGAGGGTGATTATATATTTGGGGAGCAAATAGAGGCCAGGGAAAGAGGCATAACTCATCCTGGCACCCTACTGGATACTGAAAAATACAGAGTAGCACCATCAGTGTCACTGGTTGTGCACAATACAGAATACCAGTTCTAATGTGAGGTTGCAAAGGTGCTTTTTTCCATAAGGCAACTGGATTTTTTGTTTTTCTTTGTAGATATTTTATTTCTTATCCAAGAACTTTCTTCTATTCTGATACTGACATTTCAGTCAGAACTGAAGAAGCTTCTTGGATGAGAAGCAAAAGGAAATATGTTTGGGACAACCATGATCTGGATGATTGAGAATCTCCTTCTAATGTGAGGGTTTCAATCATGGCTACCAGACCAAAATCCTTGAAGCAAAAACCAGTACAAATATATAACATACCTCCTGATAATTCTCTTGTTTTTTTCTCTGCAAATATTTATGGACTGATGTTAATATCTGTGTTTTGATTTTGGGATCATTTGACAATGTTAGTTATACCTTAACCACAGCCTTGTATCCTAGCCAGTAAAGCAAAGGATTTCCTCAGTGCTTTTTGGCATGAAGAATAATGGCAAAATTGTTGTAATTACCATAGAGCTTACTATTTATAAAGCACATCAGGCATCTAAGTGCTATAGAGAAGATAAGAACAAGATAAAAACATCAGGAAGGCAGCAGATGAATGATGATACATAGTTGTTTTTTTATAGAAGGCAAATATAAAAAGCAGAATCCTTTTTTTATTTCAGACAAGTTTTCTAGTAATCCTTCTACTAGTAATCTAGATATAAAATTAATATTTTCTGATAAAGGTTAATATGGCTATCATGTTTATATTTGAACAATATGTATAGTACACAGCCTCTCCCTTTGTACAGTTACTGAAGTTTATTTTCTATTCAAATGGATATAACTATGCTCTTGTACTGATCTTAATCTGCTCATCTCCCAAAGGATAAATCATAGAAGTTGTTGTGTATGGAACTTGGTAGGCTCCAAGTTCCCCATTCTGATTGGCTGAAAAGGCCATCCTCGAATTGGCCACTAGAGAACCAATCCGATTGGCTCACTTAATGGTGGGAACACTTAAAGTGGTGTCATTGGCCACAAGCCACAGGCAAGCTGCTATCAAAAGGGCTGCTGCAGCTTGGATCATTGTTCCGTTACCACTGCTTTACTGTTCTAAATAAAAGAGTTGTTGTTAGAACCCGGTCTCGCACAACTTATTTCCGGACGGAACATTGGCGACGAAGGTGGGATCATCGTAGAAGAGCGAGACCGAAGCACGCAGCAATCTGAACCAAGCAAGAGAGATGGCTGGTAACAATGCGCCGCCCACACCATTCAGTCCTGATGAGGAGGATTGGGAGTTGTATATCAATCACTTTCTTATGTTTTTAGAAAGCAACGAGCTGCAAGAGATATCTGACCAAAGGAGAAAGGCTGTCTTCTTTACACACTGCGGTCCAGCTGTCTTTTAAATGGTGAAGGTACTAGCCAAACCAAGAGACGTCAAACAGATGACTTGGCCCGAGCTGAACAGAATGCTCCGAGCACATTATGCACCTGTGGTCTCCAACTTGATAAAAAGACACGAGTTATAAAAGAGAGACCAAAGAGAAAAGGAAACCGTTGCAGATTTTGTAGCCACCATGAGACACATCGGAGGAGCCTGCGAGTTCCAGAACATGGCCATGAGGGACCACGTGGTCCTTGGGTTGAAGGATGCTACACTTCAGAGTAAGCTGCTGAATAGACCAAACATAACCGCAGCCAAGGCCATTGCAGAAGCCACCGCCGCTGAAGCAGCAAAGAGATCCGCAGCCACCATGCACCAGATGAATTCAATTCCAGACCCACCAAAACAAGCCAGAGAGAAGAAGGCAGAGGGAAGTAAGAAACAGCCCACAGCAACCACCCACTACGAAGATCTCGAGTCCCAGAGCGACACTGAGGATGAAAATGAAGATGCCCATAGATTTCAATCAGCTAAGAAATGGAGGGAAAAGAGAAGAAACAGGAGGGAGTTTCAGTGTGCTGGATGAGAAAGCAACCACCCGCGATCTGAATGCAGGTACCTAGACGCAATCTGCAGGGCTTGTAACAAACAGGGGCACATCAAAAGGGTCTGCCAAAACAAAAAGAGCTATAGTCCTAAAAGACGTGGCAGCACCACCACCCCCCAGGAATGAAGAGAGACAAGGAAGCAGATGGAACCGAAGCAAAAGAACCAGTGAAAGAGAGGAAATGCATCAGACGATAACCATTGGAAATGCCAGGGCAGAAAATGGAAAAAAGGTCTGGGTAGAGGTGAACATTAAGGGGAAGCCCTGTGAGATGGAAGTTGACTCCGAGTCCTTTTTATCTATGGTATCCTGGAACACCATCTGGCGCCTGATACCGGACATCAAACAAAGAGAACGACAAAAACAAAGATTAATTTTAAAAGACTACCAGAGAAATCAAATTCTGGTAGTGGGCCTTGGACATTTCCTCATCGAATTTAAAAATCATGCCGAAATTTTGCCTCTGACCATCGTTGACCATGATCGCCCTAGTTTGCTAGGGATTGAATGGTTCGCGCCCCTGGGAATCGGGATGACCGGGATAAACCGTATTGCTGCAGCAAACTGGGAAGAGATCCTGTTACAAGAATTCCAAGATGTTTTTGACGGGACCCTAGGCAGTACAAGGGGACCCCAATTTTTTTTAGCCTAAAATAGCCCCCATCCGGTTAAAAGCCAGATGCGTACCTTTTGCCTTAAAACCAAAAATTGATGAACAATTAAACAAATTAATAGCACAAGGGGTGATAGAGCCAATCAACCATGCCAGGTGGGAAACACCCATTGTGACTCCCGTAAAACCAAATTGGTCAGTGTGCGTCTGCGGAGACTATAAGGCTACCCTAAACCATGCGCTCCAACAAAGTGCATACCGGTACCGGTACCAATAGTAAATGGTGTACCGGTACCGGTAGTGTAACACTTATTGCACTCCCTAGGGGGAGGAAAAATTTTTGTGAAGCTTGATCTCGCACAAACGTACCAACAGCTGCCCATTGACCCCACTACCGCAGAGGCACAGACTATTGTGACACATAGAGGCGCATTCAAGTGTAACTGTCTCCAGTTCGGCATTAGTGTTGCCCCAGGCATGTTCCTAAGCCTCATGGAGCGCCTGTTAAACAGAATCAAGGGAGTCGTCCCCTATTTTGATGATGTTCTGGTGTCAGCAAAATACGCTAACCAACTAGAGAGCAGATTAAGAGAAGTCTTAAGAAGATTTAGAGATGCAGGCCTTAAGGTAAAGCGAGAAAAATGTAACTTAGCAACCAACCAAGTTGAGTTTCTGGGCTACCTTACAGATGAACAAGGGATACACCCCACCAAAAAAAAGATAAAGGCAATCAAAGATGCACCTAGACCTAGGAACAAAACTGACCTTCAAGCATTCCTAGGTCTCATAAATTTTTACAATGTGTTCCTGCCCCATAAGGCAACCATAGCAGAACCTTTACATTGGTTGTTAAACAAAAAAACTACCTGGAAATGGGGCCACCAGGAACAAGCAGCATTTCAAGGTATCAAAGACCTATTAACGTCTAACACCTGCATTGGGTAGGTAAGGGCTGGCCAGAAGAGAACAAAACTGAGACTTTTAAACCATTTCGCACCCGACAGACTGAACTGTCGATCGAGAAGTATATTGTGTATATTGTGGGGTGACAGGGTGGTGATACCACACAGACTCCAGGAGGATGTTTTGTGCATGTTGTATGAGGGGCACCCAGGCATAGTTAAGATGAAAGCCCTGGCCAGAAGTTACGTCTGCTGGCCAGGGCTGGACAAGGACATTGAACGTTGGGTGGAAACATGCCATGACTGTCAAAAATCAAGACCAACACCCCCACAGGCACCGGTTAGGGAATGGGAAACTCCCCGGGGCCCATGGTCTAGACTACATGTTGACTTTGCTGGGCCAATGAAAGGCAACACCTTTTTAATAGTTGTGGATGCCTACTCAAACTGGCTAGAAGTCATACCCATGGTTTCTACAACCACTGAGCCAGTGATGAAACAATTAGACAAACTGTTTGCCACACATGGACTCCCTGATGTATTGGTATCGGATAATGGGCCCCAGTTTACCATGTTGGCATTCGAGCAGTACTTAGTTTCCCAGGGTATCCGACATGCTTTAACTGCATCGGCTCATCCAGCTGTGAACGGCAGGGCTGAACGCATGGTTTGGTATACAAAGGAAGGCCTGGATAAAATGGACAAGGGGGACGTGCAAGAGAAGCTAAACCGATTATTAACCCTACAGCACATTACCCCTAGCAGCACTACCAACAAAAGCCTAGCAGAACTCCTAATGGGTAGGAAATTGCGCTCCTGCCTCGACAGACTTCAGCCCACTAATACCTGGGATAAACCCCCTGACTCCTCCAGCATATACCGCGCATTTGAAATAGGTGACCTAGTCTATGCCAAAAACCTTACCGGGGACCCGTTATGGCTTCCAGCCACAATCACCCAGATCACAGGCCCCCGGTCTTACCAACTACTCCTAGATGACAGAAAGCGGCACATCGACCAGCTTTGTTCTTGCGCCCTCAAACGCAATAACACACCAGTGGCGAAAATAAATACTGACCAAAAAACAACCAAGGAGGGGGGGGAAATACAAAATAATAAAAAAGGGGGAGACGAACCTCCCATAACAAGGCAACAAACTCTACACAAAGACTCTCAAATAAATCAAAAAGAGCACTCACGGTTAGATGAATCCCAAAAGAGAAGTCCGGGAGCAGGAGAACGAAGCAAGGCCTTCCTGGAAGGAGACAGCCAGGCCAGCTCGACCAACCCAGACAAACCAGGAGAGAGTGACGGAGCCATCTCAACTGACCTGAGAGACTCAGGCAGGAGCGGTAAGGCTGACTCACCCTTCCAGGAGGTTCCATGGAGAAAGCACAAAGAAAGAGTGATCCCGTCCGAACCACTTGAAGACCACTCTGAGACTGAGCTGCGCAGGTCAACTAGGACTCGAAAAAGCCCCACCTACCTGCGTGACTACGTGACGCACGTTGGACTGAACCAAAGGGGGAAGGGTATTGTGTATGGAACTTGGTAGGCTCCAAGTTCCCCATTCTGATTGGCTGAAAAGGCCATCCTTGGATTGGCCACAAGAGAACCAATCCGATTGGCCCGCTTGATGGCGAGAACACTTAAAGTGGTGTCATTGGCCACAAGCCACAGGCAAGCCGCTATAAAAAGGGCTGCCGCAGCTTGGTTTGTTGTTCCGTTACCATTGCTTTACTGTTCTAAATAAAAAAGTTGTTGTTGGAACCCGATCTTGTGCAACTTATTTCCGGATGGAAAAGAAGTAAAAGCACCCTTTTCAGACTATTGGCTAGCTGATACTGTCTTTGTCCTGGTTTCCATTACCTTGGATTGTTTGGAGTTTTATTTTGCTGGAGAGAATAGAAGCGTAGATAGCGTAACCCTTCCCCCCCCCCCCCCCCAAAAAAAATAAAGAATTGGGAGGATGAAAGGGAAGGAAGGAAGGAATGTCGTCTGCTTGATCCCTCCAGGTTATCCTGAGACATGTTTTCCATATTATGCACTATTAAAGCAATCCTAAGCATTGCTTTAGAGCTTTCAGAGGGTTCTGACTCTGAGAAGCAGATTAGTTTGATAAGAGAAAGAAAAAGAGCCCTCTCTGAGTTATGGGGGAAGGAGGAAAGTCCATTTAGATTAATTCCAGAACCAATTTAAATAAATTCAGTTTTGTGAGAATGGTAAAATTCAAAGAGGTTTGGAATTCAGTGGATCCTCTGTTCTATCAAGATTGTTCTGATTTTTGGGAGGAAAGGGATATATTTTGTGACCTTTGGAATGGTGTCCCAGGGACTGTTGGATTGTGTCCTGAAGTAACTTGGGTGCTACTGTACATATCCTGAATGTCATTGCTAGGTCAAAAAAGTGAATCTAAAATCTCTAGAGAAATAGTTAAAAATTACCTAAGTCAAAAATAAATATTAACTAAAATCATCTTCAGGTATTTTTTTTTAAAGCTCAAATTACTTCAGGATATGCAGAAACACAATGCTAAAACTGAAGGAGCAGAAGTTTCATACATATAATGACACATATATTGGCTTCCATGTCAACAAAGGCTCTGTTCTATGCTGTTGCTTATGTGATGCTAATTTATGTGTGATTTTATACATAAATGCATTCTCCCTGCAGACATCAACACTATGTTTGTGGATGTCCTGCAGAGGGTGGTGTCAACACAATGCCTGAACAGAGCATTAGTTAATATTTAATTACCAACTACTTCAGTATTCTAAATATAAAGACTCCTCCAAGTCAAGCCAAGCTTTTTTTTTTATTGGCATCAATACGATGATTTGCATTTTTGCAATATACTGTATTTCTGCTGAGGATTGCAGATATGATGAAATACTATTGTTCTCACTTTGGCTTGGACCTATTTTGTGGCCTCTTTCAACATTTATTTTTTTTCAGCCAATGATGTATCGTTTACACATAATCCAAGAAATAGAAGACCAGGTTTAAAAGCTTGTTCATTCTAATTCAGTTTCTGTTCGTTGTTATATCATGATTGCTGCCACAGCTGTTGTTACATCATGCCCATGTTTCATTATTATTCAGTGATTCATGGCTTACATATTTTCTATGGCCTTGGATTTTCCTCTTATGATGGGCGTATGCTGTAAATAAAATGAACTATATAATCAATTTAATTAAATAGACCTAGATCTGTTTATTGGAAAAATCAACTTAACAATAGAAATGTTAACATTGGTTTACTTCATTTTTGTTTAAATAAATATAACTCAGAATTTAGCATGGCAAAGAACAGATATGGTAATTGGAATAAAAACCTTACAGAAGAGAATTTCTCATCCCTATCCAAAGAAAAACTTACTTACATGTATGGGAAATAGCACTTTAAAAAAAATAGACTTAAAGCAACTTTTTAAAGACCTTTTAAGCTTAATCTGTCCCCTATCAGCAAATAACATCCAATTTATCCTATATAGAGCAACTACAGTCTGAATGGCTTTCTGGCAGTATTATTTCATATAAGGTATCTGAGAAATTTCCTCCTTGTTATAATGATGTTTTTACATTGCAGGAGAAAAATGAAGTCCAATGATCCAGGGTCAGATTTAAACATTACATTCCAGTTTTTTATGCCATATTATTAATTTATAGTTTTTTTAACATCATTTTAAAGGAGACACAATGTGTATAACAGCCTATTCATTGCCAAGGAATACCAGCTTCTGTGGTTTAGCCTTGCCTTAGGCACAAAGCCACCTGTGACTTTGGGCCAGCCACTCTCACTCAGTCCTAAGAAGCAGGCAATGGCAAACTACTTCCAAAAAATATTGCCCAAAATTCGGCTGAGGCTATCAGAGAGTTGCCAAGGCAACAAGGATATTGCAAGTGTTCTGCAGAAAGTATATCAAAAGTGAAGTTACTCAAGTAGTCTCTTTTTAAGCAGAAGCTTTATTGCATGGGGTAGTGGAGACGAAATGTTAAGAATCTTCCGCCAGGTATTGATTTGAAGATTCATTTGTAATGTTAGTATTAATCTAAAAGTTTGTTAATGTTGGAAATATTAAGGGGGACATACTGTACTTGAAGAGGGCATCTGCATGTATCATATTGTAAGTAGTCCAAGGGCTAGGTGCAGCCTCTCATCAGCTTGGAGAAGTCTGTGATGTTGGGAATATGGCTTAAATACAGGACATTTCATCCACCTAAAATGAAAGGGCTGTGTGTGGAGTCTCACTTAAGACCTTTGGTCTGGACAGACTTGCCTGGATGGTCAGATTTGGCCTGTGGGCTGGAGGTTCTCCCTGTACAGAGAGAGATGCACGAGAGCAGTAGGTTTCATAATTTCTTTCTTACACATCTATATTTTGCCTCACATGCAATTTAGTTGTAGGGAATGATTATGAAAGCATATTAAATAAAGTTCAATAAATATCTGTACACTAACACTTACATCCTGTTCTTTTGTACTAATATTGATGTTAATAGAAGTAACTGGGTACTTCCTGGAGAGACCATTGATAGGTGGTTGTTTTGGTGGCTGCAGTTACCTAACCTCTGCCTGTAATTGCCTCTGTCAGTCACTGCCATGATGTGCTTCATCCTGGGTGTGATTATCAACCATTACTTTCCCAAGCAAAGGCCTTCAGCATTTCCCTAGACTCTCAACTTCTTCACAGAACCTTTCTTGTGTCAGAGAAGATTCTCCCATCTTTTACAATAATGTATCAAGGTGGCAAACTGACAGTTTGAAAAGCTAGGTTTCATTTCATAAAGGCTTTTAAGCTGTCTTAGAAATGAAACTTGCAGACATTTCAGTCACTGTCTCTAGATTTTTCCTTTTGGTAGTGGGCAGAGAGAAAGGAAAGAGAAAGGAGATTCTTTTTTCCACAGGCCATGAAAATATTTGTTCTGAAAGTATTTACATTGCCACTATCCTTTGTACTGTTTGCTATTAGGTACTTTTAATAATGGAAAACAATGATTACCAGTTAGAAATTCACATAGTTATAATAGCAAAAATATAGAAAGGAAAAGGTTTGCTGTATATTATTGTTAAGCCTGGGTTCCCCAACCAGGGTTAGGTAAACAAGCTAAACAGAATGTGCAGCGTTAGTCAGATAGGCACACAGATAAATGAGTGAGCTAAGCTTGTATGTTTATTAACATACAGTAAAAATAACAGATACGCTTGTGCTATCAAGAATATATTTTATTCCAGTATAAGTTTATAGCATAGTCAAAAACAGTCCATTATTCATTTACCATGTAGTCAGTCCATTCAGGGATATTCAGTTAGCAAAGTCCATGTAGAATATCCTATTGTCAGTTCACATAAATCAGTCCGTTGTTGTCTCTCCCGTTCGAGCAATGCAGTCTTGCTTCCAAGCAGTAATCAGGGATCATCAAAGCCAGAGAGAGAGAGAGCAAGCTGTAGCCTTGCTACTTTTATATGGTTTTCATAACCACACCCACAGTTGCTATTTTACAGTTAAAGCTGCATACACTAACTATGATTCATAGTTAGTATTTCACCTAAAACAGTTAGGGTGAACAATGTTATCCCTAACAATTATCATTTATATTAAGCAGATTTTATTTCCTTTCCATAAGGTTACACCTATTTACTCTATTTTATTATCTGATGGATGCTAGGCTAGGAAATTTTTTATTGCATTTTAGCTAAAGAAGAACCAAGCTCATGATAGAAGTGTCAGTTAGCATTTAATCATACAATATCTATTTCTAGCCCTGCTCCGTTTAGAACAGAAGAACTATTATAGTCTATGTTACAGCAGGGCTCATTGGGATATAGATATCCTTGAAGGAAAGGATTTATTTTGAAAGAAGATATTTAACATAAAAGGAGACACCATTTAGACAGTTTTTAAAGTATTCCCTCACAGATAACAATTACATTTAAAACTGGATTTGAACTTTATCAGCATAGTTCTTCCATTTCACAAAATAACCTGTGAAGTATTTATTTTACCCAGTCATATAATCTTTTTTTTTTTTAAGAATTTTATTAATTTTCTACAAACAGACATAACATACAAAACATTAAAAACATCTACTCTCATATATACTTCCGGTGTGTCGGTTGGTTCATCAGTTTTGTGCATTCATTTTATAGTCTCAATTACAGTTATATTACATAACCACTCATATTGTCAATCCATATCCTAATATTACCAAAAAAAATTAAAATAAAGTCTTTTTCTGACTATACTTTTAATCATTCATGCTTTGTGAGATAACAATACTTCAAACATTTTATTCTATAACAAATCATATAGTCATAACAAATCAATCCTAAAAACCCTTCATAGATATAATACTAATGCTCTATTATTGTATTTTATCATCTAACCATTGATAAAAAAGATCCCAAATTTCATAAAATTGTTTATCTTCTTGCTCTCTAATTTCAAATGTCAATCTACTCATCTCAGCACATTCCAATATTTTCTTAATAATTTCTTCCTGCAATGGTATTTTCTCATTCTTCCAATTTTTAGCAAATACAATCCTAGCCGCTGTTAATACATTTACAATCAAATATTTCAAGTCTTTATTATATATATCAGGTAAGATTCCCAATAAAAAGATCTCTGGTTTCAAGTCTATGTGTTTTTTTGTCATTTTTTCCAACCACATGTGAATTTTAGTCCAATATTTTCTGGCATCCTCACAAGTCCACCACATATGATAGTATGAGCCAGGTATCTGATGACATTTCCAACATTTTTCAGATTTGTTCTTGAACATTCTTGCTATTCTTGTCGGGGGGAAGTGCCACCTGTAAAACATCTTATATAAGTTTTCTTTATATGCTATTGACATTGTCATTTTATAATTTTGAGACCACAATTTTTGCCATTGCTCTAAATCAATCCCATATCCAAAATTCTTCCCCCAAGCAATCATAGTTTCTTTAACTTGTTCTTCCTCTAGCTTAATTCCCAATAAATAATCATATAATTTTTTAATCACTTTCTCATCAGTACCCATCAATATCTGATCTAAATCAGTCTGTTTGTCATAAAATCCTTCCATTTTAAAATCTTCGACATATCTTGAGTGTATTTGCGCATATGAAAACCAATTCATCCTTATACCTTGTTCCTCTAAGTTTTGGATCGATTTAAGTCCACCCTTTTCATCCAACAGTTCCCCATATCTAACTGTTTGTTCCTTTTTAGAGATCATAGGATAGGAAAATGCTTCAATAGTCGATAACCAAACTGGAATTTTCAGGTAACATTGTTTTTTTATCTTCTCCCAATTTAACCACAAAGACTCCCGTATATAATGTCTTCTGAAATACCCCTGTGTTTTAGTTCCCTTGTACCATAAAAAAGCATGCCAGCCCAACAGTAAGTCATGTCCTTCTAATGTCAACAATCTATGCTTTCTTAATGTTATCCATTCTTTGACCCACATCAAACTTGCAGTTTGATACTACAGTTCCCAATTAGGCAGGCCAAAACCTCCTCTAATTCTAGCATCTTGCAAAAGCTTTAACTTTATTCTTGCTCTTTTACCTTGCCATATAAACTTCAACATGATTTTATTTAAATCTTCAAAGTAGTCTTTTCCAAGTCTAATTGGTATTGTTTGAAAGAGAAATAAAATTCTAGGTAAAATATTCATCTTAATTGTTGAAATTCTCCCTATTAATGACAATTGTAAATTTTCCCATTTCTTCAAATCTGTAATTATCTGTTGTTTGAGTTTAATATAATTATTCTCTTTTAATGTGCTACATCTTGCTGTCAAATATATCCCCAGATACTTAACCTTATTTGTAACTTGGATTTTCAAAAGATCTGTCAGTTCTTCTCTTTGTCTCAATAACATGTTTTTTGTCAAAATCTTTGTTTTATCTTTATTTATTTTCAAGCCAGCCATCTCACCATATGTCTCTATCTTTTCCAATAATTTTGGAGCCGTTTCTAACGGGTCTTCCAGAATAAAAGCTAAATCGTCAGCAAAAGCTTGTAGTTTAAATTCTTCCTTTTTAATTTTCATTCCTTTTATACTTTTGTCATCTCTAATATTTCTATTCAACATTTCCAAAGTCAATACGAATAACAAAGGAGATAGGGGACATCCTTGTCTTGTGCCTCTTCTTATATTAATAAGATCTGTAAACTCTCCCTCCACCATTACCTTTGCTGTCTGTTTATTATATATGGTTTCTATTGCTTGAATAAATTTTCTGGCAAAACCCATCTGTTCCAATAGTAATAACATAAATCTCCAGTTCACGTTGTCAAATGCTTTTTGAGCATCTAAGAATATCAAAGCCATTTGTTTCTCAGGATGAGCCTCATAATATTCCAAAGTATCCAAAATTACTCTCATATTGTCTCTAATTTGTCTCTTTGGCAGAAATCCATTTTGATCTGGATGGATAAAATTATTTAAATATTTTTTCAGTCTTTCTGCTAAAATTGAAGCAAAGATTTTATAATCTGCATTCAATAAGGAAATAGGTCTATAATTCTTAATTTGCAATGGGTCAGCCTCTTCTTTTAAAATAAGTGTAAAATAAGCCTCTGACCATGTTTTGGGTGTCATCTTCTTTAACATAACTTCATTCATAACTTCTAACAATGGGATGCTCAATGATTCTTGAAATTTTTTGTAGAATTCTGCCGGAAGCCCATCTGGACCTGGTGCTTTCCCATTATTTTGTCTCTTAAATGCTTCATTTAATTCCATCATTGTTATATTGCTTTCTAACATTTCTTCAGTCTCTTTAGGTATCTTCGGTAAGTTAACATTCTGTAAATACTGTTTAATTTTTTCCTCATCAATATTCTCTTGTTTATATAGTTGTCCATAGAAATCTCGAATAATTTCCTTTTTCTCCTTATTACCACAACAAATTTGACCTTGATCATCTATTAGTTTCAATATTTTTCTTGATTCCTTCTCCTTTCTCAGTTTATATGCTAGCCATCTACCTGGTTTGTTTGCGTCTTCAAAATAATTCTGTTTAGAATTTCTAATTTTCTGTGCCAGTTCTTCTTTCTCTATTAATTCCATTTTATGCTTAATTACATCCAGTTTCAATTTAATATCTTTTTTCTGTGGCATTTTCTGTAGTTCTTTTTCAAGTCTTTTATATTCATCTTCCAGGATCTTGGAGGTTTGTCTTTTCCTAATATTCTTTTTTCTTGTATAATCTATTATCAAACCTCTAGCATATGCCTTCATTGTATCCCAAACATTCTGTATTGAAGTATCTTCTTTTTTGTTTTCTTTAAAGAAAAAAACCAATTCCTTCTCCATCCATTGTATAAAGTCTTTCTCCTTTAAAATAGTATTGTTTAATGTCCATCTCGATCTTTTTTTTTGTCCCTTCCATTTAATTGTGATTGGACTATGGTCTGCCCAAGTACTCATTTCAATACTTGTTTCTTGAATAATGGATATTAATTCTGTTGAGATCCAAATCATATCTAATCTGGACCATGATAAATGTCTATTAGAGTAAAAAGTATATTGTTTAGCTTTAACGTTTCTTTCCCTCCAAATATCTTTTAAAGTTAATTCATCTGTCATTTTAAAAAAAGATTTAGGGAGAACCTTTCTATTTTGTTTTGTTGTTGTTGTTATATAGTCCAATTTATTGTCCACAATTCCATTAAAGTCTCCCAACCAGTCATATAATCTTGTTGATATTTTGTGTGTGTGTGTGTGTGCATGTGTTTGATAAAATGTTAGTTTGCAGCAAAGAAAGCAATCTCTCTCTCTCTTTCTCTCTCTCTCTCTCTCATTCAGGTATTTTCCCACGTCGTTATAGTTGTGCTTTTAAAGTTGTAGCAATGTTTTGGCAGAATCTCATCTGCCATCATCAGACTTCTATATTGTGTTCGTCTGTGAGTCAGACTTTCACAGCCATTTCTGTTTTAAATTTGGTACTAGCCATCTGCTGTGCCTGAATGGTTTTTTCTTAATCCTGATTGGTTGGGAGTCTTAGTCTTGTACTAATTTACAAAAAAACAGATGGCCTACCATATACCAGAAGAAAACACATACCAATCACTACCTCAATGCCCAATCCCACCACCACCCAGCACAGATAAACTCCGTGGCCAAAACACTAATTGCCAGAACCAAATGCCTGGTAGACAAGACACACATAAAGACTGAACTATGCACCCTGACTAAAGTATTGACATCCAAAGGCTTCCACAAAAGCAAAATTGCAGGCCTGGTCCACAAAAACACACTGAATCATAATGGAGACCTAGAAGATCAACAGACCTATGAAACAGCTGTCCTGCCCTACATAAGAGGTACAACAGACAAAATCAGTAAGATATTACACAGGCATCACATCAAGACTGCCTTCAAAACAGACAGAAAAATAGCAGCCATCCTAAGAAATCCCAAAGATAAAATTGACCTGGAAAACCAAGGCATATATGAAGTCCCCTGTGCATCATGTCCTGCCACATACATTGGACAGACCAATAGAAGAATAAGTATCAGCCTGGAAGAACACAAAAATTCAGTAAAAAAGTTGGAACATACTTCCTCACTAGTCCAACACATGAAAGCCACAGATATCATAGCATCATCATAACATCGACTTCAATGGCACCAAAAACCTACCCACTATAGAAAACCCCAGCTACAGAATTTTCAGAGAAGCCATAGAGATTGAAAAAAGTTCTGAAGGCATGAATAGAAGAGATGATTCCACCAGACTGTCAATTATCTGATAGCCTGCACTCTCAAACAAAAAAATCTCCACACCACAAGCCATGCAAACACCTGGGCACAAACAGACTCCCCCTGATACCTCCAGCTCAAACACACCCCAACCAGGCACCCAGATGAAACCTAGCTTCCTAATAAATGATAGCCGTCCATTTACTCGGAGCCAAGCAGCACTAAAAGTCTCCAATATAGGAAACACAGTGTTGTCAGCCAGTCAAGACAAAAAAAGCTACAAAACAGACAGAAGATATTAGAAACACCAATCAAGCAGAACACAGCAAACTCCAACTGCGGTATCTGCTATCCCGCATCAGATGGGCGTCTCATGACAGGGAGCGAAGGAGAGAGAAACGACAGGAGATGAAGTTCCTCGCAATGAGTGCGCCCCAAATGTCTGGGTACACGCTCTTTTATTATGCTCATTCAAAAGGGGGT
>BLBF01000005.1:35250316-35295136 GCA_015471245.1 Laticauda colubrina | reverse complement strand
TATATATATATATATATATATATATATATATATATATATATATATTCCTTAGGTAATACCCACTTAGCATATTGAATAGAGATTTTTTTAATGATATTAATTAAATCTGTATAAGAAGAATTATCAAAGGAAGCTGTTCTTTAATGGGATATGCTGTTTTATTTTATCAGTTATCTTTCACATTATTTTGAACATGCACACACCAATGCTGAGGGATTTTGAGTGGCATAAAGCAATAAAATATGAACACATAATGAAAAAACCAAAAAATTAAATACAGAAGCCGAATACCTCCATTCAGAATATATAGAGGCCAATGGTTTGCTGAAACCACACACCTTAACTTTCTCAATTAATATTAACATATTAGAGGCAACAATGACACACATACACACACACACACAGAGAGAGAGAGAGAGAGAGAGAGAGAGAGAGAGAGAGAGAGAGAGAGAGAGAGAGAGACAGAGACAGAGACAGAGACAGAGACAGAGACAGAGACAGAGAAGCTATCATAGAGGAAGCCTGTCATCTATCATTAACCTTATGAATGTGAGGTTATGAAATTCTTAACCTTCTTTGAACTCGGTGTATGCTAAGTAACAGAATGGGCATATTCAGAAAGATGTTCTGAGACTACCAGCCTTGTGCAATAGTCCAGAAATACTAACTTTAACTTTATAGTAAGGTTACATTAACAGAATCCTGATAATCTAAAAGTATGTCTCTGCCTCCTCATCTTTACTGGTCAAGAAATTAGGAAGGATCCCTTTGCCACACCCACATTCTGATCTCTTATCTTAGCGTTATCTTATCTGCAGCTCTTTCCCCCATCTGTCAAAGTCATTCCCACATATCATTATAGATTGAGAGTGTAGTGCCATGAGACCTTTTTATATATCATGTTTCATTTCATAATAATATAAAATTTACTCAAAGCTGAAAGGTTTGGGTCTTTTTCCACCAAGAAATGGATTTAGTTCTTATGATGAGGTCATTACCTACTCCACTGAATTTTCACTGAGATAAATGATAGTGAACCATAAATACCTCTTTGTAAAGGAAAACAAAAACAAAAAGGTAGAGAAGATGAAATTCATTATCATAGGCATGTGCCTCAATTCACCTGTTACTACCAACATGATGAAATCTCCTGCAGTAGAAAAATAGGAACTGCATGTGTGCAACTGATGGATTAAAAAAATAAACAAAACAAAACTCTTTCACAAGCCTTTCAAGGCTTCATTACTGAATAAAATGTTACCTGGTTATACTCTGATATCAAAACATTTGAGCAGCAGAATTATCAAGGTACATCTTTTCCTTTTCTACTAGATATCTCCTTGAAGCAATCCCAAATGGTACTCTGTTTGTAGATTGATAGATTTCTTCATTTTCAAAAACAAATTACAGTACATGTTTTTTTTTAAATGATATTTGAAAGCTCAGAGTACTGAAACATGAGTATCATTAAGAAATCTTAGCAATATGAATCATGTGGTTTGACTCAATATAAGAAAACTTTATATGTGAAGTCATGATTAGTCATTTACAGCTGTATAACATATCTGGCACAACACCTTTCAATGAGGGAGTGAATAAAAGGTCTATTGGTTTTTTCAGAGCTTCTGCCATCATTTGGAAAATTTTCTTTCCTTACTTCACCTTCCCTTCCCTTTTTTCCTGCCCTTCCCAATAACTCAATATTTATTTGTTGGTGTCTACCACTAAGCAAAATACTGTGGAAATGCATCTTCCAATTTCAGTAACATTAAATAACTCGATAACGTTATCCATTCTTACCCCCAAAATTAGCCACAGATCTGGGATATATAATCAAAACTCCTGGGATAAGAATTTAACTTTTTTTACCTGCAGTTTAACTATAACACTAGAGTTTGCAGGTTGAAAGATCACATATATACCACAGAAAATGATTGTATTTTATAAAACTGATATACTACCCTCTTCATGATGATATCTGTTTATAATTTCATTATGAAAGTTAAATCCAACTTTGATTATGATTCCAATCCAACTTTCTAATTTTTTGAACTAAAATTCAGTTTGTGTTTCTAGCTTTTCAGAAACATTTCACCTGGGATTATCACTGATAATTATCTCTCATATATGTATTGCCCACAAAACACACACACACACACTCCTACTTACAAATCTCAATATACCCATCTCTCTACCATTGGCCTGTAGACATACTGCAACAAAATTTGTTTTAGTGATTTTTGAAAGAAGCAAACACAATTAATAATGCATCACCAAATAATTTTATTCATTTGCTTGACAAGTATAATTTTGCTTTAATAGTAGCATTTGATTGTTCTGTAGCATTCTATAGTCTGATGAGAAAGATTATGTGCTGGATACTAGCCAGTGTTGCACTCAAAATTATAATTAAATTGAAATTATAAGGGCTCAGTATTAAATAGATAAAGGCAGGTCTGAGTTGAAGAAATCTATAGATCATCTAAGGAGATACTCAGTCATCCACATCATGGTTATTCCAAAAGTATATTTTTCAAGAGGCAACTGGTTCTTGTTTTTCTTTGGAGGTGTTTTACTTCTCATCCAAGAAGCTCCTTTAGCTATGACTGAATGGTAGGAAATAGAAGGATTTATATTCCTTGCAGACAGTTGGTCTTTTGCATTCTTTAAGAGCATTGTTGAGGCTACTTGTAGGTTTGTCTGTGTCCTCAGAGTTACCTGAGAAGTGCAAATGTGTGGACCTTTCTTGGAACTGCTGAAAGGACTATGTGGGGGAGAGCTGTGCTTTCTGTGTGATATTTTCTGCCCTGTGTCCCTTCACTGTTGAACAAGACACAGACTGTTGGGAATGAATCTGTGTTATCTGTATGTCAACCTGAAGTGCAAATAGTTCCTGGAAAAGCATATTTGGGACAGATCTGTTGATCATTACTCTCTGGACATTTCAGGATTGTTTATAAGAAACTTTGCTTTTGATGGACAATGTTGGGCTCAGAGGCTTTTTATGAACCACTGCCTCATTTTGATGTTCTTTTCTTGAAGAATATGACTACTATCATTCAATGTTATCATTTCTAGTTTAATAAAAGTTTCTTTATGAACCACATATATTGCATAATGCATGCAGAAATTCATACTTTTATTTTAAATTGCCATGATTACTATATTGCGGGGTATCATTTGCCCTTTTGTTGAAATAAAATGCTGACTTGATTTCCAGCAGAGTGCAATTATTTGTTTTTTGTTTTCAAGTAATATTTGACCTAAAACAGTATCTCCAACTGAGGGTTCACAAGTGTGGCATATTCCAAACTTACATGGATCACCACACTGACACCTCAATTCTCCATCTACTTTATCTTTTGAAGAGAGAAAGAGACAGAGAGAATAATAATAAAAAGGGAATGACCCTCAACAGTTAGGTTATAGAGATATTTTCAGAGGAAGTGATTTTTCTTGTGGTAAGCAAAAGCAGCATTCCCACTGCAATTATTTCAGCTACACCTATAATTTCCAGAGTCAGTGTGCAAAAATACAAATAACTACAAATACTAGAAGAAACAGAAGGCCACCATCTAGAGGTCATCTGGATGTTTTTTTTGTAAACCAGCTCTAATAATCCTTGCCTTATCACCATCAAGGTGAATTCGTATTCTCCCTCCCTCCCTCCCTCCCCCCCTCTCTCTTTCTCTCTCTCTCTCTCTCCCTTCCCTCCTCTCTCTTATCCCATTGAAACAAACTTTTGCCAAAGGAGAATTATGACTCCTTGTTTCATCCTTCTCTGATCTGTGCTACTTGCCTTATTTTTTAAAAATTTATTTATTTAAATTATTTTTATCATCATTATCACAAATATTACATATAAAGTAGTTGCTGTTGTATTTCCTAGGTGAGACTCTTAGAATGGTCAGAGGGGTGGCATTCCCATTTGTGTAATTAATAAATCAATAAGAAATAAAAAGATCATTGTTTATAAATCAGTAAGACTTATTTTGAAAGTTTAAATTTAAGTTTTCTAAATGATGAACAATTTCAATTATGGTTAATATTGTAGGTTTTTGTTATTAAAGGAGTATCTTGGGTCTAGTTTGACGAGAAAATCATTAGCTTTAGATATTTAAGTTTCAGTTCTGTAACCACTTAGCTCTAATCAACTTCCACTGACTTAAATGGGGCTTGCTATTGAGTCGACATGTATGGATTTGCACATAGATTTTATAGTCTATGTATCATCATCAATCCCTAGTGGATCTCATGCTTGTGATTACACATTTGGCTTTCTGAATGTGACTTGTATATCAAACCAATTTATGGGAAAATCTATTTACACCTAATTTTTTTCTTAAGGTCTGTGTAAAAGTTCAGGCTTTTTTTCCAGATGTGCCCTTTTATATTGCTTAATTTCCTCAGAACTATTTCCCCATGATTCTACCACTAATTGTTATATTATTACCATGTGCTTGCATCCTTGCAGTATCAGAAATACATTTTTTTTGTATTTTGTAATTTTTGGATTTTGTGGGAGACTAAGTACATTTCTTCTTTGTAACAATACTGAAATATTAATTTTCTCTCCAATTGTTTCTGAAGTTAATAGAATGAGATAATGTTTATGTTTACTAAACAATTATTGCAATGATTGAATGAGAAAAGCCATGCTAAAGCTTAATTTACTTAAAACTTCCTAATGGTATGAGATTGTAGTATGAAGAAGCAATGTTTTGTGAAGAAACTCTCAACTGATCATTTTAAGCTATCAGAGAAAGGTCAGAATAAAAATAGAAAGAAGAAAGGAAGGGAAAATGAATGAATGAATGCATGCATGCATGAATGATCCTTGCCAATACTTTATTTTACAGTGGAGCTTTCCATAGCAATTCACAAAGAATTGGACACATTACTTTCATCAATGGAAATATATTTTGGGAAGAAGTTTAAATATTCCTGAAGTTGAAATATTTATTCTATTCCACCATATCTCTGTTTGTCTGGATGCCCTCCAAAATGTTGCTGAGCAGGACTACACCCAGGAGATGGCTCTGTGGAGGGAGAGGAATAACTGGTATTGTCAATAGTTATCTTCTTTCTTCCGGTCAGTGGGAGTCCTTTGCTAGATTAGAAGTCTTCCATGAATTCAAGGGTTGCTCTGTTGATGACAAACTGTATGATAATAAATCTTTTCCTTGATATTTCCAAATACATTCTGAAATACTCAGTGAATATAATAAATACTTGTAACAAGGACTATTCTTGTTTATTTAAGAATGCTATTGTTTTCTAAAAAATCGTAGCACAGAATATCTTTCTTAAAGATACATTCATTGTCTCCTACTCTATGTGCAATGAAGCCTACTGGATAGAACCAAAATATTAAACATGAGGCTAACTATATTAAGAATTGTGGTTTTGAATGTAAATATGGTTAGGTGAGAAGTTGCTGTTTTTTCAATTAAAAGTATGCACTCAGAATCAATTTGTCTTTCTGAAGTCAGTGAAGGAAAAGGATTCCTCCCTTCACAAACCACACATATTATATAAAACTTCCCTTAAAAAAATGAAGATCTATGTTAATGTGAATTTAAAATGGAAACTGTTATTATAATAGCTTTTGCTTATAAATGGAAACAGAAAAAAAGTCACAAGGTGAAAATAGATAAATCTATAAACACATATGGCAGGCATGTAGGTTAGTAAAAGCAAATGCTCAGATGATAGTGTCTGGCATAGAATTTTGGAAATGCATATGTTGCTTACAAGAAAAAAATAAATAAAAGTGCCATGAGTTATAAACCAACTAGCCAGATTTAGCTATATGCAGAATTCTCAAAAGGTTCTTTGTTGAATGCTTGAGTGAAAAATTCCTTCAATGCAATATTGCAAAATGAAGGTGTGCTCCACTTTTGAATAGAATGGTGGCATCAATTTCCTGGATAGTTGGAGCTTCTGTGCATGCCCTGCATAAGAAATTCCTGCCATCCAAGCAAAGTGCCTCATTGAGAGAGACTTCCCTCTCTTGAGCCTTACTAAGGTGGAATGATGTGACTCAATGAAGCATTTCATTGCGGATAGGCAAAATTCATATGGTGGACCCGGTTTGATCTTTGCAAACCTATTAAAGTAAATGTTTCCTGATCTGGATCCAAAGTCAGCATTTTATGGTAGACAGTGTTGAAGGCTAATTTCAGAAATATTAATTTCTGGAAGTTGGGGTTTTTGATTTCATGGAAAGGTTCATTTTTGCAAGCTGATTTTTTTCCTCATGAAAATTCTACATTTCTAGCCTACCAGATATCAGTTTACTGGACTGGAGATAAGATTGCTTGATTGTAAAATGGAATGATGGCTGAAAATGATGGTGTAAATATGTGAAAAGCTAATAAAGAAAACCACAGAAATTTGCAGACTATGGGGTGCCCCTATGTGTTATTACAGAAAATGGAATAATATTAACATATTTGAATAGCCCTGCCAGATCAAGTCAAGGGCCCTTCCAATGTCTGTATCTCACCATGACCAATTGATATATTCCAGAAATTTACAATGATGTTTTTAAATGAGATACACTTTAAATTTAAGACCTGTGATTCATAGAATAACAAACATAGCAGTTTCTGATAATCTCCACAAAGCTGTCAAATCTAGTCCTGTTTTAAAAAATGATAATTATATTTACATATGATGGCAACAAATTCCTTTTAACAGCCCTTAATGCTAACCTTAGCTTGGCTTGAGTTCCACTCTGTTTTCCTCCAGGAGGGCAGGCAAAACAAAACTTAGACTTCTTTCTTTGAAGATTAAGTCACTTGTTTTAGTGTTGCCCTTGTAGTGAAGATATAGGACACTTGTTCTGGTTTTATTTTTCATTTTCACATTTAACCCATATTAATGAAATCATTGGTATGAAGATTTTTTTAGGTGATACAATTTTATATTGTGTGTCATTACTGTGAATCACCTAGTATGGATTTAGAGAGAGATAAATATTGTATTAAATAGCTAACTAAATATGTAATCTCTATGGGAAGTGAAAAATTCTATATATTATGCAGGCTGTTATGTACCTCTGTCATACCTTGCCTTAAAAAGTCACTGTAATTTTTCCTTTTAGGGGGCTGCCCTAGCTCCTTAATCCTTTTTTAACTGACTGTCAATTCTCTCTCCTTTCTTTTTCTTCATCTTAGGTTTTCCTTCCTTTCTCTGAGTTTAAATAAACTTGTCTTAGGATCTTTAAGAGCAGTGACAGCAACACATTTTTCTTGATACTTCTCTTGGGGTGGGTGCTTGCTGACTCAGGTTTTTTTCATATTTAGCACTTTATTCCATCGATTGATAAGAGACACTGCTTGCCCAAGTACTGAATTGCAGACACTGATCACAGTGGAGACACTCTGATTGCAGCCGGAAGTTGACTAATTCTAAAATAGGACAAAACCTAAATTCAATACTGTTATAGCACAATCTGCTCGTTAGTCTCTAAATAAATTTCTGAGCGAAAATGCTAAAAAAATAAGGATTTGTTAAAAATAAATAAATAAATAAATAAATAAATAAATAAATAAATAAATAAATAAATAAATAAATAAATAAATAAAATGCACCCGATAAAAAGAGGCTGAATGAATGGTTGGAGAACCTTGGTTCTTTTTTTGAGCAAGCTGCTTAGGTTTGGAATATTATGGCCCGGCAAAGGAATAAAGCACAGATTTAATACAGAAATGGCATGTCACACAGAACTATAGAAGAAATTGCATCCAGATAGAAAGTAAAGGGTATCTAATAATAAGGTATAAGTAAAAAAAAGTACACACACGCACACACACATACATACGTGCGCACACATTTGGCCATCTCCCTTTAAAAAAGAATGTAAAGCCCATGTCACACTGCACCAACGGATGGAAAGGATGTAAAACTGAGAAAAATGCTTGCCATCCATTGGTTAACGTGATGCATCCGTTCTGTACTCAATGCTTGCGTGATTCATACATTCTATCCATCCAGCATCCGTCTACTGAGATTTCATCCGCGCAAAAAGTTTTGAGCTGCACAAAACTTTTTAAGCGGATGAACTTTCCGCAGCATCTGTTCTACATCCGCAACCCATACGGGGAACAAACGTTCTACATCTGTTACACATCCGCTGTATCTGCTCAGCATCCGCTGCGCATCCGCGCAACTCACATCTGCTCCAGAGGAAAACAGAAAGAGGGAGGAAGTGAAACGGATGCAGAACATCCGCACAGCGTTAGTAGCATGGACATAGAAAGGATGAAAGTGGATGCAGCTTGCATATAAAGCATTAAAACGGAAAAAACGTTTGTATAGGGGATGTATCTCAGATATTTAGGATGTCTAGAGGATGTCTAGAGGATGCAGAAGGACACCTAGTGGAAAACCTATATTTCCTATAAAAAGGGGGAGGAAATCATCTGGATGTCAATTTCAGTCGAGCAGCGCTGGTGTGCAGACCTCTTCAGCCTTCATCTGGCTCTTGTTTTTCCACAGCATCCAGTCATCTCCACCATGGATCGTCGCACACTCCTTTTGGTAGCCGTCATTCTACAACAGTACGAAGCCCTCTACAGGCTCTTTCACCTGTTCTACGCAAGGAAAAGGAGGCGTCCAAGAAGTGTGTGGGTCCGAAGATGGATCGTGAGAAGAGCCAAGTACAGACTGTATGACAAGCTGATGGTGGAGCTGAGGAATGAAGACCCTCGTGCATTCCAGAACTTCATGAGGATGCCTCCAGCCATGTTTGACGAACTTGTGCAACGGCTGACACCCAGGTTGACCAAGGCAAACACCAACTTCCGGCCCAGCCTGGAAACTGGGCTCAAGGTGGCACTCACTCTGTGCCACCTGGCCTCAGGGACCACCTACAAAAGCATGCAGTACGGTTGAAGGGTGCCACACAACACCATCAGCATTGTGATCAGAGAATTGATGCAGGCCATCATAGAAGAATACCTGGAGGAGCTCCTCCAGTGCCCCTCCACTGAAGAAGGCTGGAAGAAAATTGCAGAGCAGTGGTATCAGAAGTGGAACTTCCCCCACACCTTTGGAGCCATAGATGGGAAGCACATGGCCTGCAAAGCTCCAGCCAAGTCAGGGTCCACTTATCACAACTACAAGGGCTTCTTCAGCATCATCCTCTTTTCCATGGTCGATGCTGACTACAAGTTCATGTACATCAATGCTTCAGGCAACAGGTCAGCTTCAGATGCCCAGGTATACAATGCCACTGACCTCAAGGAGGGGCTGGAACGCAACCTCATCATGGGCACGACACACAAGATGTGCCCTACTTCATCGTGGGGGATGACACCTTCTCCCTCAGAACCTACCTCATGAAGCCTTACACTTCCAAATACCTCACCTGTGAAGAGAGGATCTCCAACTACAGGCTGTCCAGAGCAAGATGGGTGGTGGAGAACGCCTTTGGCATCCTGGCCAACAGGTTCCAAGTACTTCTCACCACCATGCAGCATCGCCTAGAGACTGTGAGGAACACCATGGAAGCTTGCTGCATCCTGCACAATCTCATGCACACCCGCTACCCAGTGTTGCAGAACAGGCTCGTGGACTGCCAGCAAGGCAATGGGGACATGGAGCCTGGTGAATGGAGGCAAGGGCGAAACCTGATAGACACTGTGGATGTGCAAGGCCCCAACAGAGCCTCACGTGAAGGGAAGAAGCAGCGCAACCTCCTAAAACACTGGTGCAACTCCCCAGCTGGAGCAGTGGAGTAGCAAGACAGGATGATAGATGCTTAATGGATGCTTCCTTGAGCTTGTCTCATAACACTGATGAGATTGTGCCATGTATGTTGAGTGGCCCTACAATGAACAGGGCGTTTAATAAAGAGTTGTGTTTATGTTGAAATGTGTTGATGAATGATTAAATTGTTATTGATAATAAAGGGCCATAGGTGTGGCAGCTGGGACGGTGGACCATACAGTCCCACTATGCTTGCACTGGAGGCTTATCTATCCCACAGCTATTACCCATCCCACAGCTATTATCCATCCCACAGGTATCCCTGCCCATCCCACTGCTATCCTTACCCATCCCACAGCTATTATACATCCCACAGGTATCCCTGCCCATACCACAGCTATCCTTACCCATCCCATAAGCATGCAAAGGCTTAAACCATTTCTAAAAGTTTCCACCAAGACTTTATTTACTAAAAGAACTGAATCAAGTGTGTGAAGCAAAGATAAACTTTATTAATAACAAACTTTAAAAGCAAAATGACCCAAGTAAAGTGTCCCAAGCAATGATAAAGTCAACAAGTAGCAATCCAATCTCTGGCACTCTTCTCAGTCACTCTGAGGCATGCCCATGGTCTCAGGGGTGAAGGGTCCAGGTGCTGTGGAGGTGGCAGTGGCTGGAGTGCTGAGGCACCATTGGGGTGCCTGGCCCCGAGAGGACAACAGGGGATGGTGTGTGGAGGAAGCTCTCAGAGAGCTGGCTCAGTCCTGTGATGTTGAGAGGCCCTTCCTCCATGACATTGGATGACAGTCCCAAGACCGATGACAGATGTTCTGAGGCCGGACTTGGCTGTGGGGTGGAGGAAGGAGGAGTGTAGTGGGGCTTCTGGTCTGCAGCTGAGTGAGGTGAGGTGTCGGTGGCAGCTGTGGTGTCAGTGGCATCTGTGGCATCGGTGGCATCGGTGGCATCTGTGGCATCTGTGGCATCGGTGGTATTGGTGGCATCGGTGGCACCTGTGCTGTGTGATGTACCTGTGCCTGGACTGGGAAGGGCTGCCTGTGCTGCTGGAACTCCTGGTAGCCGTAGCCTTGGTAGGTGAGGGGCTATTGAAATCCTTGGAAGGGCTGTGACATCACCTGGGGTGGAGGAGCAGACCTGGACTGGGTCAGAGCAGGTTCAGCTGGGACTGGAGGGTGGTGCAGAAGACCTGTAATCCTCTCCTTGATCACCTGGTACTGGGATTCGGGCATTTCCATGAGGGTCTGATTCATGTAGGTGAGGAAGGGCTTTCTGTTAGAGGATGGTATGTCGAAGTGTACCAGCTGAGAGAGGAGATCTACACTGCTTTTGATGGTGTCCCTGATCTCCAAGAGGACAGTGTGGCTCTCTCCCTCCGGTCTGGCTCTCTTCCTGCTTTCTGTGGAGGTGGAGCTGGGGGTGGGGGTGGGGTGGTCTCTGGTGGCAGTGGCCTCTTCTCGCTCCAACTGCATCAGGGGATCCTCCATGTGCTCCACCATAGGGAGTGCAGCTGTCGGGGGGGTCTCCGTCATGGGGTGCTCTAAAGATACCTGCCTGGACACAGGAGTTGACTCTTGGCCGGAAGAGGACTGGCTGTCTGTGGGCTGCCTGAGAGAGAGGGTTGACAGAGGGGCTGCTCCTCAGTGGCGGATCTCACCCTCCAAGAAGCTGCACTTGGCCATCCTGTAGGTCTCCCGGTCGGTGAGCTTGACCGCGGCCTGGCCAGACTTCTTGAGGTGCAGCTTCCCGTACCAGGTGTGCATGTGCTTCCACCACCCTAGGAGGACATCTGAAGTGTAGCCCAGGCTCTCCGCCTTCTCTCTCCAAGCCGCCTGCTTCCGCTTGGTGTTTCGATAGAGCCTTCCTCCAGAGGTACTCGTTCTCCCTCAGCCATTCGAGCAACTCCTCCTCATGTTCCTCTGCAATGGAGTACTGTCTCCTCTCCCCTTTTTCTCGCGAATACCTCTTCCTCCCTCTGGCAGGGCCTTCTGGGCCCTCATCAGCAGGGCTTTGAGGTTCTAGGGGCTGGTCCACCACACCACCACCAGCAGCAGCAGCAGCAGCAAAAGCATCACCAGCAGCACCAGCAGGACCAGCACCAGCACCAGCAGAGTCAGCACCAGCAGAAGCACCAGCACCAGGAGCAGCACCAGCAGAAGCACCAGCACCAGGAGCAGCACCAGCAGAAGCACTGGCACCAGCAGAGTCAGCACCAGCAGCAGAAGAAGCAGCAGAAGCAGAGTCAGCACCAGCAGCAGAAGAAGTAGCAGAAGCAGAGTCAGGACCAGGGGGTGGGATGGTGGTCCTGTCCTTCTTACCAGGGCTGGCAGGAGGAGGCACAGGTTTCCTCTTCTTCTCCATGGTTGTTGGCTGAAGATGTCTCTTGCAGCAGGTCTTTGGTGACTTGCTTGCGAGCTGCTTCCCTTGATATCTGCAGGGCTGACGCAATGCATCCTCTCTGCATGCACAGTGAATGCTTTGCATCTGCTAGGCATCTGCTATGCATCCGCTAGGCGTCCGTGATGCATCCGCTGTATCCGCTCGGCATCCGCTCTGCATCCACTTCTTCCACTGCGCATCTGCTTCGCTGTTCTCCCCTGGAAGCCCTGCGGATGTGTCATCCACTTCCATCCGCTAGGCTTCCGTTGAGCATCCACTTTACATCCCCGCTATATCCTCCCCCCGTCCGTTCCTTTCCATTGTTGTCCACTCTGTTTATGCAAATTTGGGGCACTTTTGAGAGCAGATAACAATGGATGGAAAATTTGCTCGTCTGCTGTGTCCTTTTTACATACGTTTTGCATCCATCGGCCGATGTGACCTAGCCTTAAGATTGAAGTGACAGAGCTGGTCAAATGATCACAGTCTGAAAAGACTGAAGGCTATAGTTGTAAAATCCAAGCAAGCAGTGTATCTCTGTATGTTTTCTCTTACTTATTACTTTCTAATTGTTCTGAAAGCCTCATGCTATTGAGCATATTTATGTCATCTAGCAGGTTAGTTGAGGGCTGTCTCACCCCACTGGGATTGGTCCACTCATGCCAGCAAAGGAGGCATGCTTCAGTTCCTGTCAGCTCAATTATTCTGGCTGGTGGGGTCGAGGAGAAGGACCTTCTTTGCTGTTGTTCCTTAGTTCTGGAACACCTTGCTCCCAATGTGAGATTAGCCCAAGCCTCCTATTTTTTCATAAGGGTCTCAAGACATGGTTCCACCAGTTGGCCTGGGCCCCAGTGGGGGAACAGCACAATGGTTGATTATGTAAAAACAGATCCCACCTCCCTTTCCCTCCACCCCCGCTCTCCCCATGTGTGCTTGGTTTTAATGTCTGATTTTAACTCTTTATGTTTTAATTATATATGTAAGCCTCCCAGACTTACCCTGTGGTAAAATAAAAAAGAAAATAATACAATAAAATAATAAAAAAATAAAGTAAAATGTGTAATCATAGCAGTACATGCCTCTTTCTCTACAATGCATGACCCTGTTCTGGTTGTATGAAAGTGACTATTGACTGTATAAAAATAGGATTTATGCAATTGATCCAAGTTGCTTCATTGGGAAAATAAAGTTTATATTGAGGTGGTTTAGAAGTATTACTGTAGAAACTTTACTAATATTAATTTATATTGAGCTCAGGGGTTAAACTTTGTATCTTAAAATTAAATGCTACAATATAGAATAGTTGTTACTATCATATCTAAGATATTTGCTGGTTAGATATGTTAGGAGGAGAGTTAGAGTAGCCAAAAATCAACAGTGATGGCACAGGTTCTGGCTTTTAATAAAATTTGCTAGTTCAGAAAGATGCTGTCAGATCCCTTCTGATTCTTATGAAATAGCCAATTGGGGCAGATAATTAAGTGTTAATTATCTATACACATGAGAGTTAGCTTGGTATAGCAGTTAGGACATCTGGCTAGAAATGTAATTTCAAATTTTGCCTGGATGATTTTGAGTCAGTAATTCTCTCTCAGCTCTAGGAAGATCTTTCAGATGATCCCAGTGGAACAAGATGATTTTTTCCCTACTCAGTGTTGCACTGACCTATATAGAAGTTGCTCTTGATGTTGCTCTCACTAATGACCTGTATAGAAGCAGGGTATCAGGCAAAAAAAAAAAAATGCCTTTATAGATCGAAGTGCAAAAAATTATTCAACTATGGATAATATATTGATAAAAGTTCTTGTGGGAAGAACTTTTTTTGTGATTATGGGATAAGATATTAGTATTCCTGAGATACTAAACAACAGTCTCTCAGAAGAGTTAGTTCTTACACCCCTTCTTTTCAACCTATACATAGCTGATATGTTCAATACAAAGGCTAGGAAGTTTGGCTATGTAGATGACTAGACTTTAACATAAATTCTTTGAGATAATTGAAGTTGTTCAGATAAATATTTTCATAAATGGAAACTACATCATAATTCAACTAAGAAAGAATAATATGCTTCCATCTTTGTAATATCAGCAAGCAGAGAGCTCAATGTACAATTTAAGGATAACTGAGCAGTGGTGGGATTCATTTTTTTTTTACTAACGGTTCTGTGGGTGTGGCTTGGTGGGCACGGTTGGGGAAGGATACTGTAAAATCTCCAGTCAGAGGTGGTATTGCCGGTTCTCTGAACTACTCAAAATTTCCACTACCGGTTCTCCAGAACTGGTCAGAACCTGCTGAATACCACCTCTGAGTCATTTATTACATGCATCCTAGATACTTGGGGTCACTTTGGACATAACACTTTCATCTAAAGAATACCAAACTGAGAAGCAGAAATAATATCCTGCACAAATTGTGCGGCACTAACGGGACATGTTGCAAGTGATTACACTTAGTTTGGTTTATTCAGCAGCAGAGTATTGTGCCCCAGTGTGGTTTAATAGTCCACATACAAGTAGGATTGTCACACAAATGCCTGAGTCAATGCTGATTGTTAGTGGGATGATTTGGTCTGCTCTCACATATTGGTTATTTGTTCTGAGTCATAAACCATTTCTGGAAGTAAGACAAAGAAAGGCTCTCCTTTGAGAGAATCTTGAAAAATACCTATAGATTATTGAAAATTCCCAGCTGCCAATACCAACTGTCACAGCCTGCTTGGAGTGAAACAGGTTGACATCTAGATATCCATCCATCTCTACTGCTAGACCTTTGTAAAAGGCATCAAAATATTATCTAAATATACATGCAGATATAATATGTCTGTCCTGTTTAATTAATTAATATTAAGGGGAGAAAAGAAGCATGCTATTATAAGGTTATAGAATCTGAGACTCCAAATCAATATTTTGTATGCAACAACCAAGACAATGTCCCATTCCGCAGTAAAATAACTTTGATTTATAATTAAGGTAGGGAGTGATTTCAACATTATACTCCTTTTTAGATCACATGTTTTGTTTTTCCAGCAACACAAGAGCTGCTAGAGGACTGTGTACAGTGGCTATTAGCGTGCATCTAGCCTCTTGTCCTGTGGCCAGCAACCATAGATCACATTAGACATGAACCTTTAAAGAAGACATAAAGGATATTAAAGATCAAGACCTGTATTATCATTTTAGATTAGAAACAACGGAGTGAAGCTGTGAAAATGATAAAGAATGAAGAGGGATAGGAACCATAACTATACCTTGAATTACTTCAGTGTTCTTCCTGAAATATGATATGCACATTTTAAGTTAGTCATGAAGCAATCCTACATTTTTCATAGGAATGTGGAAGCTCCAAATAATTCAAATGTTTTGTCTCAAGTTTACAAAACGGAAGTTTTTTGGGGTTCTGGTTTTGCTATGACTCTAAATCACCACCTTTTACTTATCAGAAAGGAAAGGGCTGATGATGTTTCCAAAGGTTCTAGAAGGAAATATGTATTATCAGATCTTTCACTCTGAAGAAGGAATCCTTTCTCTTTTTTTGATTTTTGACAGGGAAATCTGAAAAATTTGACAGTTTTGGGACTGGACAAGAAAACTACAGCTTTAATGCTGTTTTCTCATTATAACTTGACAGTGAATTTCTTTTTGGCATACAAAATATCTTCCCTATACCAACAATATCTTTTTTTTAATTGTAATAGACAAGATTTTATTTTATCTTGCTATGTAATGCTAGTCCTAATGTAATGCTCCTGTCAGGTCTTATGCACTAGTCAATTAAAAAACTGTTACAAATGACAGAAGTCATCTTGTCATTTTGTTTCATAAAACTGACAGCTTTGGGAATTCAGTACATAATAAAAGTTAAGCATTTCTTGCTTCTTAAATTCCTATATATATATATATATCCTTAAAATAATGGTCTGTTCTACATACTGTTTTGTAGCATCTGTTTACACACAGTAAATTTTTGAAGTGTTTCCCATAGGGAAATATTAGGAAATTAAGTATAGGATTATAGAATAAAACATGACATAAACAGAGCAGAATATTTCATTGCTTTAAAAGCATCTCAATAACTGATAGCAAAGGAAAAAGAACACAGCAAAAATATAAGAATGTGTTTTCAAATTCTTACAAAGTAAGTGATAAGAAGATAGAATATGATGAGAGGATAGAATGGTTCCTGCATACAGTGGTATCAACATGGAGAAAAACTACAAAATTAGAGGAAATGTTTAGTTAAATATTCATTTATATAGGAGTGCATATATTTTATTGGGGAAAGAAAACCCAAACATTTTCCCCATGTTATATTAATATATAAGTAGTTGATTAAAGAGTGTGCAAACTAGCTGGTGAATTTTCTATAACTTTGCAGAGTAACCTTCTTCTAATGAGATGGGAGCATGAAAGAGATAGTAAAAATGTCTGTTCATCAATTGACCTTGACTTGACCTCAAAATGATAAAAATTAAAGGAGTGAATTTCCTGCCAGGTCTGAGACACACTTAGATGGCTTGCATATCTCTGGTAGCAGCTTGGACTTCAAGTAACTAATCATTCATTTATTTTATTTTATGCAAAACAAAGTTAAAATACAAAATACAGAACTCAAAAAAAAATCTAAAAGGACAAAAAAGAAAAAAACACAAAACAGTCAAAGCATTAAAAAAGATGCATAAAAACATTATATGCATATTATCCCCTCTAGCTGAATACTAGTATAACAAGAAGATCACAGCACTACTTATAAATGATAACATAACACAATCATCAAAATGATTTACCTGCAGAAATTATCATGTACCAGCAATGAAAAATTGATGAGAACATAGAGTTGAAAAACTAGTTGAAAATGAGCAGGTTAAATTCCAGAAATCAATAAAGTCTTGGCTCATGATATAACACATATAACAATGGCTGAAAAGAAGAAATGGTGGATAATTGATGTGGCAATATCAGGCAATAATAAAAGACAAAGAATTGGAGATGATTACAAAATACAAGATCTGAAAGTTGAAATTGAAAGATTATGGCATAAACCAGCTGTGGTGGTATCAGTAATTATTGGCACACTGGATGCCATACCAAATAGCCTTGGACAACATTTAGAAAATTGAAAAATGCACATTGACAAAATTTCCATCAGTCATTGCAAAAGGCTAAACGGCCTGGATATTCGCTGATACATTATAACATCCTAGGTTCTTGGAAAGAATTTGATGTGTACAAAGGCTAAAACCAGCTAAAGAATTGGCAGCTGTAATTTCACATTTTAAAACCATAAATGCAAAATTCAAAGAGTTTTGATAGTTTCTACGAAGGTTTAGGAATGTGACTGGAAGTCAGCAGTCAGTAATGCCTTCATTTGATGAAGGAGGTCTGAAAGAAAAATGAAAAGAGACTTTATAACTGATCCACAAACTGCAATCAAGGTTAATATAAGTTAAGGAGGACTAAGAAATTAGAAGATAATTCTTCAGTGGGGCCCCCAATAGTATTTACTATAGAGTTTCTGAAAAAAAAATATGAAATTGCTCACACTTAATATAATGTTGCTAAAATCAGATGCCAGATGTTTAAGCTGGCTTTAGAAAAGGCCGAGGAACACAAAACATTATTGCTGATGCATACTAGATAATTGAGAATGCCAAAGAATATGAAAAAGAAGTCAGTAAGTGTTTCCTTGATTAAAGAAAGGCTTTTGATTATGTTGATCATATCTAGCTGTGGATTGTGTTTATTAAAATGGAAATACCAGACCATCTCATTATCCTTATGAGAAATTTATACTCAGTTCAGGAAGTCACAGTACAGACTGAACATGACAAAACAGACTTGGCAAAGGAGTGAGAAGACTATATACTCTCCTCTAATTTATTTAACCCAGGACTGTGATTCTACCAGTTCTCACCTATTCACTAGAACCGGTTGTTAACATTCTAAGCAGTTCAGAGAACTGGTTGTTAGAAGAAATTACTGGCCTAATCCTGTAAGGAAGGCAGGAAGGAAACATTCTGGTGTTGCTTATAAAAACTGCCTCTCCATTAACCCTTATTTCATTCTTGGCAGGACTAGGCTTCCTGTCTCAGGAACATCTCTGGAGTTTTCTTTCCCTCTTTTGCTGGTACTTTGCTTGTGTGGAGTGACCATTCAAAGTTACAATGGCACTGAAAAAAGTGACTTATGACCATTTTTCATACTTATGACTGTTGCAGTATCCCCACAGTCATGAGAGGCCAGGCAAGGAGATGTGTGCCTCGATATGAGTGATATTGAGTTGGCCACACCCAGCCAATAACATCACCACCAAGCCACGTCCACTCAGTCACATGACCACCAAGCCACACCCATCACTTAAGCCATGCCCACAGAACCAGTTATTAAAAAAATTGAATCCTACCCCTGATTTAAACTGAATATACATTAAGGTAAACTGGTCTGGATAAAGATGTGTGGAAGAAGAAACATCAGTAATTTGTGCTATGCTGAAGTTCTGAAGAAGAAGAATGGGAAGATATTAAGAATATTGGTGCTTTTGAACTTTAGTGTGGGGGAAAATACTGTGAACAGCCAAGAAAACAAACAAATGGATCATTGAACAAATAAAACTTGAGGCACAAATAACCAGACTCAAAGTCAGACATAGTGTGCAACAATCTCTCTAGAGAATTATATAATTTGGGAAAGTGGAAGAAAAGAGAATCTGACCAGCAACAAGGTGTATAGATTCAGTAACAGTGGTAATGAGTGCACTACTGGAAGAACTGAAAGAACTTTCCGTTAGAGACAGATCATCATGGAGAAAATCTACATGATCAATTAACTAAAGGATTGGAAATTAGCCAATATAAAGTAATTAAAAGCAGAAAGTCTGAAACATTACAGGAACCAAAGAAGATACTGTTGTGTATAGAACTTGGTAGACTCCAAATATCTTAAACTGATTGGCCGAATAGGCCATTCTTGGATTGGTCAGTTAAGCGCCATTCCGATTGGCCTGCCTGACAGCGGGAACACTTGAATAACTGTCATTGGCCACAAGCCATGAGCAAGCCGCTATAAGAAGGGCTGCCGCAGCTTGGGTAAATGTTCTGTTACAAATCACTATACTGTTTTAATAAAGAGCTGTTTATTGGAACCCGGTCTTGCGCACCTTATTTTCAAACCGAACACTGGTGATGAAGGTGGGATTGTCCTAGAAGAGCAAGACCAAAGCAAGTGGCAACCAGAACCGAGCAACCGACATGGCCGGTAACAATGTGCCGCCCGCACCGTTCAACCAGCCGAAGAAAATTGGGAGTCATACATTGACCACTTTCTGATGTTCTTAGAAAGCAACGAGCCACAGAAGATAACTGACCAGAGGAAGAGAGCTGTATTCCTCATGCACTGTGGGCCAGCCATTTTCAAAATGACCAAGGCGCTTGCCAAACCGAGAGACATTAAGCAGATGGCATGGCCTGAACTGAAGAGAATGAGCCCATTATGCACCTGTGGTCTCCAACCTGATCAAAAGGCACGAATTTTATTAATGAGACCAACGGGAAGATGAGAGCATTGGGGATTTCGTAGCAACCCTAAGACACATCAGAGGAGGCTGCAAGTTCCAGAACATGGACGAGGCCATGAGAGACTGCGTGGTCCTCGGATTGAAGGATGCTACACTCCAAAACAAGCTGCTAAACAGACCGAATATCACAGTGGCCGAGGCCATCGCAGAAGCCACCGTCGCTGAAGCAGCCAAGAAATCCGCAGCCACTATGCACCAGATGAACTCCATTCCAGATCCGCCGAATCAACACAGAGAAAAGAGGGAGGAAGGAAGCAAGAAACAGCCCACAGCGACCACCCACCATGAAGATCTCGACTCCCCAAGTGACACTGATGACAACAATGAAGACATACATAGGATTCAGTCGGAAAGAAAAAGGCAGGAAAAAGGAAGAAGCAGGTGAGAATTCCAGTGTTCTGGATGCAGAGGAAATCACCTGCATTCAGAATGCAGGTTCTTAGATGCCGTTTGCAGATGTTGTGAAAAATGGGGGCACATTGCAAGGGTCTGCCGGAACAAAAAAGAGCTATAGTCCAAAAAGATGCGATGGCACACACACACACACACCCAAAATGAAGAGAGACAAGCCGGAAGCAGATGGAGCCAAGAGAGCAGAAACTGGCGAATGAACGACAGAGAAGAAACACACCAAACAATAACCATCAGAAATGCCAGGGCAGCAAATGCAAAAAAGGTCCGGATAAATGTGAAAATCGAAGGAAAGCCCTGTGAGGTGGAAGTAGACTCTGGATAATACCTGTCAATGGTATCTTGGAACACTATCAGAAACTTGATACCAGACATCAAGCAAAGAGAACTGGAACAGCAAAAAATGATATTAAAAGACTACCAGGGAAACCGAATCCCAGTAGTGGGCCTTGGACATTTCCTAGTAGAATTTAAAAACCACGCTGAAGTGCTGCCTCTGACAATCATTGACCATGATCGCCCTAGCCTGCTGGGAATCAAATGGTTCGTGCCTCTGGGAATCGGAGTGACCGGGATCAACAGCATTGTTGTGGCCAACTGGGAAGAGAGCCTGCTGAAATAGTTCCAGGATGTATCCAACGGGACCCTAGGCAAGTACAAGGGGACCCCAATATCATTCAGCCTAGACCCAAAGGTAGCTCCCATCAGGCTTAAAGCCATACATGTTCCCTTTGCCTTCAAGCCAAAAATAGATGAGCAACTTAACAAACTCATCACACAAGGGGTGTTAGAGCCAAAAATAGATGAGCAACTTAACAAACTCATCACACAAGGGATGTTAGAGCCAATTGACCATGCGAGGTGGGAAACACCCATCGTGACTCCTGTCAAAACAGATGGGTCAGTGCACATCTGTGGAGATTATAAGGCAACCCTAAATCATGCACTCCAACAAAGCGCGTACCCAGTACCGGTAGTTCAAACACCCATTGCACTCATTAGGGGGTGGAAAAATCATTGCAAAACTTGATCTCACACAAGGGTATCAACAGCTACCAGTTGACCCCAAGACTGCAGAGGCACAGACCATAGTCACGCACAGAGGGGCATTCAAGTGCAACCAACTTCAGTTTGGTGTTAGCGTTGCCCCAGGCATCTTCCAAAGCCTCATGGAGCGCCTTCTAAATGGAATCAAAGGGGTCGTCCCCTATTTTGATGATGTATCACTATCAGCAAAAAATGCACAACAATTAGAAAATAGACTAAAAGAAGTTTTGCGAAGATTCAGAGAAGCAGGGCTTAAAGTCAAAAGAGAAAAATGTAAACTAGCCACCAATCAGGTCAAATTTTTAGGCTACCTTACAGATGAGCAAGCTATACACCCCACTGAAAAGAAGATAAAGGCAATCAAAGACGCACCCAGACCTAAGAACAAAACTTACTTACAAGCATTCTTAGGTCTCATTAATTTCTACAATGTCTTTCTGCCCAAAAAAGCAACCATAGCAGAATCTTTACATCGACTGCTAGATAAAGAAAACTGTCTGGAAATGGGGCCACCAGGAACAAGCAGCATTCCAGAACATTAAAGACTTATTAACTTCTAACACCATTTTGATTCAGTACAGCAACACTTTGCCATTGACGGTCACCTGTGATGCATCACCTTTTGGAATCGGTGCCATCCTGGGTCACAAGCTACCAGACAGCAGAGTGGCACCAATCACCTTCTATTCCAAAACACTGTCAAAATCTGAAAGGAAATACAACCAACTTGACTGAGAAGCCCTCGCAATCATTGCAGGAGTCAAAAGATTCCACGAATACCTATATGGTAGGACATTTTCAATTATCACTGACCACAAACCCCTGCTAGGTATCCTAGCAGGAAACAAACCAACCCTGAACATTCTGTCACCAAGAATGATGAGGTGGTCAGAATTCCTTGCTGCATACAATTACACACTCATCCATCGGCCAGGAAAGACCATTACCCATGCAGATGCCTTGAGCCATTCCCCACTGCCCAACATAGAAGGTGACCCAGCTCCCACAGTCTCCACTCTCCAAATCGAGTCATGGCCGAATCTGCCACTAACCGCAGCAGACATCTCTAAAGCTACCGCGAAAGACCCGCTGACAGCTCAAATCCTGCATTGGGTAGGTAAGGGCTGGCCGGACAAGAATAGAGGTGAGATCTTTAAAACTTTTCACAACCGACAGACTGAACTGTCTATTGAAAAAGGCTGTATACTGTGGGGGGACAAGGTGGTAATCCCCAAAAAGTTACAGGAAGAAGTGTTGTGCATGTTGCACGAGGGACACCTGAGCATAGTCAAAATGAAAGCCCTGGCCAGGAGTTACGTCTGGTGGCCAGGGCTGGACAAAAACATTGAATGATGGGTGGCAACATGCCATGACTGCCAAAAATCAAGGCCTACCCCAGAACTGGCACCAGTCATGGAATGGGAAACTCCCCGAAGCCCATGGTCGAGACTGCATATTGACTTTCCTGGGCCAACGAAAGAGAACACCTATTTTGTAATCGTTGATGCCTACTCGAACTGGTTAGAGGTTATCTTTATGGACTCCATCACTACGGAAGCAGTCATAAAACAGTTAAACAAACTTTTTGCCACACATGGACTGCCAGATGTAGTAGTCTCGGACAATGGGCCCCAGTTTACCGCTTTAACTATCTCGCAATACTTGGCTGCACAGGGCATCTGACATGCCCTGACAGTGCCGACTCATCCGGCTTCTAATGGATGGGCTGAACACATGGTTCGTTATACTAAGGAGGCCCTAGAAAAAATGGACGTGGGGGACGTCCAAGATAAACTTAACAAACTATTAACTATTCAACATATCACCCCTAGTACAACCACTAACAAAAGCCAGCAAAACTCCTCATGATTAGAAAATTGCATTCCGACCTTGATAGACTGCACTCCACCTATACGTGTGACAAACCCCTGACTCCTCCAGTAAATATCGCTCCTTTGATATCGGTGATTTAGTCTATGCTAAGAACATTACCGGGGACCCATTATGACTTCCAGCCACTGTTACCCAAATCAAAGGGCCCCGGTCATACCAGCTTGCACTAGACAATGGCAGAACATGGAAGCGGCACATCGACCAGCTTCACTCTCGAACATTGGAACGCAACACTACACTACCGCTGCAGACACCAATAAAAAAGCCAAAAACAACTGAGGAGGGGAGGGAAACACAAAATAATAAAAAAGGGAGAGACGAACCTCCAATAACATGACAACAATCACTGCACAAACCCGAACTAGAATTCCAAATGAAACAAAAAGAGCGCTTACCCATAGACAACCTCCAGAGAAGAAGTCCAGGAGCAGGAGAGCGAGGCGAGGCTTTCCTGCAAGAAGACAGCCAGGCTAGCTCGACCAGCCTGGACAAACCAGGAGGAAGCGGCGGAGCCACCTCAACCAGCCCAAGAAACTCAGGCGGGAGTGGCAAGGCTGACTCACCCTTCCAGGAGGTTCCAGGGAGAAGACACGGAGAGAAAGCGATCCTGTCTGAACTGTTTGAGGACCACACTGAGACTGAGCTGCGCAGGTCAACTAGGACCCACAAAAGCCCTAACTACATGCGCAATTACATTATGCACATTGGACCAAACCAAAGGGGGAGGGGTTTTTTATATAGAACTTAGTAGACTCCAAATATCTTAAACTGATTGGCCAAATAGGCCATTCTCAGATTGGTCAATTAAGCACCATTCTGATTGGCCCGCCTGACAGCGGGAACACTTGAACAACTGTAATTGGCCACAAGCCGCGAGCAAGCCGCTATAAGAAGTGCTAATGCGGCTTGGGTAAATGTCCCATTACAAGTCACTATACTGTTTTAATAAAGGGCCTGTCACATTGGCTGACGGATGCAAAACATTTGTAAAAAGGACACAGCGGACGAGAAAATGTTCCAGCCGTTGTTATCCGCTCTCAAAAGTGCCCCGAATTTGCATAACCAGAGCGGGCAACAACAGAAAGGAATGGATGGGGGGAGGACGAAGCCAAGATGGAAAGCAGATGCTCCATAGAAACCTAGCGGATGGAAGCGGATGGGAGCGGATGGTACATCCGCAGGGCTTCCGGGGGAGCACAGCGAAGTGGACACGCAATGGAAGGAATGGATGCCGAGCGGATGAAGAGTGGATGAAGCGGATGCAGAGTGGAAGCCTAGCGGATGCCTAGTGGATGCAAAGCATTCACTGAGCATGCGGGGAGGATGCATTGCATCAGCCCCGCAGATATAAAGGGAAGCAGCTTGCAAGCAGGTCACCATTCAGAGGAAAGACCTGCTGCCAGACACAGCTCCAGCCAGCCAGCCAGCCAGCCAACCAACAACCATGGGGAAGAAGAGAAAGCCTCTGCCATCTGCTGCCAGCCCTGGCAAGAGGGACAGGGCCACCATCCCACGCCCTGGCCCTGACTCTGCTTCTGCTGGGGCTTCTGCTGCTAGGGCTGACTCTTCTGGTGATGGAGCTTCTGCTGGCGCTGCTCCTGGTGCTGGGGCTTCTGCTGGTGCTTACTCTGCTGGCACTGCTCCTGGTCCTGCTGGTCCTGCTGGTCCTCTTGGTCCTGCTGGTCCTGCTGGTCCTGCTGGTGCTCCTGGTGCTCCTGGTGCTCCTGGTGCTCCTGGTGCTGCTGGTGCTGGTGCTGCTGGTCCTCCTGGTCCTGCTTTTGCTGCTTCTGTTGTTGTTGCTGATGCTGGTGATGGTGGTGTGCAGGAGCAGCCCCGACAACCTCGAAACCCATCTGATGAGGGCCCAGATGGCCTTGCCAGAGGGAGGAAGAGGCATACATGTGAACAGGAGAGGAGGCAATACTCCATTGAAGAGGAACATGATGATGAGGTGTTGGAATGGCTGAGGGAGAATGAGTATCTTTGGCGGAAGGGACACAGACTCTATCGAGACACCAAAAGGAAGCAGGCTGCTTGGAGAGAGAAGGTGGAGAGCCTGGGCTTCACTTCGGAGGTGCTCCTCGGCTGGTGGAAGCACATGCACACCTGGTATGGGAAGCTGCACCTCAAGAAATCTGGCCAGGCCACGGTAAAGCTGACGGACCAAGAGACCTACGTGATGGCCAAGTGCAGCTTCTTGGAGGGTGAGATCCGCCACCGAGGAGCAGCCCCTCTCACAACCCTCTCTCTCAGGCAGCCCGCAGAGAGCCAGTCCTCTTCTGGCCATGAGTCAGATCCTGTGTCCAGGCAGGTATCTGTGGAGCGTGCCACGACAGAGACCCCCCCGACAGCTGCACTGCCCGTGGCGGAGTGTGTGGAGGACCCTCTGATGCAGTGGGAGCAAGGAGAGGGCACTTCCACCAGAGAACAACCCACATCCACCCCCAACTCCACCTCCATAGAAAGCAGGAAGAGAGGCAGGCTGGAGGGGCAGAGCCACACTGTCAGAAGCAGTGTAGATCTCTCTCAGCTGGTACACACCGATGTCCCATCCTCCAACCGCAACCTCTTCCTCACCTACGTCAACCAGACCCTCATGAACATGTTGGAATCACAGTACCAGGTGATAAAGGACAGGATCACCGGTCTTCTTCACAACCCTCCAGACCCAGCTGAACCTGCTCCCACCCAGTCCAGGCCTGCTCCTCCACCCCAGGTGATGTCACTGTCCTTCCAAGGCTTTCAACAGGCCCTCACCTACCAAGGCTACGGCTACCAGGAGTTCGAGCAGCACAGGCAGCCCTTCCCAGTCCAGGCACAGGTACATCGGATGCCACCGATGCCACTGATGCCACCAATGACAATGACGCCACCGATGCCAGCCACACCACAGATGCCACCCAAGCCACAGGTGCCACCCATGCCACAGATGCCACCCATGCCACAGATGCCACCCACGCCACAGATGCCACCCACGCCTCACCTCGCTCAGCTGCACACCAGACATCCCCACTACACTGCTCCTTCCTCCACCCTACAGTCAAGCCCAGCCTCAGAACATCTGTAATCGGTATTGGGGCTGACACCCTATGTCCTGGAAGAAGGGGCTCTCAACATCACAGGACTGAGCCAACTCTCTGAGAGCTTCCTCCACACACTGTCACCTGTTGTCCTCTCGGGGCCAGGCACCCCAATGGCGCCTCAGACCAGACCAGCAGCCACCTCCACAGCACCTGAACCCTTCACCCCTGAGACTGGGCACACCTCAGAGTGACCAAGAAGAGTGCCAGAGACTGGGTGGCTACCTGTTGACTTTATCTTTGCTTAAGACACTTGGGTCATTTTTCTTTTACAGCTTGTTATTAATAAAGATTATCTTTGCTTCACACACTTGCTTCATTTATTTTAGTAAATAAAGTATTGGTGAAAACTTTTAGAAATGGTTTAAGCCTTTGCATGCTTGTGGGATGGGTAAGGATAGCAGTGGAGTGGGCAGGGATACCTTTGGGATGGGTAATAGCTGTGTAATAGTTGTGGGATGGGCAGGGATACCAGTGGGATGGGCAGGGATACATTTGGGATGGGTAATAGCTGTGGGATAGATAAACCTCCAGTGCAAGCATAGTGGGACTGTATGGTCCACCCTCCCAAGTGCCACACCTCTGGGCCTTTATTATCAATAATAATGTAATCATTGATCCACACATGTCAACATAAATGCAACTCTTTATTAAATGCCCTGTTCATTGTAGGCCCACCCAACATACATGGCCCAATCTCATCCGTGTGAATCTCATCCTGTCTTGCCACTAGTTGTAGTTGAAGATCCTCTCTTCACGGTTGAGGCATCTGGAGGTGTAGGGATTCATGAGGTAGGTTCTGAGGGAGAAGACGTCATCCCCCATGATGAAGTAGGGCACATCTTGTGTGTTGTTGGACAGGGGGTCTGGATCTGGGAAGCCAATGATGAGGTTGCGTTCCAGCCCCTCCTTGAGGTCAGTGGCATTGTATACCTGGGCATCTGAAGGTGGCCCGTTGCCTGAAGCATCGATGTACATGAACTTGTAGTCAGCATTGACCATGGCAAAGAGGATGATGCTGAAGAAGCCCTTGGAGTTGAAATAAGTGGACCCTGACTTGGCTGGAGCTTTGCAGGCCACGTGCTTGCCATTTATGGCTCCAATGGTGTGTGGGAAGTTCCACTTCTGATACCACTGCTCTGCAACTTTCTTCCAGCCTTCTTCAGTGGGGGGGCACTGGAGGAGCTCCTGCACGTATTCTTCGATAATGGCCTGCACCACTTCTCTGACCACAATGCTGATGGTGTTGTGTGGCACCCTCCAGCCATACTGCATGCTCTTGTATGTGGTCCCTGAGGCCAGGTGGCACAGAGTCAGTGCCACCTTGAGCCCAGGGTCCAGGCTGGGCTGGAAGTTGGTGTTTCCCTTGGTCAACCTGGGTCTCAGCCACTCCACAACTTTGTCAAACATGGCTGGAGGCATCCTCATGAAGTTCTGGTATGTACGAGTGTATTCGTTCCTCAGCTCCACCATCAGCTTGTTATACAGTCCATACTCTGCTCTTCTGGCGATCCATCTGCGGACCCAGACACTTCTTGGCTGCCTCCTTTTCTTCGCGTAGAACAGGTGAAAGAGCCTGTAGATGGCTTCGCACTGTTGTAGAACGATGGCGGCTATCAAAAGGAGTGTGTGACGATCCATGGTGGAGATGACTGGATGCTGTGGAAGAGCAAGAGCCAGATGAAGGCTGAAGAGGTCTGCACCGCAGGGCTGCTGGACTGAAAGTGAGATCCAGGTGAATTCCTCCCCCTTTTTGGAAATATAGGTTTTCTGCTCGGTGTCCTTTTGCATCCTCTAGGCATCCTGCAGACATCCTAAATATCCAAGATACGTCCCCTCTGCGAACATTTTTTCCGTTTTAATACTTTGTATTTGAGCTGCATCTACTTTCATCCTTTCTCTGACCGTGCTACTAATGCTGAGTGTCCGTTCCGCATCCGTTTCACTTCCTCCCTGTATCCGTTTTCCGGTGGAGTGGATGTGTGTTGCACGGATGCGCAACGGATGCCTAGCAGATATAGTGGATGCGTAACGGATCACGACGGATGTAGAACGGATGTTTCCCGTATGTGTTGCAGATGCAGAATGGACGCGTTGGATACATTTTCTGCTCCAAAAGTTTTGAGCAGCTCAAAACTTTTTGAGCGGATGGAATCTCAGTAGACGGATGCTGGACGGATAGAGATGATGAAAAACGGACGCAGTGAGTACAGAACAGAAGCTTCGCGTTAACCAATGGATGGCAAGTGTTTCTCTCCGTTTTACATCCTCTTTCCATCCATTGGTGGTGTGTGACAGGGGCTTAAAGAGCTGCTTGTTGGAACCCAGTCTCGCACACCTTATTTCCAAATAAGGATATATTCCTGCAAAATCCTTTTTGATCCCCTATATCAGCATGAAGTTTCCTAAAGTATTACAGTGAAAGAAAGTTGATATTCCTATGACAAGAAATGAGTGTATTAAATTTGAGTAATATTATGCCATTTTCAGGGCCAAAACAACAAATTCAAATCCAGTCAAGTCTACAAGTCTTTGCTTATACCTAATTGATAGAATTTTGCCAGACTAAAGCTACAACCTTCTAGCCTAAAAGATATACCCTGGAGATCCTAGAATGTGGCTTCCCTGAACCTCTTCTTCCCTATTCCAGCCAGTTCAAATGAAGCCAAAAAGTACAGTCTCTTAGTTTGGGATTCACTCTGGAATGTAATATTTTCTTCCAGAGAAACAGCACTTGAATTTCATTACCAGCATACCAGAGTCAATTTGATGAAGAGGTTAAGGCAGCAAGCTAGAAACAAACAAACAAACAAACAAACAAATAAAACCACAACCCTGTGAGTTCTTGACCCTCCTTAGGCACCCAGCAACTGGATGACTTCGGGCCAGTCACTTTTCCTCAGGCTAGAAAGGATGCAATAGGAAACCACTTCAGAAATCTTCCCAGGAAAACTGTGGGAACTTGTCCAGGCAATCGCCAGGAGTTAACACTTACTTGAAGGTATCAACTAATAATAAACCCAGTTACTAATCAGGTCAATCTCTGCTTAGGTACTGAGCCCAAGCAAAGTTTCCCAGATCTTATTATTTGCTAGGATGGTCCCCCCCCCCCCTTCAAACTATAGAAATTTAAATACTGTAATATTTCTCCATGGAAGAGTTATTTCAATAGACTGATTTTTTGCTATCATTTATTGCATTTTGTTCAAGTCTATGATATTGAAGATGTGGAGATCAAAATTACAGTACTTTACATAGCCTCCAATATGGTTTCTGAGAATATACATTCTCTTCTTTAACATTTGTTGCAGTGTGGCCCAGTCCCACTGCATTTACGTATGCAAAGAGGATGTAAAATGTTAAAAAAAGCTTGCCATCCGTTGGAAAATGCGATGCATCTGTTGTGTACTCATTGCACATGTGTTTCATACGCTCTATCCGTCGAGCATCCGTCCACTGCGATTTCATCTGCACAAGAAGTTTTGAGCTGCACAAAACTTTGTGAATGGATGAACTTTCCGCCGTTTACGATGTAAATCCTCGACATATGAGCAACAAATGTTCTAAGTCCGTTATCATCCATTAAATGACTGCTGTATCCTCTCTGCATCCTCTGGGCATCCTCACAACTCACATCCGCTGCAGCTGAAAATGGGAGGAAAGAAAAGGTACATGGAATGTCTATACATCGTTAGTAGTACGGAAATAGAAAGGATGCGCAGTGAACGGTTTGCATCCGATATACATCCGTGCGGCATCCCCTTTCTTTCCTTTAGGTGTATGTGATGCATCTGCTTCATCTGCTATGCATCCTCTTCGCAATTATCCCCCGTAACCCCTTCGGAGGTGTCATCCCCTTCCATCCGCTTTCATCCGCTAGGCTTCTGATGAACATCCGTTTAACATCCCTGCTACATACTTCCCATGTCTGTTCTTTTCCGTTCTTTTCCGTTCTGTTTATGCAAATTTTCACCACTTTTTGGAGCGGATGACAATGGATGGAGCCACCCCCCAAATTTTGCTCATCTGCTGTATCCTTTATACATACGTTTTGCATCCATCGGCCAGTGGGACCGGGCCTTAGTTATTGAGCTTATGGCATGGAAAGCTGACAGCCCAGGTTTGAGACCTGAGTGCTGTGTGACAAAGTTAGCTCCCATCCTTATCCTAGCTCCAGCCAATCTAGAAATTCAAAAACATGCAAATGCAAGAAATAGGTAACACTTCAGTGGGAAGATAACAGTGCTCCATGTTGTTATACTGGCCACCTGACCATGGAAACATCTGCAGACAGTGCTGGCTCAATTATCTCGAAATGGAGAGGAACAGTGACTCTTATAATTAGCAACTACTAGCAAAGTAAAATCTGCAGGGACTCTTTTTATTTTTTTCCTTTTACCTTTAACATTTTGCATCCATTATTTTTGCAACTAATATTTTAGTTCAGAATTTTCTCATCCATCTTTCATGAAATAATTATGTGCAAGAAAATTCTAAACCAATATACTTAATGGAAAAGAACTGATGGAAAAGCAATTTTCTACTGAAAATATTATACATAAATTGGAAATATAAAATTACTGGCCAGATACAATGAAGAAACAAAACTGATGTACTTTGCTTTCTTTTTATGTTCTTCTGTAATAAAACTCAGGGTCATATACATGAATTAATTGTCAGACTATTAAAAGGGTGAGTTACCTATTGATGAATTCAATGCTTAATTAACCTGTAGCATTCATTTGTTTTGTGTTAGTTGCTTTTGTAGCTGAACACAGATTAAACTGAATAGCTGATAGAACACATCCCATTCTAAAACAGAGAAAGTTGTATTTTATTGCTTCCAATACAAATTAATTTATCATTTTTGTATTATAACTTTGAATAATAATTTTGTCAGGAAATCAGACATCTGGATTAGACATTGTTCTTAGAGAAGCTTTTGTTGAACTTATTTGTGACACAGTAAAAACTATGAAGACAGAAGAAAATTCATGTGAGAGATCTAAGGAGTCTGTTTCTCCAATTTAAACAGGCATGACAACACAACATGGGGTGCACATAAAACATAGTTACTTTGGAATGAAGTAATATTTGTTGAAAATATAGCAATATTCTACCATTCCATCTTGCAGAAGGGTAATCTGTCAAGTTTACTTTACTTTAAAAAAAAAAAAAAAAAAAAGACAACAACAATCTCCAATGATTTAGCTTCTTATATGCACCTGATTAATTTGTCTTTCAAATCAATAAATTCCAATTTAGGTTTGAAGTTGATATTAGAGTGCTAGGTTGGTATATTTCCTGAAGCATTTGGATTCTTTACCAAGCACTTGTCTATCAAGTAAGAAAACTGCTCTGATCAAAATGTCAGCTATATGAAGTTTATAATTAAATACAACTACCAACTCCCACTCAGTTCTGATTATCTAATGAAGAAAGGGGAAGGGAGGAAATGTGTTTTCTATCATATGATGTAAATACTTACAGCAGCCAGCAAGAATACACATTGTCATATTTTTAGATATTTATTAGTAAAGTTTTAGATAAGGTTAATTTATTGGTCATAGATGTTTGCATATATATATTTAGTAATAAAATAATGGTGACATAGTTTGTCATGGATTTCTCTTGCAAAGCTTTGTATTGATACTTCTATGCTTCATTAAATAATAGTCTGCCAAAATAAACACAGCAGTACACATCTTGTCATCAATTTGACAAGGTTTAAAGGTTGAAATATTTATTTTTCATCAAAATTATATGTATTTGTCTCCCTTTCATACAACTTCTCTTTTACATTTTTGGATCTGGTGTAATATTAATTAAGAAACTGACAATATAGTTTTAATCTTTAAAATAATTCTTGCAAACTGTTCTTTCTTCACATGACGGAACTTGACATATGTGTAGTACTGACTGTCTTTTAAATAGAAATATGTCATTATTGTCAAACCACTGACATTTCCCATCACCTATGTTATGAAATCCGGATCCAAATTTATATTGCACTTATCTACTGTGTGTAGATGCCATTTTATGCCATTTAACCCATGTGTCCTTTTTGCATTCAGTCCCTGTGTGTATTATTCATGATCCTTGAATGGCAGTTGTCAAGAACAACATATGGCAGATGGCTGAGTGGCAGACTGAAGAAATAGAACAGGAAGAAAGGAAGTTTTTTAGGTCAAATCAAACCTTACTAGAGCTACAAAGCTCAGAAACAGATTCATATTTAGGCAGAGATAATCCTACGAAGAAAATAATGACAGCTAATTCTGTAGGATATCTAATTCCCACTTCATTCAACATACTTTTAGGTGTACAGTATTCATGAAAAATCCAGCTTTCATTTCAATATAAGAAAGTAGGTAGAAGCATTGATCGATTAAAATGTATTTATTTATTTGCAAAGCATGCACTCACCGAACTGGCTATTACACAGGTTGAATCCCAATCCTGCTTTTAATTGTACAGTACCAGGAAAGAAACTGGGAAGCAACACAGGAATAGAGTTTTGCGGGAGATTATCGCAGCCGAAAACAGAGCTTGGGAGCTCATTTTTTCACTGGAAAACTATTCGGGCCATCATAGGTGCCCCTGACACAAGTGACACTGATCTGGCAATGCCCACACTGGCCATACCCCAGACCCCCAAGGTCAAATACAACCCTGATGTGACCCTTAATGAAATCGAGTTTATCAATTTCATAGAGACATTTTTACCACATTCAGCAACCAATTTTTATATTTATGACAAAAGTTTCATAATTCACATAATTTCATAATTTCATAATTCAATTCTGTTCTGTTTCCTACTTCACCAGTTTCCAAACCACTTTGATCTTCTCAGAATCCCTCAGCATTCTCCCTACTTTTTACAATCATAAGTATTCTTTGCTATCTTTGCCTACATTCTTTGCAGCTATCCCATCTTCTTGGGATACAGATTACACAATGGCTCTTTCTCAACTTCAATCTTTGCAACAGTGGATGAAAACAAAGAGCATTTATTTTCATCCATGGACTCTTTCACATCATCATTCCACTAAGTGTCCTTTTTCATACTTTTCATCAGTTAAAGTCCAGAGACCTGTGGTCCTTTATAACATAATTTAATAAACTTTCTTATTTTTTTCAATTAATCTGTTCATCTACTTTTCAATAAAATTTTATGCATGACCTGTACTTTCATTCTGCTTCACTCTAATTCCTTTCACTTTTCTTTCATTTCCAATTTTTTTGAAGATTCACTATTGACACGATCAAAAATGATTTTAACTGTTAGGGATAACATTATTTACCCTAACTGGTTTAGGTGAAATAATAACTATGATTCATAGTTGTGTATGTTAAAGTGTCTGCAGCTTTAACTGTGGGATAGTAATTAAGGGAGTGGTTATGAAAACACTTTAATAGTAGCAAGACTACAGCTTGCTCACTCTGGCTTTGATGATCCCTGATTACTGCTTGGAATCAAGACTGCATTGCTCGAATGGGAGAGACAACAAAGGACTGATTTGTAAGTGAACTGACATAGGATATTCTACATGGACTTTGCTAACTGAATATCCCTGAATGGACTGACTACATGGTAAATGACTATTGGACTGTTATTTGACTATGCCATGAACTTATAATGGAATAAACTATATTCTTGATAGCACAAGCGTATCTGTTATTTTTACTGTATGTTAATAAACATACAAGCTGAGCTCACTCATTTATGTTCCTATCTGACTAATGCTGCACATTCTGTTTAGCTTGTCTACCTAACCCTGGTTGGGGAACCCAGGCTTAACATTAACAATTCTTATTTTTTATCATTTACTATTTATCTTAAGGCCCTGTCACACTGCCCAACAGATGCAAAACGGACACACCAGATGAGCAAAATGTTCCATCTGTTGTTATCCACTCTCAAAAGGGGCAAAAATTTGCATAACCGGAGCGGATAACACGGACGGGGGGAGGACGCAGGGCGGATGGAAAGCGGATGCGGAACGGAAGCCCAGCGGATGGAAGTGGATGGGAGCAGATGGCACATCCGCTAGGCTTCCGGGGGACCTCAGCAAAGCGTACACGGAACGGATACAGCGGATGCACAGCAGATACACAGCGGATGAAGCAGATGTACAGCGGATGCACAGAGGAAGCCTAACTGATGCCTAGGGTTAATTGCACATGTGGGGAGGATGCATTGTGTCAGCCCCGCGGATATAAGGGAAGCAGCTCGGAAGCAGGTCAGCATTTAGAGGAAAGACTTGCTGCCAGACGGATTGACAGCCTTGCCTGCCCTGCCTGCATGACTGCCTGCAAGCCTTGCTGCCAGCGTTGCTGCAAGCCTTGCTGTCTGCCTGCCTGCCAGCCTTGCTTCCAGCCTCCCTGCCAGCCTTGCTGTCTGCCTGCCTGCCAGCCTTGCTGCCAGCCAGTCTGCCTGCCAGTCTGCCTGCCAGCCTTGCTGCCTGCCTTCCTGCAAGCATTGGTTCATGTCTGCCTGCCAGCCTTGGTGCATGCCTGCCTGCCAGCCTTCCTGCCAGCCTTGGTGCCTGCCTCCCTGCCAGCCTTCCTTCCAGCCTTGGTGCCAGCCTTCCTGCAAGCCTTGGTGCCTGCCTGCCTGCCAGCCTGCCTGCCAGCCTTGGTGCCTGCCTGCCAGCTAGCCTTGGTGCCTGCCTGCCTGCCAGCCTTGGTGCCTGCCTGCCTGCAAGCCTTCCTGCCAGCCTTGGTTCCTGCCAGGCTCCCTGCCATCCAGCAACCCCACAACCATGCAGAAGCACAGCAAGCCTCAGCCATCTACTGCAAGCCCTTGCAAGAGGGACAGGGCTACCATCCTGCCCCCTGGCCCTCACTTTGGTTCTGCTGGGGCTTCTGCAGCATGGGCTCGCTCTTCTGGGGCTGGGACTTCTGCTGCTTCTGCTTCTGGAGGAGCTGATGACAAGCACTCCAGCACCAGTCACCTCCACAGCACCTGGACCCTTCACCCCTGAGACTGAGCGACCAAGAGGAGTGCCAGAGACTCATTTTTGTTTTATAGCTTGTTGTTAATAAAGTCTATTTTTGATTCACGCACTTGCTTCATTTCTTTTTTTAATAAAGTCTTGCTGGAAACTTTTAGAAATGGTTTAAGACTTTGCATGCATGTGGGATGGGTTAAGATAGCGGTGGGATGGGTTAAGATAGCAGTGGGATGGGTTGAGATAGCAGTGGGATGGGCAGGGATACCTTTGGGATGGGTAATAGTTGTGGGATAGATAAACCTCCAGAGGAAGCATAGTGGGACTGGACGGTCCACCCTCCCAGGTGCTACACCTATGGCCCTTTATTATCAATAATAATATAATAATCATCCACACATGTCAACACAAACACAACTCTTTATTAAATGCCCTGTTCATTGTAGGGCCACTCAACTTACATGGCACAATCTCATCAGTGTGATGAGACAGGCTGAAGGAAGCATCCATTAAGCATCTATCATCCTGTCTTGCAAATCCACCGCTCCAGCTGGGGAGTTGCACCAGTGTTTCAGGAGGTTGCGCTGCTTCTTCCCTTCACATGAGGCTCTGTTGGGGCCTTGCACATCCTCAGTGTCGATCAGGTTTCGCCCTTGCCTCCATTCCCCAGGCTCCATGTCCCCATTGTCTTGCTGGAGGTCCACGAGCCTGTTCTGCAAGACTGGGTAGCGGGTGTGCATGAGATTGTGCAGGATGCAGCAAGCTTCCATGATCCTCCTCACGGTCTCTGGGCGATGCTGCATGGTGGTGAGAAGTACCTGGAACCTGGAACCTGTTGGCCAGGATGCCAAAGGCGTTCTCCACCATTCGCCTTGCCCTGCACAGCCTGTAGTTGAAGATCCTCTCTTCACGGGTGATGTATTTGGAAGTGTAGGGCTTCATGAGGTAGGTTGTGAGGGAGAAGGCGTCATCCCCCATGATGAAGTAGGGCAAATCTTGCGTGTCGTTGGGCAGGGGGTCTGGATCTGGGAAGCCCACCATGAGGTTGGGTTCCAGCCCACCCTTGAGGTCACTTGCGTTGTATACCTGGGCATCTGAAGATGACCCATTGCCTGAAGCATCGATGTACATGAACTTGTAGTCAGCATCGACCATGGTGAAGAGGATGATGCTGAAGAAGCCCTTGTTGTTGAAATAAGTCAACTTGGGTGGTGCTTTGCAGGCCACGTGCTTGCCATCGATGGCTCCAAAGGTGTGTGGGAAGTTCCACCTCTGATACCACTGCTCTGCAACTTTCTTCCATCCTTCTTCAGTGGAGGGGCACTGGAGGAGCTCCTCCTTGTATTCTTCGATGATGGCCTGCACCACTTCTCTGACCACAATGCTGATGATGTTGGGTGGCACCCTCCAGCCGTACTGCATGCTCCTGTAGGTGGTCCCTGAGGCCAGGTGGTGCAGAGTGAGTGCCACCTTGAGCCCAGGTTCCAGGCTGGGCGGGAAGTTGGTGCTCTGCTTGGTCAACCTGGATGTCAGCCGCTGCACAACTTCATCAAACATGGCTGGAGGCATCCTCATGAAGTTCTGGAATGCACAAGCGTCTTCGTTCCTGAGCTCTACCATCAGCTTGTTGTACAGTCCATCCTCTGCTCTTCTGGCGAACCCTCTTCGTACCGAGACGCTTCTTGGCCGCCTCTTTTTCTTCCCATAGTAGAGTTCACAGAGCCTGTAGATGGCTTCGCACTGTTGCAGAAGGATGGTGGCTGCCAAAAGGACTTTGTTACGATCCATGGTGGACATGACTGGATGCTGTGGAAGAGGAAGAGGCAGATGAAGGCTGCAGAGGTCTGCAGCTGGGCTGCTGTTCTGAAAGTGAGATCCAGGTGAGTTGCTCCCCCTTTTTATAGGCAGTATAGGTGTCCCTTTGCATCCTCTAGGCATCCTCTAGGCATCCTCTAGGCATCCTCTAGGCATCCTGTAGACATCCTTAATATCCGAGATAGGTCCCCTCTGCAAACGTTTTTTCCATTTTACATGCTTTGTTTCCATGCTGCATCCACTAGGCATCCATTCTGCATCCGTTCCGCGTCCGTTCTGCTTCCTCCCAGCATCCGTTTACTGCTGGAGAGGATGGAGTTGCGCGGATGCGCAGCGGATGCCTAGCGGATATAGCGGATGCGTAACGGATGCAGAATGGATGCCCAGCAGATGCAGAACGGATGCATTGGATACATTTTCCGCTGAAAAGTTTTGAGCAGCTCAAAACTTTCTGAGCGGATGAAACATCAATAAACGTATGCTGGACGGATAGAGAGGAAGCAAAACGGAGGCAGTGAGTACATCGCATTAACCAACGGATGGCAAGCTTTTTTGTCCATTTTACATCCTCTTTGCATCCGTTGGTGCAGTGTGACAGGGGCTTAAATTTTACATAAGAAATAACCACATTTTAAAGCAATGTTTATGAACAATCACTTTTTATTCATGTTTGTATGATCAAATGACCCCATTATTTTTTCTATTCTTTCTCATTTCATTCTTTTCTGTCCCCAACAGTTTATTGGGTTTTTCCATTTATGCATAATATCATTACTAATTGGACAATACTGTGACAATATATATACATTTATACATCCTATCCAATCTTTCAATACATACTACTTCCATACCCTCATAACTATTATATACAGTACATTACTTATATTTTCTATTCTTATATCTATCGTCAATCCAGATATACCATGTTTCTCATATTGCATTGTATTCCATTTCAGCTTTCCCTTTTAGTTCCATAGTTAATTTATCCATTTTCACGTACTCAAAGAGTTTTTTTAATTATTAAACCTTTGGGAGGTATGGCATTTTTCTTCCAGTATTGTGTATAAGAAATACTGGCTGCTGTTTTTAGGTGTAACATAAGATATTTTATCTTTCTATTATAGTTTCTTTTAATCATTCCTAAGAGGAATAGTTCTGGGATGAAATCAATTTTATTTTCAGTTAACTCCTCTCACCATATATGAATCACTTTCCAATATTTCTTCGCTTTGGGGCATGACCACAAAGAATGAAAGAAGGTACCTTGTTGATGTCCACATTTCCAGCAATTTGGTTTTAGATTTGGGTAGATCTTAATCATGAAAATGCCATATACCAATGATAGAACATTTTGTGTTGGTTTTCTTTGTAAGCTACTGATTTTGTTATTTTATAATTGGTATTCCAAATCTTTTCCCACTGTTCTAAATCAATAGTATGTCCAAAATTTATACCCCATGTAATCATTGATCCTTTTACAATCTCGTCTGCTCTTTCCCATTCTAACAAATGTTCATATATTTTAGATAATTTTTCAACTCGGCCAATCAAAATTTTATCTAATTTTTGTAATTCATTGTTTATTCCAAATTCCTCACTGTGTTTTTTATATCTTGTTTGTATTTGGATATCAATTCACCAGTCCAATTTTATTCCCTGTCCTTCCAATTCCTGCCTACTCTTTAGATTTCCTTGTTTGTCTAAAATTTCTCTGTACCTGGCTGTTTTCTTAATCTCCATTATATTAGGGTTTTGACTCCTGCTTCCAAAGGGGATATCCAGTTTTCAGATAATATTTATTTTTTATTTGTCTCCATGATTAGATCAATATGTCTATTATTCTATGTCTATAAAAGCATTGATATGGTTTGTTTTCTTTATCTCACAGGAAGGCATGCCACCCTCTTTGTAAGTCATGCCCCTCTATGGTTAATATTCTTTTATTTCCTAGATTGATTCAATCTCGTATCCATACAAGTATTGCCACCTTATGGTATAATTCCCAATCTGGCCACCCCTGCTCTTGCTATCCTGTAAATCCTTTAACTTTATTTGCATTCTTACCTGCCCAAACAAATTTAGTAATTGTTCTGTTTATTTCTCTAAAAAAATTTCTTATCTAATTTTATTGGGATTGTTTGAAATAAGTATAAAAGCTTTGGCAAAACATTCATTTTAAGGCTGTGTCACACTGCCCAACGGATGCAAAAAGGACACAACGGAAGAGAAAAATGTTACATCCGTTGTATCCACGCTCAAAAGGGGTGAAAATTTGCATAATTGGAGCGGACAACACGGACGCGGGGAGGACGCAGGGCGGATGCAAAGCAGATGCGGAACGGAAGCCCAGCGGATGGAAGCGGATGGCGCGTCCGCAGGGCTTCCGGGGGGCCTCAGCAAAGCGGACGCGGAACGGAAAAAACGGATGCAGAACGGATGAACAACGGATGAAGCAGGTGCACAGCAGAAGCCTAGCGGATGCATAGCGGAAGCCTAACAGATGCCTGGCGTTAATTGCACATGCGGGGAGGATGCATTGCGCTAGCCCCCCGGATATAAAGGGAAGCAGCTCGCACGTGGCCAGCATTCCGAGGAAAGACCTGCTGCTGGATACCTCGAGTTCTTGCCTGCATGTCTGCCTGCAAGCCTTGCTGCCAGTCTGCCTCCAAGCCTGCCTCCCAGCCTGCCTCCCAGCCTCCTGGGCAGCCTCCCTGCCAGCCTTGCTGGCAGCCTGCCTTCCTGCCTCCCTTCCAGCCTTGCTGGCAGCCTTGGTGCCTGCCTTCCTGCCAGCCTCCCTGCCAGCCAGCAACCCCACAACCATGGGGAAGAAGCAAAAGTCTCAGCAACCTGCCCCCATCCCTGGCAAGAGGGACAAGGCCACCCTCCCGCCCCATGTCCCTGACTCATCTTCTGCTGGGCCTTCTGCTGCTTGGGCTCGCTCTTCTGTTGCTGGAGCTTCTGCTGGAGCTGCTCCTGGCAGTGGTGCTTCTGCTGCGTACTCTGCTGAAGCTGCTCCTAGTCCTGCTGGTCCTGCTGGTCCTGCTCATTCTGCTCGTGCTCCTGGTCTTGCTGACCCTGCTGCTGGTGCTTACTCTGCTGCTGCTGCTGCTGATCCTGCTGCTGCTGCTGCTGCTGCTGCTTATGATCCTGCTGGTGATTATGCTGATGATGATGATGATGATGATGATGATGATGATGATGATTATGATCCTGATGGTGATGATGCTGATGCTGCTGATGCTGCTGTTGGTGTGGAGGAGCAGCCCCTACAACCTAGAAGCCCCTCTGATGAGGGCCCATCTGGTCCTGCCAAAGGGAGGAAGAGGCATATGCAACAACGGGAGAGGTGGCAGTATAACATTGAGGAAGCTCACGAGGATGAGGTGCTGGAGTGGCTGAGAGAGAACGACTATCTGTGATGGAAGGGACACTGGCTGTACAGGGACACCAAGTGGAAGCAGGCTGCTTGGAGAGAGAGGGCGGAGAGTCTGGGCTACACTTCGGAGGTGCTCCTCGGCTGGTGGAAGCACATGCACACCTGGTACAGGAAGCTGCACCGCAAAAAATCTGGCCAGGCCAGGGTTAAGCTGACAGACAGAGAGAACTATGTCATGGCCAAGTGCAGCTTCCTGGAGGGTGAGGTCCGCCACCGAGGAGCACCAGGAGTCCAAATCTCTACCCTCTCTCTCTGGAAGCCTGCTGGGAGCCAGTCCTCTGGCGGCCGAGAGTCAGTCCCTGTCTCCATGCAGGTATCTGTGGAGCATGCCACGGCGGAGAACCCCCGGGCAGGTGTTGAAAGCATGGTGGAGAGCGATGAGGACTCCCTGGTGCGGTGGGAGAAAGGAGACATCGAGTCCACCACTGCCGAAGCCGCATCCACCCACACCTCCACCCCCACAGTAAGGCAGAGAGCCAGACCGCAGGAGGGGCAGAGCCACAAGGTCCTGGTGGAGATCAGGGACACCATCTGCACCAGCATAGGTCTCCTCTCTCAGCTGGTCCCCATCGAATCCTCCTCCTCCAACCGCAAGCCCTTCCTCAATTATGTGAACCAGACCCTCAAGGAGATGCCGGATCCCCAGTACCAGGTGGTGAAGGAGAGGATCACCACGCTGCTTAACAACCCTCCAGACCCAGAGGCACCTGCTCCCACCCAGTCCAGGTCTGCTCCTCCACCCCAGGTGATGTCCCTCCCATACCAAGGCTTCCCACAGTCCCTCACCTACCAGGGCTACAGCTACCCGGAGGTCCAGCAGCACAGACAGCAGCCCTTCCCAGTCCAGGCACAGAGTCATCGGGCGACACCGTTGCCACCGGTTCCAATGATGCCACTGATGCTAACCACGACAGTCCTCACCCTGCTGCAGAGCAGGCAGCCCCACTACACTACTCCTTCCTCCATCCCACAGCCAAGCCCGGCCTCAGTACATCTGTCCTCAGTACTGGGGCTGACACCCCATGGCATGGAGGAAGGACCTCTCAGCATCGCGGGGCTGAGCCAGCTGTCCGACACCTTCCTCAACACACCGTCCCCTGTTGTCCTCTCGGGGCTAGGCACTCCAATAACACCTCAGACCAGCACTGCAGCAGCACCCACCTCCACAGCACCTGCTCCCTAACACCTTAGACTGGGCACACACCTCCGAGTGACCAAGAGGAGTGCCACAGACTGGCTGCTTGGATATTTGTGGACTTTATTTGGACACTTGACTTGGGTCATGTTTATTTTACAGCTTGTTATTAATAAAGTTTATCTTTCTTTCACACACTTGCTTCATTAATTTTTTTCTATAAAGTCTAGGTGGAAACTTTTAGAAATGGTTTAGCCTTTGCATGCTTGTGGGATGGGTTAAGATAGCAGTGGGATGGGCAGGGATACCTTTGGGATGGGTTAAGATAGCTGTGGGATGGGAAGGGATACCTGTGGGATGGGCAGGGATACCTATGGGATGGGTAATAGTTGTGGGATAGATAAACCTCCAGTGCAAGCATAGTGGGACTGTATGGTCCACCCTCCCAGGTGCCACCCCTATGGCCCTTCATTATCAATTACAATGTAAGCATTGATCCACACATGTCAACATAAACACAACTCTTTATTAAACGCCCTGTTCATTGTAGGCCACCCAAACATACATGGCCCAATCTCATCCGTGTGATGAGACAGGCTGATGGAAGCATCCATTAAGCATCTACCATCCTATCTTGCCACTCCACTGCTCCAGCTGGGGAGTTGCACCAGTGTTTCAGGAGGTTGCGCTGCTTCTTCACCTCATGTGAGGCTCTGTTGGGCCCTTGCACATCCTCAGTGTCAATCAGGTTTTGCCCTTGCCTCCATTCCCCAGGCTCCATGTCCCCATTGCCTTGCTGGAGGTCCACAAGCCTGTTCAGCAAGACTGGGTAGCGGGTGCACATGAGATTGTGCAGGATGCAGCAAGCTTCCATGATCCTCCTCATGGTCTCTGGGCAATGCTGCATGTTGGTGAGAAGTACCTGGAACCTGAAGAAGCCCTTGGAGTTGAAATAAGTGGACCCCGAGTTGGCTGGAGCTTTGCAGGCCACGTGCTTCCCATCTATGGCTCCAACGGTGTGGGGGGAGTTCCACTTCTGATACCACTGCTCTGCAACTTTCTTCCAGCCTTCTTCAGTGGAGGGGTACTGGAGGAACTCCTCCAGGTATTCTTCGATGATGGCCTGCACCACTTCTCTGACAACAAAGCTGATGGTGGTGGGTGGCACCCTCCAGCCGTACTGCATGCTCCTGTAGGTGGTCCCTGAGGCCAGGTGGTGCTGAGTGAGTGCCACCTTGAGCCCAGGTTCCAGGCTGGGCGGGAAGTTGGTGTTTGTCTTGGTCAACCTGGATGTCAGGCACTGCACAACTTCATCAAACATGGCTGCAGGCATCCTCATGAAGTTCTGGAACGCCCGAGGGTCTTCGCTCCTGAGCTCCACCATCAGCTTGTCGTAAAATACATACTGTGCTCTTCATGGCTTCTTCGGAGCCAGACTTTTTTTGGGTGCCTCCTTTTCTTCCCATAGTACTGTTCACAGAGACTGTAGATGGCTTCGCAGTGTTGCAGAAGGATGTTGGCTGCCGAAAGGATTTTGTTGCAATCCACGGTGGACATGACTGGATGCTGTGGAAGAGCAAGAGTCAGATGAAGGCTGCAGAGGTCTGCACCGCTGGTCTGCTGGTCTGAAAGTACGATGCAGATGAGTTGCTCCCCCTTTTTATAGGCAGTATAGGTTTTCCTCTAGGCATCCTCTAGGCATCCTCTAGGCATCCTGTAGACATCCTTAATATCCGAGATAGGTCCCCTCTGCGAACGTTTTTTCCGTTTTAAACGCTTTGTTTCCATTATGCATCCGTTCTGCATCCGTTCCGTGTCCGTTCCGATTCCTCCCTGCGTCTGGGTGGATGCGAGTTGCGCAGATGCACAGCGGATGCCTAGCGGATATAGCGGATGCGTAACGGATGAGTAGTGGATGCGTAGCGGATGCGTAGCGGATGCAGAACTTTTTGAGCGGATGAAACGTCCATAAACGGATGCTGGACGGATAGAGAGGAAGCCAAACGGAGGCAGTGAGTACATCGCATTTTCGAATGGATGGCAAGGTTTTTTGTCCGTTTTACATCCTCTTTGCATCCGTTGGTGCAGTGCGACAGGGGCTTTAATCGTTGCTATTCAGCTTAATAATGATAACTGTAAAGTCCTCCATTTTTCCAAATCCTTTTTAATTTGATTAAGTAATTTTGTATAATTGTCTTCTTTTATTGAGGAGCATTTTGCTGTTAACCATATTCCTATGTATTTAGATTTTTTTGGAATTTGTAGTCCCATTACATTTTCTCTCCTTCTTGTTTTTAGGTATTATATTTTTCACCAACATTTTAGTTTTGTCCCTGTTAATTTTGAGTCCTGAGACCTCTCCACATTTCTCTAATTCCTTTATCAGAATTGGATCTGATTTGAATGGCTCCTCAATTAAAAAAAAAACCAAATCATCCATGAATGCTTGTAATTTATACTCGTCTTTTTAAATTTTTGTTCTTTGAATTCCTGAGTTTTTCCTAATTTTTATTAATAATGTCTCTAATGTCAAAATAAAGAGCAGAGATGACAATGGGCATCCCTGGTGAACTCCTTTTGTCTTCATGGTATCTAAATGTCTTCATGGTATCTCCATTTATTATTATGTTAAACTTTTGGGGACTATAAACTGTTTCTACTAATTTTTCAAATCTATCTCCAAATTTCATTTCCCTTATCTGACTTATCATGAATTCTCAATTTAAATTATTGAATGCTTTTTGTGCATCCAGAAAAACAAAGGCTATTTGTTTGGGTGCATTTCATAATGTTCTAATATGTTCATTACTATTTTGATATTATCTCTTATTTGCCTATATGGCAAAAATCCATTTTGATCATTATGTATAATTTCATTTAAAATTTGCTTCATTCTTCTTGCCGTGATACTCATAAAAATTTTGTAGTTGGCATTCAAAAGTGAGATTGGTGTATAATTTTTGATTTGATTAACATTGGTAAATTCTTTCAAAATCAAGATAATATATAATTCCCTCCACGATTCAGGTATTTTTGCATTTAACAAAGCCTCATTGCATACATCCAGTAGTATTGGTTCCAATGATTCCCCTAATTTTTGATATAATTCTCTCTGTCCCCGGGGTCTTATTTGCCTTTTGTTTTTGAATTGCTTCCTTCAATTCTATTAATGTCTCTATTCTATTAATTTCTCTATTTAATATATTCCTTGTTTCTTCTTCAATTATTGACATACTATCTTTTTTTTAAATATTGATCTATTTTCTCTGTTGCAATTATTTTTTGACTATAAAGATCTTCAAAGTATTTTAGAGCAATCCTTTCTTCTTCTTCTTCTTCTTCTTCTTCTTCTTCTTCTTCTTCTTCTT
>BLBF01000005.1:35227831-35245214 GCA_015471245.1 Laticauda colubrina | reverse complement strand
GTGCCTTTTATATATGGGAGGAGGGCTTTGCCATTCTCTTGTTCTCTATCTTGGATTTTGGTTAGGGTTTGTTTTTGGATTAGGTGGGTAATTTTCTTTCTTTGGAATCCATTGGCTGTTAGTACATTAGTGAGAGTATGCAGTTCAGTTTTTAGGTGTTGTTCGTCAGCTAAGCATTTTGTTCTGGAGATGAGTGTCTCGGCTACGGAATTGATCTGTGCTGGGTGGTGGTGTGAGAGTGCGTGTAGATAGCAATTTGTATGTGTTTTCTTCTTATGATGGTGTGTCCTAGGGAGCCATTGGATTTTTTGTATACTAAGACATCCAGGAAAGGAAGTTGATTGTTAGCTTCTGTTTCCATGGTGAATTGTATTTTGGGGTGTAAGACCAACCACTGCCTATCCAATACATACTTCACCTACAATGGACAAAAATACAAACAAATAGAAGGAGCACCCATGGGATCACCCCTCTCACCTGTCATCGCAAACCGCAACATGGAACACTTTGAAACAGAAGCTCTAGAAAAATATGATCACAAACCCAAACTCTGGCTCAGATACGTAGATGACACCTTCATAATCTGGCCACATGGGAAAGAAAAACTGAACAACTTCCTCACACACCTCAACAGCTTACACCCCAAAATACAATTCACCATGGAAACAGAAGCTAACAATCAACTTACCTTCCTGGATTTTATCCCTTTCATTCATAATTAAATCTAAAATTTCAGTTTCCAACATGTACTGTATTTATTAACTTTGCTCGTCAAGATCAGCTAACCTCCACTAGGATACATAAATTTTAGTTTCATTTCCATCTTCCATATTTTTGCTATATACTTTTCTCACTTTCTAATTTTAATTTCCATCTTTTTTTTAATTGATGGCTATAAACATTGACTTCCATTGTCTATGGTTTTCATCAACTGATATATTGATATAAGACCTTTTAGCCAGCCAAAGTCATATTCACACCACTTGCAGCATTTCCTATGAATTATACGGACACAATATTGGTTAGGTTTTGTGCATTCTGGCCAGAAGGCTGCAAGCTTAATCAAAGGTCAGTTTAACCTCCTTCTTCTCTTGTGTCGCTACACTTTTCCCAGCCACTGTAGAACACAGGCTCTGGCACATGGGGTGTAATCGTGGAGATCATGTGATGTACAGGGTTGTGGTAGCAGGGTGCAGTTTAATAGGTGTTCCATTGTCTGGGGAGCCTCCCCGCAGTTGCATTCTGTGGATCCATCATGGTTGTATTCCCATTTCTGCATCAGGGCTTTGCACCTCCCAACTCCAGTTCTCAGGTGATTCAGGCAGTGCCAATTTTGCCATGGCTCACTGGCCCCTGTTGGGAGGGATTCCTTTGGCTCAAAAAAGAGGTTATGGGGTTTCTCCTGTAGATGTTTTGACCAGGCTTCTATCCTGCAGCTCTGGGGATTGCCATCCAGGGGTTGTACTGAGTGTAGAAAACTCCTGTGCAAGCCATGATTTGTATGACCGTCTTTCAAGCCAATATACAGTTGCCTGAATTCTACCATTTCATGCATTTGTATTATTGGTATTACTTTCAAGACTATGTGTACTGATTATAATTTCTATTTTTCAGTGTACATGTTGTTTTAAATTAGAAGCAACCTTGAATCCTGTTTTTAAACAGTAAGGAAATATATAGTTCACATAAACAATTTTATGTTGCACAGAGTTCTACAGAATTTAGATGTTATAAACATTATTGAACAATGAAATATGTAGGTGTTCAGATTTTACACCAGGTGCATCAGTCAACTTCCATATACTCTCTGCAGTCTCAAGCAGATTTAGGGTAAGTATATGTATAACAGACAATTAGAAAGACAAATATAAAAGAAATTCTCCATTTAAAAACATCCAGGAATTCTGATCCTTATCTATGTTAGTTTTTCTCCTGTTTTTAATTCAACAGCTGTGTGGCTACTTGTTTTCCTGGTCTTAAGGGTTTTTAACCATCTGTCTCTTGTTTACCAAATGATTTTCTCTGGCAAGAGAATCAGAGATGCCTGCTTTATCTCCTTCAACTCTTACAATGGGCATGTGTTTTATCATAAAAGCTGAAATCAACTGAGAAATAATTATAACAGTAAGCTGGGAAGATAACTTCTGGCCAGTTAGCCTTCTTTGCAGAACCAGGAGTGTTAAAGTTCTGCCTGTCTGAAATCTGCACACAGAGATGTTATCATCTGCTCTCTGAACCATATATGAATGCAGTTCTAAAGTACAAAGATTTATAGTTGAAGAGGCAACATCTATAACAGGGCTATCAAACTCTCAGCCCTCAGGCCAGATCTGTCCAACACTGGCCACACCCATGCCCAATTTAGCAAAGGGGAAAAAAGTTCTGATACCTCACATGATGATGCCATGAATCTGACACCTCTGAACTATGAGAATGGATGTTTTGGGAGAATAACTGGCAGGAGAAGATACTGCAAGATACTGCAATATGTTTGTTTCGAGGAAAGAAAAGGCAGGCTGTTGATTTCTCTCCATCCATTTCTTTTTGTAGTCTAACCAACAAAGTCAAGGTGACAATGGTGGTAGTGGTCACCTCCAACCTCAAAATATGTTTTTAATATCAGATCAGTTTCTGGATAAATATTCCGATCTGAAAATTTGGCTTGGAGAGGTTTACCAATTAGATTACTCTGCCTACTGGGTAACTTTGGGTTGTAGCCAGCTACAGAAATCAGGGAGATAGAATGGCCATAACTTATTTTGAGAGCAAACATTCTGTCTGATTCAGCTAATTTCAATTATTGCTGCTTCTAGACTAGGGCTGTCAAACTTGCTGGCCACACCCATGCCCGGTTTAGCAAAGGGGGAAAAAGTTGTGATATGTCATATGATGCTGCTTTGATGACACAACTTTGACACCTCTGATCTAGATGGTCAGAGCAGTGTAAGGGCGTTGTTACAGTAGCACAGTGTTTACCCTGCTGTGAACAGTTTCTCTTCCTGAACTAACTATACTGATTTTTAGTGTAGGCATGTATTGTTTTAAATTTCTTTCCTAAGGGAATTCAATATCCACACTGAAGATTGGCCAGTCAGGAATGGCTACCATGAGAATAATGTAGCTATTCTATCTAAGCCATATACGTTCAGTGGAACACATTGCTGGATTTGGTATTCTTTTCAGGTGGATATAATCATTTGGATATGGAGTCATTTTCTGAAACTTTGTTGATGTGAGCAATCAGTTTAAGACTGGTCAGTTTTTTTTTACTGGTAACTGTTACAAATCTTTACAGCACTAAATAGATATATCTGTGCCTGAAGAATGTCCTACTTCATTTATTAATACCACTATTGAAACATTAGCAACTCTATGGCTTGTGGAGATAATCTGGGCAATTGACACTGTTCTACCTAAGTATTCCTCTAAGCTGAATTGGTATTTTGGTATACTAGGAATCTGAAAGCAATGAAGTAGATGGTCAGAATGCAGGATTGGACAAATTATCAGACAAATCAGATTGAGCATAAATGCATAAAAGAAAACATATTTTTCTTCCTTCATTGCAATTGAACAAAAGAGATCAGTGAATATTTTTATACAGCATGGAATATCTTCCATCAAGTTGTTGGGGAAAGAAAGCAAACAATCAAAAGTTCATTATGGACAATTTTCATCATTCTTTGCAGAAAAAGTCAACTGGGTTCACCTTGATTTAGGGCCTTATGTTGATAGTCTAAGGGAGATACTCTTCAACAGTGGCTATTACTTGTCTTGTTCACATGGATTCCCCCACCCCCATCTTGTAATGCATAACTGTAGATAAGAAGTTAAGACAATCTTCTCATTTGGTCATTGCTCCTCCTGGTTGATTTATTTAACCAAACTACATATTTAAGAAAAATAATTAATTAATTACTAGGTACCTATTTGTTTGGTAATAAACACAAAAATCCACTTGAACATTTAAAACAATGTTTAAAATGGGAAACTTGAACTTGTTTTCTTTTGCATATTTCTTAACATTTGAGTTTCATTTGGAAGATAGCCACTATCACGAAATAGAGTGAGGGAAAAGAAAGTGTACTTTCATGTCATAAATAAGTTTGTGTTCTATTGCTTCTACATGCTGCAGTTTGAAAGCTGATGTAACAATCCCTCATTTAGCATGGTCATATTGAGTTAATGGTCACTATTCATCTGGATATTCTCTTCCAGTTTGGTGGTTGTAAATCCCTTTTCCTCACTTTTTTCCTTTGCTTCTTCATAGCCTTTTTCTCTTTCCCTCTGACATAATATTAGCCTTTCAAGGTAGACTACCTGGGACAAGGGTCAGAAGCCTTATCAGTAAAAGAAAAAAGGACTCTGTGCTAGGAGGAGACTCTATGATGGGAGAATTGGATTTCTGGTCAGCTCCAGAATTGAATGGGGAGCTTCTACTTTGTGGCTTAAGGTGTTTAAGATTGCGACCCCTGACCTAGGAAATCAATGTCATGTGGATGAGTATTACTTTTTCTGTAAAGTTATAGTAATAGAAATTTTCTAGTCTCTATATGATTCTTGCTTCTTCCCTTTATCTTCATGTGAACTGGGAAGAAGCTTATCTGAGATGTTTTTTGATGTTATTTTCTTGGCTTGGGTTCAAGCCTCATTGCCTTGGTAGCATCTATATTTAATTTTCTCTGCTGATTGAATATGGTTTCAGATAGTCAGAATTTTACATACTAATCCTGTGTCCTCCATATATGCTTACTTCTCCTATAAAAGGTAAATAGAATATTTTTCTCTTTTTGTTTTTAGTTTTAAAAGCCTGGTCTAGATACAACTTTTGCTTCAGATTGATAAACCTATCTGGAAAAGTACTCTCTAATCACCCACCAACCACCATTCCCTTTAAGTTGGAATTGACACATTAAGAAACACTGACTTAATGGAAGAGAATGAACATGGTCTCTATCCTTCCCCATTTTATGATAGGAATGAATTGTTAAATTGTATTAAGCCACAAAATGATTTTTCTCAGATCTTTATAAGAAAGAATTAGAGAAATAGATGATGATGATGATGATGATGATGATGATGATGATGATGATGACGACAATGGCAATGATGATGAATGAATAGCTTAAAATAATGTTGATAGGTAGAACATGGAATACATCTTGGAATCACAATTCTCTCATGCACACATATCCTATCTAAGAGGGCTCATACGTCTTCTGTTGAATGTAGAAATCAGGATGGTCAGGATAGCCCCAATGAAATGCATCACTGAATAATGATCATTTAAAACTACTTAACCTATTATGCAGAGATAAATCCTGGAATGTTGCACCCAAACAAACTCACTCACAAAAGAATGCCCCAGATGTTTGCAAATACATGTTTGCTTGCAGTCACATTTTAGGCAATGAGCCCTAAATGCATCTCATTTAGAAGGAAGGAGTTGAAGCCAGGAAGTCATTAGGAAATGTGGAATTGCAGGTTTCATAAAATAGTTGAGTAAAACAAGTGTTTTTTTTCTTTATAGTAATAATCAAAAAGGAGGAAGCTAGTGTTTCTTTCCACAAGGTTAGGTTTCTTGCAAAGATTGCTCTTGGGTAAAACCTGTCAAGATAAGATATTTGGAAAAGCAACGGTTGTCTTGCCTTAACTCAGCATTGAGTTACACAAGGAAGGCTGAAGAGGTGAAAGCATTTTTGTGAGTACAGTGCTATCCTGTTGCTACTTGAAACTCATTTGATCTCAGTAAAACATCATCAGTTTCTGTTTATTTTCTTTATGTTAGGCCTGGAGTTAATAAAGTTAGACATTTACAAAGAGACATTGACAGTTACACCCATAATAAACCCAGCACTTTAATCCAGTGTGAAAGCTGACAATATGGTATTTGGGTAATAATGTAACTATATAAATGTGTGAAGAAATCTTAAGGCTCAGCATAACTGGCAGCTTGCATATGAGTTTTGCTGTCATTTAATGGTTAACAACCCCCTCCCAAAAAAATCCAAGGGCTAATACTATGGCATCACTGTACAAGGTAAAAATAGAGGAAAGGCTAAATTGTGAATTGTTTTTGGCACTTGATGTATAGCTAAAAAGACTCTTGTTTTTCATACATATCTGTTTGATGTTAAACTTCCTTCTATATCTTACCAATGATACAATGAAAACGCAGGAGATTACCTTTTCAACATCTGCAGAGGGCCTCTGAACTTCTTTTTGCAAGAAGACTTTTTTATTCTCATTGTTGACCTTTCACCAAATGAAGTGCCACTTTTCCCAACTTTGTGCCTTTCCTTGTGCCTTTGGGCTACAACAGTGCTCATTCTGGAATCTGGTGGTTCTGTTTGTTTGATTTTATATATCTGGACTGTTCATGTAGTCTAAAAGGAACAGATTGGGGAAGACTGGCACAGATTTTCCCATTGCAGGTAGTTTTTAGTTTGCTGGTTTACCAAATTCCTGTCTATTTCCTTTTGATGCTATGGGACTGCTATTTTAAGCCTCTGTTTGGACTCCTTTTTTTGCCTCAGTTTGAGAAACATACCTTATCATGTTTTCTTTTTACATTATTTTTTGGTTATCATTCCATGGAAAGTTGACATAATACTTTAGAATATATAAATCTTTAAGGTACTTTTTGAAAAGAATATTAAAAATAATGGATTGTATTTTTCAGACTTAATTTAACCATTTTGAGATTCTTGATTCTTGATGAATGTACCTTTTCTTTATGTATACTGAGAGTATTTACACCAAGACAAATTCTTTGTGTGTCCAATCACACTTGGCCAGTAAAGTATTCTATTCTATTCTATCCTTGGGTAGCAATAATAGTTTTATTTTTGACAATACTTTCACTCACAAGGTTATAATACAATGTATTTGTTCAGTACAGTGAATTTTCCAAGAAACTTATCATACTTTATAATCTAAAGGATTACATAGTCCAAATCAGCATTGTCATAAAGGAAGTCTCACCTTTTGTATGACTATGTATGATATCACCATGCATGTTAAAAAGGGATGTAATTTGTGTTGCATCATTATTACACTGTTTTCATCTTACATTCCTGTTGTATCCTTCTGAATTTTTGTCCTCATAATAGTTATATTATTACTAAGTGATTAAGGTTTGGATTTTAAATGAGGGAAAAGTCATTTGGTGCCCATTACAATTACATATGGACAGTAAACCAAGAATAGAGATATAAGGAATGGATTGGGTTCAATGTCAAAGAAAACTGATCTAATTATTTTATTATGTCAATTTTCCCTTACTCATCAGGAGGTAAAATAAAATATATTGCAGATCAAATATCATGTGAGGAAATGAAGAATATTTAGTTGATAATATGAGCTTGCAATTTTTAGAAACATTTTTTCTTTGGAAAGTGTTTGTGTCTGTGTACACATAATACTTGATAAGAGAAAAGCAGAGAATATCAAAGTACATTCAGAATCCTGCTAGTCATCTAATGGTGGTGTCGCTGATTTTGTAAACCTATTCTCATATCATGTTATGCCCAAGTTCTTTACACCTTTAGATGGAATGTAATTCCTGTTCCTAGTTAAATTTATCTGTTTAAATTCTTGTACTGCCCAATGTCAGTGCTTAAGAACGATCTCAAAAATGCTAATATGAAAGCTATGAAAAAATCACTTTTTCAGGTCTATGCATTTCAGATCTCCTCCATTTCAAAAATCATCCATTCAATCAGCTTATGGATCTACAATCAGAAATAAATCCTTCATAGTATCAAATGTTATAATAGGTTGAAAATCTTGAAAATAACTCAAGACCCTTTGTATAGCATAAATATGGTCCTGAGCTGATAATAAAGAATATCTGTTCCTTGAAGAATACAGATTTTATGTATGTAAAACATTTTTTTCTAAAAACAGGAACAATATTTTCTAGAGTAAATAATGTTTTTATGCCAATTTATTGTCAAGGATGACATCTATAACTCTATTAAGGGGCACAGAGTTACTTTTAAAGCAAATAAGAATGTAAGTGAGAATGAGCTAATTTTCAGGACTGGACCAGATGTAAACATGAAAAATCTTTTATCTAAAATAGTAATTTTGTTAGAACTAGGTTTCAAGGGCAATAGACAAGTAATTAACTAACCCATATTTTCTATATCATTTGATAACCTCACAATTCCCATAATAGAAATATTATTTAGATTGAGTGTTACAAAACAAGTTGTCAGAACCTTGCTAACCATCTCGTTGTTCTGTCATAATTAACATAATCATGTTCAGCAATAATTCTCCAGAGGACATAAACCAGAGGTATTTAGCATTATGGCATAAATCTGACCAAGGATTTTATCATTATTATTAAAATCTATTTCAATATTTCAATCAGAATAAATTATCTGTACATTGGGTAAAAATTATAATTATCAGCAATCTTTTGCCGCTAATGTCAAACTCTTAAAATAGAAGCACTTTAAAGCTAATTTAAAATTAAGCAGAAAATATGTGTTTCATGAAATAAATGTGGTATATGATTTGTTCCAATATATACATTGGTAAGATATTAACCATCTCCTCTCCTAGTCTCAATCACTGTAAAATGACTAAAAAAATCCATTAGAATCCAATCCAGCATATCGTATCAAGCCTGCTATGATATGCCAAAAATGTATAAAGCTGACTGTAGGATTTTTTCATCATAGGCATCATGAATTAATCATCATGGCAACAGTGACACTATGGAGGCACACAGGGAACAGGAATTACAAGGGACTTTAGTGCTTTTTTCTCCTTTTCTTTTCTGCAAAACTACATTTAGACTTGTCACATCGTCTCTGCTTATAACTCCCTATTCTGTGTAGAAATCCAAACTAAAGCATCTTTGATGACGCCTAGCGCCATTCCCCTTAAAACTCATCCAGTAAAGTGAAGGCCACAATCTTCCAAAGAATCCACTGCTGAATCATAAGGAAATTTCCCTTAATATTCAATCACAATCTATCTTTCCATAGCCTAAATCTGTTATTCCATATACTGCATTTTGTTATTAAAAAAAGAGCAAGATCTGTCCTTCTCTTATATATAATCATTCTTACAGTCTAATACCTTAAGACTATTTTCAGATTTGCTGAAAATTTACCAGGAAATGAATTTTGACATGAGATAGATAATTCCATGAAAAAATTACCCAGAGCATATCTGCTGGTGGAAAGGATTGTTCTATGTGTGGAAGATTGAAAATAAAATATTGGGTTTACAAATCTACTTTCCACATGTTATGACCCTGCTGGAGAACATGTCCTCAGATGAGAAGGATGAAGATAGAAGAATTTGTTGTGGTCCTCTGGCAGCCTGCGGGAGATGACAGCAGAGTCAGACAGTGGGGAGGAACATGGGCCAGTCCGGGAGTCTGGGGAGGACTCAGATGAGGATTCTGCGTCTGATACAGAGATGGGGCCAGGACCATCTGGCAGTTATGTGCTGACTTCAGAACCTCCAGAATCTGATAGCAGCGAGGCAGAAGAAGGGGAGCCTGTTTCCAGTGTGCACGTTAAGACAAAAAGGGTTCAGTGCAGTTTATTTATTGCCTGTTAAAATGCTCAGATGAGCTTTTCAGAGCTGAAGTGCATTTTTGCCATATTATTTATTTATTTATTTATTTATTTATTTATTTATTTATTTATTTAGTCAAAAGCTTACAATACAATAGAAATAAGAATAAACATCAGTTTAAATATAAGAAATAAGAACTAATTATTGGGGATAATAGGACAGGGAAGTAGGCACAATTGTGCGCTTATGCATGCCCCTTACAGACCTCTTAGGAATGGGGTGAGGTCAATAGAGGTTAGTTTGAGGGTAAAGGAGTGGGGGTTTGAGCAGGTGACAACAGAATCAGATAGTGAATTCCAAACATTGACCACTCTGTTGCTGAAATCGTATTTCCTGCAATCAAGTTTGGACTGGTTTATATAAAGTTTATATTTGTTGTGTGCTCTTGTGTTGTTGTGGTTAAAATTGAAATATTCATTAACTGGTAAGATGTTGTCACATATGATTTTATGTACTATGCTTAAGTCCAATCTTAACTGGTGTAGTTCTAGGATGTCTAAGCCTAGAATCTCAAGTCTGGTGGTATAGGGTATTCTGTTGCAAACAAAGGAATGTAGTACTCTTCTGGTAAAATATTTCTGGACTCGCTCAATTGTATTTATGTCTGATATATAGTGCAGATTCAAGAGAACAGAGCTGTATTCAAGTATTTTTTTTTTATTTTTTTTGTCCTAGTTTGCAAATCAGTATTACGAGAGGAGAAGCTTTGTAAAATTAAATTTACAACTCTTAAACCCTTTTTGGCAATATTGTTGCAGTGATCTTTGGTGCTTAGATAATTCGATATGAGAACTCCAAGGTCCTTGACAGAGTGAGGCTCATCAACAAGGCCATATCCACCTAGCTTGTATTTGGTATATAGATTTTTTATTTTTACCAATGTGTAGGACAGAGCATTTGTTGATTGAGATTATGGGACACAAAATCAAGGTTGTTTTGAAGGATGGTAGCATTGTCGGTGGTGTTGAATAGTTTTACATCATCAGCAAAGAGGATGCAGTTGCTAATAAGGTGATCGCAAAGGTTATTTATATAGAGTGTAAAGAGTATGGGGACACCACCGATAACTGGTGCAGGGTTTGCATTTCCTATTTGTACTATTTGTTGCCTGTTTGACAGGAAGGTAGTAATCCACTTGTGAAGGGATCTGGAAGTACCATAAGAATTTAATTTTAATAGTAGTTTGTCATGTACCACTGAGTCAAAAGATTTGCAGAAGTCAATATAAATTACATCTATTGCTTTACCCTGGTCAAGTAGTGTAGTCCACATGTTTTTGCAATGTAGAAGTTGCAAATATCAGGACAATTTTTTTCTGAAACCAAATTGTTTATTGCAGAGTAAGTTGTTTGATTCTAGGTGGAAGGTAATGCATTGATTAATAATTGATTCCATAACTTTGCACATGACACAACACAAAGAGATTGGTCTGTAGTTTTCAACCAGGCAGGGATCACCTTTTTTGAAGATAGGGATGACCATTGCTAAAGACCATAGGTCAGCCTTCAAGATTTCCTTTCTTTGCTTTGCAATTTTCGGCTGTCATAAATAATGGGGGAGGAGGGGGGACATAGTTATGGGAAGGGAGCTGGAGATTTTACAAAAAAGAACTGTATAAGTTGTGGGGGGGAATTTCTTGCTTATATTTCTTTCCTATGCTATGCGCAAGCACTGCTCTTTATCAAAATATGTCAAGGTAAATGGACAGAGGCTTCATCACCACCTGGAGATGTCCACATGACGTTATATACAACTTTTTATTGGATGGACAGTTATAACTATTGTGGGTGGGAACATTGCCATCACTTTGTATGTCTGATTTACGCACTCATTTTCTCAGATTCAGAATTCCTTTGATGCTACCACTTGATTTCCAGTAAAAGATATATTTTCTCTGATTAATGGAGTCTAAGTATTTCTTTCTTGGATTTTGAATGGAGCACCAGCTGACAATAGGTTCGGCAAGGAGTTGATTCTGAATGATATCTCATATATTATGCTTAGAGGTTCTGCTATTGTAATGGAGAGCTTTTTTAAGAAGATTGCACATAAGCCATCAGGACCAATAGATAAGGATGGTTTTAGGTGGCATAGTGCATTTTCTACGTTATCTTCAGTAAAGTCAATTTGTAGATTATTGCAGTCAGTTGTCATATGATTAGAAAATGTGGGGCATTACTGTTTACAAAGACTGAACTGAAGAATATGTTGACGAGGTTTGCCTTAATGGCTTCATCGCTATAGTCTTTCCCATAAGGTCTTTTTAGGGGTGAGATGGTTTTTGAGTCTTAAAGTTTGGTGTTTACAAGGTTATAGAAGGCACGAGTGGATTTTGTGCGTAGAAGATTTTCCTCTTGCTTGCAGTGGTAATTGGTGCATACTGCCTTTATCTGTTGGCATAAGGTGTTGTATCAGTTTTTAAAGTTAGCTACATATTTAGTTTGGTTTTTACCTCACAAGGACTTTTTTTTAGATTGAAGTTTTAGTATTATTTTGGGTAAATTGTTTTTTGTTTGTTTGTTTGTTTCTTTTGGAGGATTACTAATGGAACATATAGCTTAATAACTCTTTCAAGTTCAAGCAAGAAGGCATTATAATATTCTTTTGTAGTGTTACAGCCAGATAACCAAATGTGCCAATCAAGAGATGATAAGTCGGCAGCTATGAGTTCATAATTGGCTTTTTTTTAATTATATTTTGGAGATCCATCATTATGATCTTCTTTGAGAGGATGTAAATTTAGACAAAAGTCAATCATGGTATAGTCACTGTTTGAAAATGGTTCCTATATTTGTAGGCCACAAATTGAGTTTGAGCTGTTGCAGAAGATGAAGTAGAGGCAGTTGTTTTGTCTGGTGGTGTTATATACTAATTGATCCAGTCCCAGTGTGGTAATGGCATTGTACAGGGTTGAATGAATGGGTTCAGATGTACATTCATTTAGTGTCCAATTTATAAGAAGTAAGTTGAGGTCACCAAAAAAAATAAGAGGGTGTGGGCAAGGGGCAGCCCATGTCAGTAATGAAGTTAGCTTGTTTGCATGAATTATATCATAGTCAGGGACTCAATAGCAAAGTAAGAAGTGGACTGAGGTATTTAAGGACAGTTCACAGACAATGGTCTCAGGAAGACCAAGCTCTTGTATAATTTTAATCTTTTTTAGATTTAGAGACTTTTTATAGAGCAACTCTACCTCCTCTATGGATTTCACAATCAGACCGATAAACTTGATATTCTATTACAGTGGTAATGGAGTCTGGGTAATATGCATTCAACCACATCTCACAGACAAATATAATGTTGAATGTGGCTGTGCTTAGTAAGATAAGTAATTCATGCATTTTATTTGTGAGGCTTCTTGCATTGAGTAGTTTGCATTTAAGATATGAAGTAGTGGGTCTGGAGGAAGTAAGGGGCATGCATCCCTAATGTTGTATGTTTGAGTGATGGTTATTGTGATGTGGGTTGTGGCTCTTGCTTTTGATACAGTCTGCATGGTAGTCAATGTATAGGTTAGTATTACCTAATTCATGTAGTCTTTTGAACTCAGAACTTAATTCAAGGGATCATACACATTGCTGTAAGGTTAGATCAGGGTGAAAACAAAGGTTCTTATGGTTGTTGTTGCTCTTTGTGAGTGATGAATTTGTGTATCTCAGGTGTTGGATTTTGTTTCATGCTATCAGTTGTCTCTCATCTGGATTCCTCATCTGATTGCTTATTGGCTATGATCTGGCCTGACTTGACCACAAGCATAGCCTAGCTTCAATGTATCTTTTCAAAAACTACTCAATCATATTCTACTGATTGTAAAACAGCCTAGTTAACTTGTAGGGACAAGTGCCATTTAGCTCACCAGAGGTAAGTTCTTCTCTATTATAAGACCACATGAAAAAAAAACAAAAAACCACACGCATTGTGCCCTAGACCTCTTTCTCCTGATCAAACACAGAACAGTCACTCTCAGTGTTCTCACTCTGAATAAACAAACCAGACAGGGTGACTCTATCTGATGAATATGCAGATGCATAGATATTGCCATATAATGATTTTTTTTTAAACCTTTTTATAGTCAGCCCCTTGAAAGGTGATGAGAAACATATTGGAAACTAATGCAGTACCTGCAGAAAGCTTTATTTTTTTCTTAAACTTTATTCTTATTTTCATGGAAATCTTAGACACTTTGACATGATTCTTCAAACCATTCTAAATTATAGGATGTTTCAGAGACAATTTCACAGGTTTCCTATTTAGTTTGTTTTCTTTAGAGATCACATATTTATACAGTTTGCCTCAATTCAGATTGAGTCTAATTTATAATTTTCTTACTGATCTTCTCTCTGACTCCCTACTACCATTTTTCAATCTTTCTCATATATAAGGAACTTGGGGAGATGAAATGGTATTTTTGATTTATTATTCCATAGTCAGATTAAGAATACTAAGATAGAAAGACAAACAGCTTGTTTTGTTTTAAACAAAACTCCCACTTCTGCAAGTTGTCTGTCAGATGTGGAAGAAATCTGAGCAAATGTTGTACACTTTTTTGTTCTATCCAACAGGGAATAAATAAACAGAATATAGCAGCTGTGGATATTATCAGGATTTTCAGGATTTGCATTGTGCATACATTCTAGGTCAAAGAAATGATTTTTGCGTATAATTTAGTTGAAGCCCGAGTTTTTAAAAAAAGAGAATTGGGGGGTTTATTTTTGTAAGTGTTGATAATTTGGTATAACACTGTGTGGCAGAATGAAAAATGATTTTAGTTGTGGTATAATTCTAGTAATGTTCCCTTTGGCACTTAAGCCATTGCAAAGATGCATTTTCAGTTTTCACACTTCTAACAAAGATCAGACATACACTCAGGTTCATTATAAGACTGGCTTCTCTCAAACTATCTATAGTAGAAGACTACTTACTTTACCTTAGCTTCTAACTCCATCAAACCCACTCTAATTACCCTTGTTAACACCTTTTCTTGTCTTCCTAGAGTGCTGGTATAATGTGGGTGGAGTGCATTGCATTTAATGAGCATCTCAAAGTCTTTTAGGCTGACAGAGGAGATGCCCTTAATGCTGGTCCCAAATTTTCACCAAGCTATTCAAAGAACTTTTGATTACATTTTATGGCTGCTTTGACACAGACATATCAAAGCAATGAACCAAAATCAAATGTTATAAGCCACATATAAAAGTGGCACACAAATCCCTGTATGGATGATGGTGTTGTATTTGCCTCTTTTTAAAATTCCAGATGTCTGAAAAATAAAATTAAAAATTGTATATGGATATCAAGGCCTGTGATACATTCATTGTCCTTTCATTATAAAATGCAAATATTTATATAACAACCCCTTTATAAAAAAATCTAACCCATCAATTAAAGACCTAGCTCTTCTCTCAGACTTTGGCTAGGAGGATTGAAGTTCTTTTCTGGAGATATTATACATTAAGCTGACTGGATTTGCCATCTGTTGATTGCTATGTTTTTATCTAGATCTTATATTTGCTGCTTTGTTTTATGCTGTGAGCCATCCAGAGTCAATAGGAGTTGAGGAACATCTTAGTCAAATTAATTAATTAATAATGGCAATATAAATTCCCTAAAATTTCCTAACCTTAAATGTTAGGGTTAGGATGCCAAACATTGTTGTTTATACCAGTCTGATGGCATTGAATGCTGAAAACTTGTTGCATTGATTAATAGTGTTCACAAATTCTCCCCTCTGTGGCATGCATGACTACACTATATAGGCATATATTGGTTAACTCTCACTCTTTTTTCTGACCCATAACCATTAATTTTAATGCACTTACTAAAAATGAATACTAATGTAAGAAGATACTTGGACTGCAAACATCCCCCAGATGACAGTTTATGTTCTAACTTTCCAACGATCATTTATCTGGGCTGCAAGAATCTGAACGTTTTAGAGGTTCAGAGTCAGAAAAGTAAGGCATTTATTCTAGACCCACTTCCACAGTCACTTTTTCCTTGCTATGCTCATATACATCCTGGAATTAAATCATGAGGCTCATATGCAGCCCTTGATTCAAAAAAGTTTATCAAACCAGTTCTAGAGGAGATCAACCCTGACTGCTCTTTAGAAGATCAGATTCTGAAGATGAAACTCAAATACTTTGGCCACCTAATGAGAAAGAAGGATTCACTAGAGAAGAGCCTAATGCTGGGAAAGATTGAGGGTGAAAGAAGAAGGAAACACAGAGAATGAGGTAGCTGGGGGGGTCACTAAAACAGTTGGGGTGAGCTTAAATGGACTCTGGGGATAGTAGAGGACAGGAAGACCTGAAAGAATGTTTTCCATGGAGTCACAATGGGTCGGACACGACTTCACAACTAACAACAACTAAAGATATAAATGGGCTACAGCTAGAGTTACCAGTTAGTAAACCTACTGAATTCATTATATTGTCAATTATGCTGTGTGATATCTGCAATTTTCATGTTTAAAATCAGGTTGGAAAAATATTTTGTGGAATTTGTTTATGTGGTACTTGTCATTTAACAATGTTTAGATCAAATGTTGCATATTAATAGGCATGTTCATATGGCTACAGTAGAGGTTTTCCACTCCAGGGTTTTGAGAGGGATAGGGGAAAGGAAGGAAGACCCACCTGTACAAGTAACCAAAAAAGTTTGCCTACTAAAAGAGATTTTGGAATAGTTTTTGCAAACAATGTTCTGAACATAATTCAGATATTTTGAAAAATATAGAGCAAAATCTCATGTTCATGTGTTGGTACATGAAGATTAAATCAGACATCAAAATGCAAATTGAATGAATTGCTTACTTCTTCCTAATTCAGTTGCAATTATGAAATAGCAGTTTTAGCCTATTGCTGTCAATTTAAACATATGCTTAAATACTTCCAATTGAAATCAGTGGGATTTAAAAGTAGTCATAAAACTGCTCCAGTTTTCCTTTCATTGTACAGAGTTAAAGAAGGCAACCTGAGTCTCTTTCATTTTCACTGGAATAAGGAAAATAAGCTAGTTGTTTATATGTCATGATAGGCAGAAACCCCAAGAAAGGGTTGTGTTTTGCAATACGATAGATATCTTTGCACAATTCTGCCAGATTGATTTTGTTACTGTAATTTTACTACAATTTCAATTGATAGGAAAATTGTCACCTCATTCAAAGTTATTTATTGTGAAATCCTACTGAAGTCAGTGGGAATCTGCACATCCTTTTAAGATCATTTACATTCCACTCAGAAGAATATAACAAGAAGGCATGAATACCTCTTGTATATGTTATTCTCATACTGCCAAGAAAGTTATCTGTGCTTAACAACACCAACAACATATTGTTGCTTTGCTTATTTAGGACATAGTTCTTAACACAAGCTCTAGACAAAACAAGGATCTAAGAAACTATGAAGAACAAATGCTGGAGGCTGGTTGAATATACTTTACTGATCTGATTTGGATATTTGCTGAAAAAAGAACTGGGGTTTTCCCCATTTTCTTAAAGAATACACTTTAAACCATCAAATGGCACCATCTTAAAGCCTGATTCTTAGAAAAAAAGAATCACTTTTTACACTTTCTCTTATGAATTTGATGACTACTTTTTCTTTTAATTTTATTCATAATACAATGTATATCTGAAGTTACCCAGATTGAACTTTGATACGTTTGGTCCTAATTCTAAATTAAATCTAATGGTTCAGAGATAACAGTAAAATATCTAACTCTAGCGCAGATTAACCATTGGTTGTATACATACACATAGTATGTGTTACCTAAATGT
>BLBF01000005.1:35206825-35222831 GCA_015471245.1 Laticauda colubrina | reverse complement strand
ATATATATATATATATATATATATATATATATTCTCCTTTGCCCTAAGCATTTAATGATTTTGTTTCATATAATAAAGAAATCCATGTGTTGAAGGAGGGCAAAAGAACTTGGATAAAGTGTTCAAATTAACACAAAGTGCCAAGGCATGAGTTAATTTTAGCATTCTGTGAAGTCTCTAAAGAAATTCATGAACCATTTTTAGAATTCCAGAAAATATCTGATGAAAAAGAAATTTAAAAGAGTCCAGCCCAAAGTGAGTGATGACTCAGATAAGCATTTTGCAGTTGTGTCAGGCAAAGTACATCTGAAATCTGATGAGGATTGGCATTAATGCAGAAAAGGCCATGATGAGAACAAAACAATATGTTGAATTTACATGTTCAGACTTTTTGTAGGCTTTGGCAATTTTGCTAAAGATTATTTAAGAACTCTATAAACATCTGGATGTGAGGAGGAGGAAAGTAACTTTACACTCAAAGGATGAAGTTAATATGGGGCTACAAAACTATAAATGGAAGAAAAGTAGTTTCTGTCACAGCTGTTTCCAATTTTGTTGAATATATCTTTCAAATCAAAATGCTCTTAGAAAATATTATGCCACATAAATCTTCACTTAAGCCACATTCAGCGCATGTGGTGAAATTTAGAGGGCCAAAGTTCTGAAAATAGCACCATTTCTGCATGAAAGGATTGTTATGGATTTTCACTGAGTGGCAAGGCGCTTGGGCTGTTCACAGGAAAAGTTTTGAAAAGTCTGCCAGTATTGGCACCAGATCCAAGGCATCATTTGTTTTTTCTTCTACATGCAAGATTCAAGTCCCTGTATGTCTGTACTATAGCAATAAATGACTTTAAAACACAGGTAGTGGAAGTAAGTTTTCTGGGTGTTAAATCACATTCATGACCATCCTGCTGCACTTTTCTCATTGCTACTATATTAATAGCTGATTGTATAAGCCCCTGTGGGATTGTATAGGATCCTATATGAATCCCATTAACAGAATGGATCACTATTTTGATTAGTTTCACTCTACACCTGAGGATCATTTAGCACCTACCCTTTCCAAGAAGATACGGAATCATAGCAAAGATTGGCATTTGAGATTAGAGTAGGAGAAAACAATGGGGATATCAGTAACAGGAATATTTCTGTCTCGAGAATGATCCTGCCCATGAAAAATATGGATCCAATCAACTCATGACAATTGTTATCAAAACTTGAGTCAACCGCTTTAAGGATGTATTGACATGGCCAGCTGGAATGCTTTATTTTTATGACTCAAAATTTTATCAGGCAGTATGAATGTAATAGTCATGAGAATAGTAAGTTATAAGTGAGTAAAATAAACAAGTGGTAATTTTTGGTCATAAAGAAGAAACGTTAATAATGTGACCTGGATGACATAAAATTATACAAAGTAATTTGAATGACTGAATATGTTAGGCAATACCTCATCAATCAGTTCCGAGTTTCAGAGTTCCATCAATTCAGCAGTTCCAAGAAGGTTCCACACCCATTTTCACCATTCAAATGATACTGAGGGCACAGATAAACCTCCAAGTGGCCTCAACGATTCTCAGAAAAATTGCTAATGACCAGATGACTGCCATATAAATCCTTTCATTCTCCACCATTCAGTCAGAACTGAAGGAGCTTCTTGGGTGAGAAGCAAAATGTCTTAAAACCAAAACAAAAAGTCCAGTTGCCTTTTGAAAAAACACCTTTGAGACAACAGTTACCTGGATGTTTGAGAATCTCCACAAATACATCACCTTCATTTGCTATAAATTGAGTTTGAAGAGTCAGAAAAAAATGGTCAAACAACTGAAGGAAGGTTCATTTCCTTGGTGACATTTTTCTTATATTAATATTAGATGTTCCTTTTGAGTATACAGCAAATATCCACTGGAAATGGTAGAACTAGCACTAGTATTTCTTATAAATACTAATTTATTACCAATGCATTGATGCACATTAAGCCCCTGTCACACTGCACCAACAGATGGAAAGAGGATGTAAAACAGACAAAAAAGCTTGCCATCCGTTGGTTAACGTGATGTATCCGTTCTGTACTCACTGCCTCCGTTTTGCTTCCTCTCTATCCGTCCAGCATCCATTTATTGACGTTTCATCCACTCAGAAAGTTTTGAACTGCTCAAAACTTTTGAGCGGAAAATGTATCCAATGCGTCCGTTCTGCATCCGCTAGGCATCCGCTAGGCATCCATTCTGCATCCATTACGCATCCGCTATATCCGCTAGGCATCCGCGCAACTCGCATCCACTCGGACGCAGGGAGGAAGTGGAATGGACGTGGAACGGATGCAGAACGGATGCCTAGTGGATGCAGCACAGAAACAAAGCATTTAAAATGGAAAAAACGTTCGCAGAGGGGACCTATCTCGGATATAAAGGATGTCTAGACGATGTCTAGAGGATGCAAACGGACACCTACGGGAAAACCTATACTGCCTATAAAAAAGGGGAGCAACTCATCTGGATCTCACTTTCAGCCTAGCAGCCCAGCTGTGCAGACCTCTGCAGCCTTCATCTGACTCTTGCTCTTCCACAGCATCCAGTCATGTCCACCGTGGATCATAACACAGTCCTTTTGGAAGCCACCATCCTTCTATAACAGTGAGAAGCCATCTACAGGCTCTGTGAACTCTACTACGGGAAGAAAAAGAGGTGGCCCAGAAGCATCTGGGTCTGAAGATGGATCAGGAGAAGAGCAGAGTATGGACTGTACAACAAGCTGATGGTGGAGCTCAGGAACGAAGACACTCGGGCATTCCAGAACTTCATGAGGATGCCTCCAGCCATGTTTGACGAAGTTGTGCAGCGGCTGACATCCAGGTTGACCAAGGCAAACACCAACTTCCGGCCCAGCCTGGAACCTGGGCTCAAGGTGGCACTCACTCTGCACCACCTGGCCTCAGGGACCACCTACAAAAGCATGCAGTATGACTGGAGGGTGCCACACAACACCATCGGCATTGTGGTCAGAGAAGTGGTGCAGGCCATCATCGAAGAATACAAGGAGGAGCTCCTCCAGTGCCCCTCCACTGAAGAAGGATGGAAGAAAGTTGCAGAGCAGTGGTATCAGAGGTGGAACTTCCCACACACCGTTGGAGCCATCGATGGCAAGCATGTGGCCTGCAAAGCTCCAGCCAAATCGGGCTCCACTTATTTCAACTACAAGGGCTTCTTCAGCATCGTCCTCTTCGCCATGGTCGATGCTGACTACAAATTCAAGTACATCGATGCTTCAGGCTACGGCTCATCTTCAGATGCCCAGGTATACAATGCCAGTCACCACAAGGAGGGACTGGAAGGCAACCTCATTGTGGGCTTCCCAGATCCAGACCCCCTGCCCAACGACACGCAAGATGTGCCCTACTTCATCATGGGGGATGACGCCTTCTCCCTCAGAACCTACCTCATGAAGCCATACACTTCCAGACTCCTGACCCGTGAAGAGAGGATCTTCAACTACAGGCTGTCCAGGGCAAGGTGGGTGGTGGAGAACGCCTTTGGCATCCTGGCCAACAGGTTCCAGGTACTTCTCACCACCATGCAGCATCGTCCAGAGACCGTGACGAGGATCGTGGAAGCTTTCTGCATCCTGCACAATCTCATGCGCACCCGCTACCCAGTCTTGCAGAAGAGACTCATGGACTGTCAACAAGGCAATGGGGAGAAGGAGCCTGGGGAATGGAGGCAAGGGCGAAACCTGATCGACACTGAGGATGTGCAAGGCCACAACAGAGCCTCACGGGGAGGGAAGAAGCAGCGCAACCTCCTGAAACACTGGTGCAACTCCCCAGCTGGAGCGGTGGAGTGGCAAGACAGGATGGTAGATGTTTAATGGATGCTTCCTTCAGCCTGTCTCATCACACGGATGAGATTGTGCCATGTATGTTGGGTAGGCCTACAATGAACAGGGCGTTTAATAAAGAGTTGTGTTTGTGTTCAAATGTGTGGATCAATGCTTTCATTGTTATTGATAAAAAAGGGCCATAGGTGTGGCACCTGGGAGGGTAGACCATACAGTCCCACTATGATTGCACTGGAGGTTTATCTATCCCACAGCTATTAGCCATCCCACAGGTATCCCTGCTCATTCCTCAGGTATCCCTGCCCACCCCACTGCTATCTTAACCCATCCCACAAGTATGCAAAGGCTTAAGCCAATTCTAAAAGTTTCACCAAGACTTTATTAAAAAAAACAAATGAAGGAAGTATGTGAATCAAAGATAAACTTTATTGAACAACAAGCTGTGAAAAAAAAATGACCCAAGTCAAGTGTCCACATAAATTCCACAGGTAGCCAACTACCCGGTCTCTGGCACTCTTCTTGGTCACTCGGAGGTGTGCCCAGTCTCAGGGGTGAAGGGTCCAGGTGCTGTGGTGGTGTGTGGTGCTGGAGTGCCTGGCCTCGAGAGGACAACAGGGGATGGTGTGTTGAGAAAGCTCTTGGACAGCTGGCTCAGCCCCGTGATGCTGAGAGGTCCTTCCTCCATGCCATGGGGTGTCAGCCCCAGTACTGATGACAGATTTACTGAGGCCGGGCTTGGCTGTGGGGTGGAGGAAGTAGTAGTGTAGTGGGGCTGTCTGCTCTGCAGCTGGGTGAGGACTGGCGTGGGTGGCATCATTGGCGTGGGTGGCATCACTATTATCGGTGGCATCATTGGCGAGGGTGGCATCGGTGGCCTCAGTGGAACAGGTGGCAACAGTGTCACCCGATGACTTTGTGCCTGGACTGGGAAGGGCTGCTGCCTGTGCTGCTGAACCTCCTGGTGGCCATAGCCCTGGTAGGTGAGGGCCTGTGGGAAGCCTTGGAATGGGAGGTACATCACCTGGGGTGGAGGAGCAGACCTGGACTGGGTGGGAGCAGGTTCCTTTGGGTTTGGAGGGTTGTGAAGCAGCTCGGTGATCTGGTCCTTCACCAGCTGGTACTGTGGATCCGCCATTTCCTTGAAGGTCTGGTTGACATAGGTGAGGAAGGGCTTGCGGTTGGAGGATGATGAGTCGGTGTGGACCAGCTGAGAGAAGAGATCTATGCTGGTGCTGATGGTGTCCCTGATCTCCAGCAGGAAATTGTGGCTCTGCCCCTCCTGCTGTCCGGCTCTCTGCCTTTCTGCGGAGGTGGAGCTGGGTGGTGGTGGATGCGGCTAGGACTGTGGTGGACTCAATGTCTCCTTTCTCCCACCGCACCAGGGAGTCCTCTACGCACTCCACCATGCTTACCACACCTGTCTGCAGGTTCTCCGCCGTGGCACGCTCCACAGAAACCTGCCTGGAGACAGGGACTGACTCTCGGCCGGAAGAGGACTGGCTCTCAGCAGGCTGCCGGAGAGAGAGGGTCATGTTGGTGCTCCTCGGTGGCGGACCTCACCCTCCAGGAAGCTGCACCTGGCCATGATGTAGGTCTCTCTGTCTGTCAGCTTCACAGTGGCCTGGTCAGATTTCTTCAGGTGCCGCTTCCCGTACCAGGTGTGCATGTGCTTCCACCAGCCGAGGAGCACCTCCGAAGTGTAACCCATACTCTCTACCCTCTCTCTCCAAGCAGCCTGCTTCCTTTTGGTGTCCCTGTACAGCCGGTGTCCCTTCCCCCACAGATAGTTGTTCTCTCTCAGCCTCTCCAGCACCTTATCCTCGTGCGCCTCCTCAATATAGTATTGCCTCCTCTCCCGTTGTCGCATATGCCTCTTCCTCCCTTTGGCTGGACCAGATGGGCCCTCATCAGAGGGGCTCCCAGGTAGTAGGGGTTGCTCCTCCACACCACCACCACCAGCAGCAGCAGCAGCAGCAGCAGCACCAGCAGAATCATCATCATCATCATCATCATCATCATCATCATCCTCACCAGCAGGATCATAATCATCATCATCATCATCATCAGCAGCAGCAGCAGCAGCAGCAGCAGGATCAGCAGCAGCAGCAGCACCAGCAGCGGCAGCAGGATCAGCAGCAGCAGCAGGACCAGCAGGACCAGGATCAGCAGCAGCAGAGTAAGCACCAGCAGGGCCAGCAATTCCAGGAGCACGAGCAGGACCAGAAGCACGAGCAGGATGAACAGGACGAGCAAGACCAGGAGCATGAGCAGTACGAGCAAGTCCAGGAGCACGAGCAGGTCGAGCAGGACCAGCAGGACCAGCAGCAGCTTCAACAGAGTAAGCCCCAGCAGAAGCCCCAGCACCAGCAGAAGCACCACCACCAGGAGCAGTTTCAGCAGAAGCCCCAGCAGAAGCAGAGTCAGGGGCAGGGGGCGGGAGGTTGGCCCTGTCCCTCTTGCCAGGGATGGCGGCAGGTTGCTGAGGCTTTCGCTTCCTCCCCATGGTTGTGGGGTTGCTGGCTGGCAGGGTGGATGGCAGGCAGGAAGGCTGGCAGGAAGGCTGGCAGGAAGGCTGGCAGGAAGGCTGGCAGGAAGCCAGGCAAAAAGGCTGGCAGGCAGGCACCAAGGCTGGCAGGAAGCCTGGCAGGTAGGCTGTCAGGAAGGCTGGCAGGAAGCCTGGCAGGAAGGCTGACAGAAAGCCTGGCAGGCCGGCAGGCACCAAGGCTGGCTGGAAGGCAGGCTGGCAGCAAGGCTGGCAGGCAGGCATGCAGGCAGGGCAGGCAAGGAACTCGAAGTGTCCAGCAGCAGGTCTTTCCTCGGAATGCTGGCCACGTGCGAGCTGCTTCCCTTTATATCTGGGGGGCTTACGTAATGCTTCCCCCCCGCATGCGCAATTAATGCTCGGCATCCATTCTGCTTCCACTGTGAATCCGCTAGGCTTCCGCTGTGCATCCGCTTTATCCGCTGTGCATCCGCTGTGCATCCGCTTCATCCGTTCGGTGTCTGTTCTGCATCTGCTGTATCCGTTCCTCGTCTGCTTCGCTGAGTCCCCCCGGAAGCCCTGCGGTTGCGCCATCCGCTCCCATCCGCTTCCATCCGCTGGGCTTCCATTCCGCATCCGCTTTGCATCCGCCCTGCGTCCTCCCCGCGTCCGTGTTATCCGCTCTGGTTATGCAAATTTTTTCCCCTTTTAAGAGCGGAAAACAACGGATGGAACATTTTGCTCGTCCGCTGTGTCCTTTTTGCATCCATTGGCCAGTGTGACATGGGCTTAAGATCAGATGCAGCAAGTTACAGCAGATGAAAAAAAGAAGCTAAAGAATAAAAACTCCAAAGAACACCTGATCAAGAAATAACTGAGAAACAAGGAAGATTAGGGAACCATCACAAATACTAAAGCAGCAAAAAACAGCTATAGCCAAGATCAGCGGAAACAAAGCTTGAATTTCCCACTATGCCAGAATCTTCCAGTTTAGTCAAGTCAGAAACATTTCTACCAATCCATCAAATTAATCCTCAGGTTATCATCCAGACTCTTTTCAAAATTAAGTGACACCTTTAAGGAAAAATGAGCTAGAAGAATTTTGCCAGACATCTCAAGGATAACAACATATAGGTTTGCTTGGAATTGTACATTAGCTGCATTAGTTGTATTGAGATACTGAGACTATATCTTATAGAATTATTTGAGATTCATTTGAAACTGTTGATTCTTAGAAAGTGTCATCTCTTCACTGTCACTTGTTGTCTGAATTTGTGTTTTTCCTAACTGATAAGACTCCAGAGAACTAACAAGAGGTTGGGTCAGAATGGTACTTTGGGCATCCATGAAAAAGGTCAGGTGTTGTCTCTAGCTTTACAGATTATTTTTTACAGATTAATAAAGTTAGAAGGGACCTTGCAGGTTATCTCGTCCAATCCCCACCCAAGCAGGAGATCCTACACCATTTCTGACAAATGGCAGTCCAATTTCTTCTTGAAAGCTTCCAGTGATGAAGCTCCCACAACTTCCAAAGGCAATCTGTTTCATTGGTTGATTGTTCTCACTGTCAGAAAAATTCTCCTTATTTCTAGGTTGAATCTCTAGTTGATCAATTTCCATTCATTATTCCTTGTCTGGCCTTCAGGTGCCTTGGAAAATAGCTTGACCCCTTCCTCTCTGTGGCAGCTGCTCAGATATTGGAATGCTATCATGTCTCCCCTGGTCCTCTCTTCATTAGACTTCAGCCATGCTCTGAAACAGTTAAAGCCAAACCTGGACAGGTAGGCCCTACTTAGTTCTGTCTTTATCACATTTCATTTGGATTATTGCAATGTGCTGTGAATTTCTTTATTCTCATTGTAGTGTGTCTGTTTGATTTTCTAATTTCTTTGTCATTTTGTTTGTTTTTAATCCTCTTACTTGCCAGGGTTTGTGTGGTGTTCACTCTTTATGGCTTTGAGCCACATATAAGTCTCAGTAAGTAAATAAAATAATTAATAGTCTATTTTGTGATTCCCTAGAATTATTATATGGTCAGCATAACTATCATATGGTCATACATAATTTATTTTTTATTACTTTTATTTCATTAAAGGAATATTGACATTACTTATTTATGTATTTACTTAATGAGATGATATTCCATTGCAATCTAGTGATTTTCATAGCCTTACATGATGTAAAATATAGAAAAGCATTTAAAATATCCATGGAATAGTTAAAGTGATAAGTTGAATAATGGTTATAAAAGCTGCCAAACAAGATAAACAGAATAAAATAGAGCAAAAAAGATTAAAAAGAATAAAAGATGGAGAGACACTGTGTGAGCTTTGCAGAATGATCCCCAAATATTCTGTTTTTAAGATTTTTCTGAAAACCAACAGAGAGGAGGCTACTCTTACCAGGAAGCTATTCAAAAGCCCTGGCACCCCCATGGGGACACTAATTCTCGCTTTGTCACCTTCTTCCTTTTAGAAGTGGACTATGAGTAGTTTTTCCTGCATGATCTATTCTAGAATGTAAATCAGGCCAATTCTGCCTGAAGCAGACAGAGCTGCAGGTCCATTGGTCCCAAGCCATGAAGAGTTTTATACGTCAAAAAGAGCACTTTAAATGCTACCAGACTGACAGATTGTTAGAATAAAGAGGATAATCTTGAAAATATCCATTTTCAAGGCAATGAGTGCATAAACATTGCAGAAAGCCAGATGAGAGTATAGGGCCTTGGGAATAACTTAGCCATCCCCAAATTCATATCGAGATAGAAGAAGAGGAGGATAAGGAACACATTTGATTTTGCAAAATTGTATTACCACAGCCAATCTTAATTAAAGTAGTTTCAGGCATATCTCATTTCATTTTCTTAATCTGGTTCAGCTTGTAAGGCTGATTATTACTTGTTTAAAACCTTGAGTTCCAATCAGTCCATAAGCTACCTTTTGGATCCTTTCTTTCTGAGTAGTCTTTAAAGGGAGCTCCATGTTGAGTGTCTTGCATCTATTATATATCTGAAGAATACTGAATCATCATAGACTTGGATGGTATCTAATTGGTAAATAGTCCATTCTCAGTGCACAATCTGTTAAGTTTTGAATAGATCCTGCTTCTGTTTTAAGGGGAACTTCATGAGATAATGTATTCCGTTAGTTGACATTTCTTATTGTTCTGTCCGGAAAGAAGCGTGTGAGACTGGGTTCCAAACAACAGCTATTTATTAAACTCGCAAGCTAAACGTATACGGAACAGTAGCCCAAGCTGCGGCAGCTCTTTTTATAACAGCTTGCCTGCGGCTTGTGGCCAATGACACTCTTTTGACAGTTCCTGACATTTGGCGGGCTTCCCGGATTGGTTCTTAAATAACCAATCCGCGAGTGGCCTTTTCGGCCAATCAGAAAGAGGAACTTGGAAGTTTCATACAGAGCACCCCTCCCCCCTTAGTTCAGTCCAACGTGCATTACGTAATCACGCAGGTAGGTGGGGCTTTTTCTAGTCCTGGTTGACCTGCTCAGTCGTGGCGTGCTCTTCGAGCGGTTCGGACAGGATCGCTGTTTCTCTGGTCCTTCTCCATGGAACCTCCCAGAAGGGTGAGTCAGCATTGCCGCTAACGCCTGAGTCTCTCAGGTCGGTTGAGATGGCTCTGCCACTCCCTCCTGGTTTGACTGGGTTGGTCGAGCTGGCCTGGCTGCCTTCTTCCAGGAAGGCCTCGCTAAGCTCTTCTGCTCCCGGATTTCTTTCTTGGGGTTCATCTAACCATGAGTGCTCTTTTTGTTTAGTTAAATTGTCTTTTTGTAGTGTTTGTTGTCTTGTTATGGGAGGTTCGTCTCTTCCTTTTTTATTTATTTGTATTCCCCCCCCCCCTTGGTTGTTTTTAGGTCAATATTTATTTTTGATTCTATAGTGTTTTTCTGTTCAAGGTGGCAGGAACGAAGCTGGTATATGTGCCACTTCCATTCCCTAGACAGTAGGACCGGGGCCCTGTAATTTGGGTGATGGTGGTGGGAAGCCACATTGGGTCCCTGGTGAGATTTTTGGCATAGACCAGGTCGCCGATTTCAAACATACGGTATTTTCTGGAGGAATCAGGGGGCTTGTCCCAGGTGTAAGTGAGGTGCAATCTGTCCAGATAGCAACGTAGTTTCCTACCCATTAGGAGTTCAGCTGGGCTTTTGTTGGTTGTGCTGCTAGGGGTAATTTGCTGAAAAGTTAGTAGTTGGTTTAGTTTGTCTTGTACGTCCCCCTTGTCCATTCTTTCTAGGCCCTCTTTAGTGTACCGGACCATGCGTTCAGCCCTGCCGTTCGCAGCTGGATGGGCTGGCGCAGTTAAGGCATGTCGGATACCCTGGGCAGCCAGATATTGTTTGAATTGCAAAGCTGTAAATTGGGGCCCATTATCTGAAACCAGTACATCAGGTAGCCTATGTGCTGCAAAGAGTTTGTCTAGCTGTTTCATTACAGCTTCGGTGGTTGTGGAAGCCATGAGGATGACTTCCAACCAGTTCGAGTATGCATCCACGACTATCAGAAATGTGTTTCCCTTTGTTGGCCTGCAAAGTCAAAACATAGTCTAGACTATGGACCCTGAGGAGTTTCCCAATCTCTTACTGGTGCCTGTTCGAGGGTAGGCCTCGATTTTTGACAGTCATGGTATGTTGCAACCCAGCGTTCAATGTCTTTATCCAGCCCTGGCCACCAGACGTAACTCCTGGCCAGGGCTTTCATTTTGACTATGCCTGGATGCCCCTTGTGCAACATGCCCAGAACATCTTCCTGGAGACTGTTCAGAATCACCACCCTGTCACCCCATAGAATGCACCCTTTTTCTATGGATAGTTCGGTCTGTCTGGTACGAAATGGTTTAAAAGTCTCAGTTTTGTTCTCCTCTGGCCAGCCTTTACCTACCCAATTTAATATGCGCGCTGTCAAAGGGTGTTTAGCTGTGGCTCTCACAACGTCTGCTGCAGTCAGTGGCAGGTCCGGGCAGATCTCAAGCTGAAGTGTGGAGGTAGTTGGTGCAGGATCATCTTCTGTGATGGGTAGTGGGGAACAGCTCAGGGTGTCCGTGTGTGTGATGGCTTTGACGGGTCAGTGAACCAGCATGTAGGAGTAGGCAGCGAGGAACTCAGACCACCTCGTCATTCTAGGTGACAGAATGCTCAGGGTTGGCTTGTTTCCTGCCAGGATTCCAAGAAGGGGCTTGTGATCAGTTATTATTGAAAAAGTTCTACCACAAAGGTACTCATGGAATCTTTTGACTCCGGTGATGATTGCAAGGACTTCTCTATCGAGTTGGCTATAATTGCGTTCCGATTTGGAGAGTGTCTTGGAGTAAAAGGTGGCTGGTGCCTCTCTGCCATCTGATAGCTGGTGGCGCCAACCCCAAAATGTGATGCATCAGGATGGCGCCAACCCCAAAATGTGATGCATCACAGGTGACCGTCAAGGACAGGGTATTGCTATACTGGATGAGAACGGTGTTGGACGTTAATAGATCTTTGATACCCTGGAAAGCTTTTTGTTCCCAGTGGCCCCATGTCCAAATGGCTTTTTTATCTAGCAGTCGATGTAGGGGTTCTGCTATTGTTGCCTTATGGGGCAGGAACACGTTGTAAAAATTTATGAGGCCTAGGAATGCTTGAAGTTCAGTTTTGTTCCTGGGCCTAGGAGCATCTTTGATAGCCTTCACTTTTTTGGGGGTAGGGTGAATGCCTCGTTCATCGATTAAATAGCCCAAAAACCCGACCTGGTTGGTGGCTAATTCACATTTCTCTCTTTTTACTTTGAGGCCTGCTTTTCTAAAAACATAAGAAAGTGATCTCTCTTGCTCAGGTCAGATCGCCGCGTGCTTCAGTCTCACCTTCTATGACGATCGCACCTTTGTCGCCAGAGTTCTGTCCGGAAAGAAGTATGTGAGACCGGGTTCCAAACAACAACTATTTGTTAAACTCGCAAGCTAAACGTATACGGAACAGTAGCCCAAGCCTCGGCAGCCCTTTTTATAGCGGCTTGCCTGCGGCTTGTGGCCAATGACACTCTTTTGACAGTTCCTGCCATTTGGCGGGCTTCCCGGATTGGTTCTTAAATAACCAATCCACAAGTGGCCTTTTCGGCCAATAAAAAATTGGAACTTGGAACCTAACCCAAGTTTCATACAGAATCATACTTATCATCAGGAATTCCTCCTAATACTGACTTTGTATTTCCTTGTAATTTCAGCCTATTATTTCTGGTTCTATTCTCAAGGAACAGGTCTACTCCCTCTTCTATGTGATTATCCTCTGGATGACTAAACACCTAATTTTATTTTCTAGAAATTAAAAATGTTCAGTTTATTCAAGTATCCTCATAGGATTTGGTTCCCAGCCTTCTCATTACCCCTAGCCCTCCTCTGAATTAACTCCAACACTATGATCTTTGTCTTAAATCTGTTTCTTTTGAATAATTTTTAGACTTCCAGGTTTGTTTGTTATTTCAGCCATCCTAAAAGATTTGGATTCCTATGTTAAGACATCATGTTCTGTTTCTTTCCCATACTATCTTCATTGGTATACAACTATGTAAGATTTAAATGGTACTCCCTACTGGTATTGCTGGTATAGTTGCATGCCAATTTCTCAGTCTCCTTTCCTCACTCATGTTTCTTTCTTTGTCTCCTGCATTGTTGGCCCAGTCCTTGACAGAAGATTTCATACTTGGCTTTTGATACTTTTTGTCTTGTTCTAGTCTCAATGAAATTGACAAGATGACTGCTAAATTCCTCTTTCTTAGTGTTTGTGAGATGTAATCCATTTTTTTTCCAGAAGTCCTTCAGCTGAAACCATGGTTTAGGAACCCAAACTCTTTGCAGTGGCACAATTTATATTATTGACTTTTGCAGTATTGTTATTTCATCTTATGCCTTGACCCTTAACTAAGGAGACTGTTGAAAACACTACTTGCCCTCTAAATTCTTTTACCTTTTTGTTCAGAGCTTCATAATTTCTAGCAATCTATTCCCACTTCCTTTTGGCAGTGTTGAAACAGATAGACTTAGAATTTCAACAATCTTAGCAGCCTGTCTTTCACATTCTGGATTTGGGCATCTGAAATACAATACACTGTCCACAACATCACATCAAGTTTGCTTCCTGTAGCCATGGTTTCTCTCAGCAGCAAATCATCCATTAACCAACACAGCACTTTTTTCTCCAAGATTGGATTTCTTTGAATCATAGGTGGCATAAAAGTCTTCTACTCTGTTTTGTGAAGCCAAAGCTGGTAAGGCTTGTTCAAGTCTATCTACTATAGCAGCATATAAATTTGAGAAAGTAAATAACTGTTAAAGAATGTAAAGTTGTTACCCATGTTCCATAAAATTTGGATCCGAAATACCACAATGTAGGCCTGTTATTGACATTAAAACAGGGATGGAGAAGTTCTGACTCTTCAGATGTTTTTGAACAATTGAGCAACATTTAGAAAGCTAGAAGTTCCACTCCTTTCTAAGCACTGAAAAAAAGTTAAAGGTCTAGCCTGTATAAAAATAAGGTATTGGGGGAGGGGAATTTGAGGGGAGGGGGAAATAAAAGGAAATGTTGCCATGGCAGTTTCATTATAGAGCACACTGCAGCTTTCACAGTTCCATAATAATGAGGTTATGTACATCAGTTCCATAAAAAAATCTGTAGGAATGATTTTAGCCTATATGGTTTTAAACACCAACTTTTATTTCAGATTATTTTCTTGAAATCAGTACCCTCAACCTGAGATGGAGTCATCCGAAAGTTAATGGTTAGGAAAATATGTCAGTCGCCATGCCATACACGTGCTCATGCATATATACAATGGTAGCATTGCAAGGATAACAATTCTCTTCATCCTGAGGCAAAAATTTAAGTTCAACAGAATGGAAAATTCTGATGTCACACCTCTGCAGATTGCTCTCTATTAGGAATAATGTTATAGGTCTGGTCATCTAAATACATAATTTATATGGATAAATCCACCCAAAATAATTTTGGAGGAGAGTGGAAATGTTGAGATGTAGCTGTTTTTTCTTTTTCTTTTTAAATCTTTGCAAGGTTGGCAGTATTTTGGCATCAGTCCAGCCAGTTACACATGTTTAAGGCCTATTGATTTAGATCACACTTAAACATGTGGTCTGGACTAAAGCCAAGGTTTAGCACACCAAGACCTTATAAAGGTATTTTTCTGCAATATGAATAAGGCTAAAATGGAGAAGGAATGTGGATGAACAAGCAATCTTCACCCAACTCCTCTTCAGGTCCACCTCCTTTTTAAAAAAATCTTGCTCACTAGTGCCAAAATCTGAAAAGAAGTTACAGTACATTTGACCTCAATAATGTTATCCATGGGATCCCAGACTGGTAGGGTTGTAAATATTAAAAATGCATCAGTAGCCTCTTTTTAGAATTCTCCTGGACTACAACTGGAAACATTACTGGACCAAACTGTAATTTTTGTGATTGAGTAAAACATTTGGAAACATATTATAGATTTGGCCCATGATACTGAATATGACTTATTTTCTCAAATTTGTCTCAAGCCATCGGAATGGGTATAAGTAGGATACTAAAAAGAGCAGTTTGGGGCATCAATTCTTGAGAGACTGGGGCCTTGGAATTAGCTGTTCTAATTTTGGTTCTAAATCTGATCTGAGTTTTACAGCTGTCATATTTACATTGTGTATTTAAAGTCAGCTCTCACATTCCATTGCATGCTAAATAATATTGCCTCCCCTTTAAATAGGACCTTGTGCCATGCAAATTACTTGACTGTCTACATTCAAAATTAAAAACAAATCTGGAAAATTGGAGGGGGGAAGCCAAGGTAATGTAAAGCCTGCAAATTATGAGCTAATAAGTTTCAAATATTGTGCACAGCTATTTACTCTGCAGTTCAATAAAGAATATTGTTACTATGGCAACTACAACATCACATCACCAATATGCAATTTTGAAGATGCAGATCTTTTCTTCCCCTGCTTTTTTAAAAAACAAAAAAGACATTTAGCAATATGGCATTTGAGCTGCCGGGTTTTAAACATGTTTTTAAATTATTTTTTGTAAAAGTGACAAACAACTAGCTGGGTTTTGAAAAAAGAGAAACAGTTGAAAAAGAAAATGACTAGGATTTTTGTCCAATTTATTTTTTATTTTATTAAATGTCAGGTATGGATTTAATGAGCCTTATATCGTAAAGCATCTATTTGCTTCATTTTGGAGGCACATTTCATCTAGGATAGTTGTACTCTCTAGTTTAATGAGTTCCCTAGAACAATGTGAAATTAAACCTTAGAATAGGAGAGTTTAAAAATGAAACCCAATTTGGCCAAAATAATGCAAAAGCCAAAGCTAAAGAAATAGAAGTACTTTGTTTCATCTTGCAGATTATCTAAATATGCCATAACTGAATCATAGAAGTTCTTGTATATCCAAAAATTCAAACAGAATAACATCGCATAATCAAGTCAAGGGGCATTGTTAAGAAATTCTGAAAACCAAACAGGTGCCAGGGTTCCAAGTAACAGCTCAAATGAAATCTTCAGGGTTGCCAACAGGCACATTTCAGAGAAAAAAAATAGAAATCTATACGAATTAAACAGGCCAAAAAAGGAGAAAAGAAAGGAAAGGAAAGGAAGGGAAAGGAAAGGAAAGGAAAGGAAAGGAAAGGAAAGGAAAGGAAAGG
>BLBF01000005.1:35184565-35204832 GCA_015471245.1 Laticauda colubrina | reverse complement strand
GCATTGATATACAATTGAAAGCACATAAATGATACATAGTTACAACAATGCTTATAAACTCGGGTTGAATTGGCTTCATTTCATGCATGATTCATTTTTACACCAAGCCTTATTTTGACAAAAAAAAAAAACACTGTTCTGCTCAGAAGAGAAGCCCTGAGAACATTCAGCAGTTCTAGATCCAAAGTTCTATGGTTGGACTTTTTAAAATGTTCTTGCCATACTCAAAGATCTGGCTATCATAGGCAGATCAAACTAACTCTTCCCCCTAAATACAGCTCATCTTCACTCAAAATATTTGTTTTGCAGAGTCCTTTCATTGTTCTCATTCTTTTTAATCAGTGTAATGTCTTGTCTTCTCTCTTTTAGGAAAAGATTGGACAACCAGAATGGTATAGGGTCTGCTGCTTATGCAGGGGATTGGACCAGAAGACCTCCAAGGTACCTTCCAATTTGATTATTCTCATCTGATCAAACCCAGAATCAGACTATATTAGACCAGACAGAACTCTATCAGAACAACATATAAAAGTCAAAATATGTCTCCTCTCCTTCCTGGATTTTTCATTTTCATTGCCATACCTACAAATGATAATCTAAAGGCCCTGTCACACTGGCCGACGGATGCAAAACGTTAGTAAAAAGGACACAGAGGACGAGAAAACTGTTCCATCCATTGTAATCCGCTCTCAAAAGGAGCAAAATTTGCATAACCAGAGCGGATAACACGGAAAGGAATGGACGGGGAGAGGACGCAGGGCGGATGGAAAGCGGATGCGGAACGGAAGCCTAGCAGATGAAAGCGGATGGGAGCGGATGGCACATCCGCTCGGCTTCTGGGTGGCAGTAGCAAAGCGGATGCGGAATGGATACAGCGGATGCAGAACGGACGCCGAGCGGATGAAGCGGATGCACAGCAGAAGCCTAGCGGATGCCTAGCGGAAGCCAAGTGGATGCCTAGCGTTCACTGCGCATGCGAGGAGGATGCATTGAGTCAGCCCCACAGATATAAAGGGAGGCAGCTCCCAAGCAGGTCAACATTCAGAGGAAAGACCTGCTTCCAGACACATCAAGTGCCTTGCCAGCCTGCCCTGCATGCCTGCCTGCCAGCCTTACTGCCAGCCAGCCTGCCAGCCTGCCTGCCAGCCTTGGTGCCTGTCTTCCTGCCAGCCTTCCAGCCAGCCTTCCTGCCAGCCAGCAACCCCACAACCATGGGGAAGAAGAGAAAGCCTCAGCCATCTGCTGCCAGCTCTGGCAAGATGGACCCTCCCACCCCCTGGCCCTCACTCTGCTTCTGCTGGGGCTTCTGTAGCACGGGCTCGCTCTTCTGCGGCTGAGGCTTCTGCTGCTTCTGCTTCTGCAGGAGCTGATGATACTGCTTATGGTGGTGGTGCTTCTGCTCGTGCTTACTCTGCTGATGCTGCTCATGGCGGTGGTGCTTCTGCTCGTGCTTACTCTGCTGATGCTACTTCTGGCGGTAGTGCTTCTGCTGATGCTGCTTCTGGAGGAGCTGATGATGCTGCTTCTGGAGGTGGTGCTTCTGCTGGTGCTTACTCTGCTGTAGCTGCTCCTCATACTACTGGTCCTGCTGGTCCTGCTCGTGCTCCTGGTCTTGCTCGTCCTGCTGGTCCTGCTCGTGCTCCTGGTCTTGCTAGTCCTGCTCATCCTGCTGGTCCTGCTCATGCTCATGCTCCTGGTCCTGCTCATGCTCCTGGTCTTGCTCGTCCTGCTGGTCCTGCTGGTCCTGCTCGTGCTCCTGGTCCTGCTCATGCTCCTGGTTCTGCTGGTGCTCCTGGTGCTGCTGGTGCTTATTCTGCTGCTGATGATCCTGGTCCTGCTGGTGCTGGTGCTGGTGGTGCTGCTGCTGCTGATGATGATAATCCTGCCTGTGCTGCTGCTGCTGGTGGTGTGGAGGAGCAGCCCCTACAACCTCGAAGCCCCTCTGATGAGGGCCCATCTGGTCCTGCCAAAGGGAGGAAGAGGCATATGCGAGAATGGGAAAGGAGGCAATACTCCATTGAGGATGAACACGAGGATGAGGTGCTGGAGTGGCTGAGAGAGAATGACTATCTATGGTGGAAGGGACACAGGCTCTACAGGGACACCAAAAGGAAGCAGGCTGCTGGGAGAGAGAAGGCGGAGAGTCTGGGCTACACTTCGGAGGTCCTCCTCAGCTGGTGGAAGAACATGCACACCTAGTACGGGAAGCTGCACCTCAAGAAATCTGGCCAGGCCACGGTCAAGCTGACAGACAGAGAGACCTACGTGATGGCCAGGTGCAGCTTTCTGGAGGGTGAGATCCACCACCGAGGAGCAGCCCCTCTCACAACCCTCTCTCTCCGGCAGCCTGCTGAGAGCCAGTCCTCTTCTGGCCGAGAGTCAGCTCCTGTCTCCAGGCAGGTTTCTGTGGAGCGTGCCATGGCGGAGAACCCACGGACAGTTGTTTTAACCATGGCGGAGCATGTGGAGGACTGCCTGGTGCGGTGGGAGAAAGGAGATGGCACTTCCACCACAGTCCTACCCACATCCACCCCCCAGCTCCACCTCCACAGAAAGGCAGAGAGCCAGACAGGAGGGGCAGAGCCACACTGTCCTGCTGGAGATCAGGGACACCATCCACACTAGCAGAGATCTCCTCTCTCAGCTGGTCAGCACCGACTCCTCATCCTCCAACTGCAAGCACTTCCTCACCTATGTCAGCCAGACCCTCAAGGACATGGCGGAACCCCAGCACCAGGTGGGGAACGACTGGATCATCGAGCTGCTTCACAACCCTCCAGATCCAGAGGAACTTGCTCCCACACAGTCCAGGTATGCTCCTTCACCCCAGGTGATGTCCCTCCCATTCCAAGGCTTTCCACAGGCCCTCACCTACCAGGGCTATGGCTACCAGGAGGTCCAGCAGCACAGGCAGCAGCCCTTCCCAGCCCAGGCACAGGCTTATTGGATGCCACCGTTGCCACCGGTTCCACTGATGCCACCGATGCCACCCATGCCACTGATGCTACCGACAACACCGATGCCACCCACGCCAGTCCTCACACAGCTGCAGACCAGACAACCCCACTACACTGCTCCTTCCTCCACCCCACAGCCAAGCCTGGCCTCAGTACATCTGTCATCGGTATTGGGACTGACACCTCATGGCATGGAGGAAGGAGCTCTCAACATCATGGGGCTGAGCCAGCTGTCTGAGAGCTTCCTCAACACACCGTCACCTGTTGTCCTCTCGGGGCCAGGCACTCCAGTGGGGCTTCAGACCAGCACTTCAGCAGCAGCCACCTCCACAGCACGTGGACCCTTCACCCCTGAGACTGGGCACACCTCCGAGTGACCGATAAGAGTGCCAGAGACTGGGTTGCTACCTGTTGACTTTATTTGGACACTTGACTTGGGTCATTTTTCTTTTACAGCTTGTTATTAATGAAGATTATGTTTGCTTCACACACTTGCCTCATTTATTTTATTAAATAAATTTTGGTGGAAACTTTTAGAAATGGTTAAAGCCTTTGCATGCTTGTGGGATGTGTAAGGATAGCAGTGGGGTGGGCAGGGATACCTTTGGGATGGGTAATAGCTGTGGGATGGGCAGGGATACCTGTGGGATGGGCAGGGATACTTTTGGGATGGGTAATAGCTGTGGGATAGATAAGCCTCCAGCGCAAGCATAGTGGGACTGTATGGTCCACCCTCCCAGGTGCAAAACCTATGGCCCTTTATTATCAATAATAATGTAATAATCATCCACACATGTCAACATAAACACAACTCTTTATGAAACAACCTGTTCATTGTAGGCCAACCCAAGATACATGGCCCAATCTCATCCATGTGATGAGACAGGCTGAAGAAAGCATCCATTAAGCATCTATCATCCTGTCTTGCCACTCCACTGCTCCAGCTGGGGAATTGCATCAGTGTTTCAGGAGGTTGCGCTGCTTCTTCCCTTCACATGAGGCTCTGTTGGAGCCTTGCACATCCTCAGTGTCTATCAGGTTTTGCCCTTGCCTCCATTCCCCAGGCTCCATGTCCCCATTGCCTTGTTGGAGGTCCACAAGCCTGTTTTGCAAGACTGGGTAGCAGGTGCGCATGAGATTGTGCAGGATGCAGCAAGATTCCACGATCCTCCTCACGGTCTCTGGGCGATGCTGCATGGTGGTGAGAAGTACCTGGAACCTGTTGGCCAAGATGCCAAAGGTGTTCTCCACCACCCGCCTTGCCCTGGACAGCCTGTAGTTGAAGATCCTCTCTTCACGGGTGAGGCATCTGGAGGTGTAGGGCTTCATGAGGTAGGTTCTGAGGGAGAAGGCGTCATCCCCCACGATGAAGTAGGGCACATCTTGTGTGTCGTTGGGCAGAGGGTCTGGATCTGGGAAGCCCATGATGAGGTTGCATTCCAAACCCTCCTTGAGGTGACTGGCGTTATATACCTGGGCAACTGAATATGAGCCGTTGCCTGAAGCATCGATGTACATGAACTTGTAGTCAGCATCGACCATGGCGAAGAGGACGATGCTTAAGAAGCCCTTGTAGTTGAAATAAGTGGACCCTGACTTGGCTGGCGCTTTGCAGGCCACGTGCTTCCCATCTATGGCTCCAACGGTGTGTGGGAAGTTCCACCTCTGATACCACTGCTCTGCAACTTTCTTCCATCCTTCTTCAGTGGAGGGGCACTGCAGTAGCTCCTCCATGTATTCTTTGATGATGGCCTGCACCACTTCTCTGACCACAATGCTGATGGTGTTGGATGGCACCCTCCAGCTGTACTGCATGCTCCTGTAGGTGGTCCCTGAGGCCAGGTGGCACAGAGTCAGTGCCACCTTGAGCCCAGGGTCCAGGCTGGGCTGGAAGTTGGTGTTTCCCTTGGTCAACCTGGGTCTCAGCCACTCCACAACTTCGTCAAACATGGCTGGAGGCATCCTCATGAAGTTCTGGAATGCACGAGGGTCTTCGTTCCTGAGCTCCACCATCAGCTTGTTGTACAGTCCGTACTCTGCTCTTCTCCCGATCCATCTTCGGACCCAGACGCTTCTTGGCCGCCTCCTTTTCTTCCCGTAGTAGAGTTCACAGAGCCTGTAGATGGCTTCGCACTGTTTCAGAACGATGGTGGCTACCAAAAGGAGTTTGTTATGATACAAGGTGTACATGACTGGATGCTGTGGAAGAGCAAGAGGCAGATGAAGGCTGCAGAGGTCTGCACAGCAGGGCTGCTGGTCTGAAAGTGAGATCCAGGTGAGTTGCTCCCCCTTTTTATAGGCAATATAGGTTTTCCCCTATGTGTCCTTTTGCATCCTCTAGGCATCCTCTAGACATCCTTAATATCTGAGATAGTTCCCCTCTGCGAACGTTTTTTCTGTTTTAAAAGCTTTCTTTGAATGCTGCATCCACTTTCATCCTTTCTCCATCCGTGCTACTAACACTGCGCATCTGTTCCACGTCCGTTCCACTTCCTCCCTGTGTCCGCTTTCCTCTGGAGCGGATTTGAGTTGCATGGATGCACAGCGGATGCCTAGTGGATGTAGCGGATGCGTGACGGATGCCAATGGATGCAGAACGGATATCCCTCGTATGCCTAGCGGATGTAGAATGGACGCATTGGATACATTTTCCGCTCAAAAGTTTTGAGCAGCTCAAAACCTTTTGAGTGGATGAAATGTCAATAGATGCTGGACGGATAGAGAGGTAGCAAAACGGAGGCAGTGAGTACAGAACGGAAGCATCGCATTAACCAATGGATGGCAAGTGTTTCTCTCCATTTTACATCCTCTTTCCATCCATTGGTGCAGTGTGAAAGAGGCTTAAATAATAGCACTCCCTCTTTTATCCATTTTTTTTCACACAGATTGATGATTAGCCAACTACTGTTTTCCATAGACTCCCATCTGCATTATCTGTGCCTGTCATAAGGCTGGGAGAGTTTATTAGAAAAATGGTGGTCTTTGAAAGGAAGTATAGTGAATCTGTCTATTTTTGTCTCTCTGCCTGTCTATCAGTCAGTTTATCTCTTCTATCTATCTGTCTATCTATCATCTCTGAAAGGGCAATTTGTTGTTGTTTTAGTTGCAAAGTCATGTCCAACCCATTGTGACCCTCCAGACAACGTTCCTCCAGGCCTTCCAGTCCTCTACAATCCCCCGTAATCCCTTGAAGCTCACACTGACTGCTTCAGTGTCTCCATCCAACCATCTCATTCTCTGTCATCCCCTTCTTCTTTTGTCCTTAACCATTCCCAGAATTGGACTCTTCTTCAGTGAGTGGCTCACTGGAGAAAGGACAATAGATTCTCAAAAAAGTACATTTTACTTACTTTTGTTTTATGTTTTGCATATATATGAACAAACAATTCATTAACTTGCAGTTCATTAAGCATTATATTCCAATTGAACAATTATTCACCAGAATTCTAATATTCTGGAAATATATAACATAATTTAAACGAAGAGGGATTTAAGGGCTTTTTTCCCATCCTCATTTTTGAGTCAATATTTACTAAAAATAACTATCACATTTCGAAAAACAGAAAATTTGTGTAATTCTCTGTTTTTTGAAATGTGATAGTTATTTTTAGTAAATGACTGGAAAATTTAAAAAAAATCCCTGTCTTCAAGATCACAATTGGAATACTGAATCCAGTATTCTGCATTTGGTGACCACGATAAAAAAAAAAGATGTTGAGAGTCTAGAAAGAGTATAGAGAACAGCAACAAATATGATTAGGGCTTTGGCATCTAGACTGTTTGATGAATGGTTGCAGGAACTGGGATTGTCTAGTCTAATGAAAAGAAGGAATAGGGGTAACATAGCAGTTTTCCAATACTTGAGGGGCTATTACAGAGAGGAGAGGGTCAACCTATTCTCCAAAGCATCTAAGGGCGAGACAAGATGAAATGGATAGAAGCTTAAGAAAAGGAGATGCAGACTTGGATTAAAGGAGAAATTTCCTGACATCTTTAAAGAAAGATAACAAAGCAGCCTCCAAATATAAAACATTTGTGCCAGGCTACCACAGAAAATGTTCTACTCCAATGTTAAAATATCCACTTTCAAAAATTATTTAAAAATAAAGCTCTACTAAAAATAGAAACACTGATCACTGACCTGTTGCTGTTTTAGGTTGATTGCATGAGTCATTGGCTATGGAATGAAATGTTGTGTATCACTTGTGTAAGTGTGAGAATGTATCTGCTACTGAGACTGCAAATATAATAAAACATGAGTTCAAGAAATGGTCTTATATAAGTGATAGTCTAGCAGCAAAAATGCTACCAGAGGCACTCACACAAAAAGTAATAATAGATTTCTTTGTCTCTCTCTTCCTCCTACCAGGAAAAGCTTCCACAATAAATTACACTGGAAGAAGCAGACATATATATACAAGGGAGCAGGTCTTCTCCAAGCCCTCTGATAGGCATGAGCAAGTGATAAACTCAGTATCTAGCAATTCATATCACTATCATGCCATTCAAACCCTGCCCTTAAATCAGAGGTTTCAGCAAGTTCTGACCAGTTCTGGAGATTTTGATTAGTTCAGAGAACCGGCAAATACTACCTCTGACTGGATACTACCTCTGACTTTACAGTATCCTTCCCCTGCCACAGCCACCAAGCCATGCCCACAGAACCGGTAGTAAAAATTTTTGAAATCCACCACTGCCCAAAATACACATGTACATACACAAACATACACATTCTTTCTTCATATATGGAACCAAAATTTTATGTTTGAAATACTGCAAAACAACAGCAGCAACAACAACACATTTGTGGAATCTTTGAATCATATTTTCATGCCTCTTTGAAACAATTCAAAAATATTTGATATTTATGTATTTATCTATCATATTTCTAAACTGGCTATCTCTCTCAAAGAGGGGCTCCGATGCCTTTAATCAGTTTGAATCAAACTGAATCACCCATTAGAAAATGTGCATATGGTTTATTAATCAGGGACTAAGATATAGTTTGTGACTGATACCAAATCTAGATGTTTGCTATCAATGAGATTCAAACGGGGCAATGGCCTAGTCATTTTCTCAGTACAATTTCATTGAAACAAACTAATTCTATAATTCTGTTAGAAAATTAAAGCATCTATTACATTTGAATATTCATGAAAAAATATGAGAATTAAGTAAGAGCCTTTTCTTTAAATGTTCAGAACTCCTACTACTTATGTCTATGGAGATTCTCAGTCATTCAGATCATGGTTGTTCCAAAGCTGCTTTCTTTTAAAAGGTAACTGGACTTTCTTGTTTCTCTTGAAGACATTTCGCTTCTCATCCAAGAAGTTTCTTCAGTTTTGAATTTCAGTTCTGAATTTCTGAACTGAAGAAGCTTCTTGGATGAGAATTGAAATGTCTTCAAGTAAAATAAGAAAGTCCTGTTGTCTTTTGAAAGAAAATACCTTTGGTCCTACTACTTGAAATAAATACACAATCTCATCTGAATTGAGAACTCCAAAAGCATGTTATGTATACCATGCTGCCACTGAGTTCTAACTTGCAGGAATTTGAAATGGGTTGAGTTAGAACTCTTCAGTTATTGGTATGCAATTTTCTGTGTCATTGACCCGTGTATGCTTTGGAGCCAGCTATCCCAGTTGGGAGCTAAAGGCACAGTTTGCAGCATTTCATTTTCTTCTCAGATAACGTTTTCCCTCAAGATTGTGTGGTGGAAAATTCTGTGTCAGTTGCAGCATAAACATTTATCATGGTTTTGATATTAACACCCTTCTAATTTATCACCTTTGTTCTTTGAGGATATAGACCAAATTATCTGAGTTGTCCTATATGACTTAGGTGAAGAGGTAGATGACCAGAATTGATTTTCCTGCAGGGTGGTGTACAGAATGAGAGAATTATGATTTTTTTAACACTCCAGTGCCTTCATTTTCTACATTTTAATTGCTTATGCTAGGATGTGGTGGTGATTTACATACTGTTTTCTTGTGCTAATTATTATATTTTATCACCTGTCTCTCTTTTTAGTTTGCAACACATCTCGAAAACAAACAAACAAAAGTGTTTCTCTATATGAAGGTTCTTTTTTTGTTTTAAATCCTCTGGTTATAACTGTTATGAATAAAGGAGAAATAAAGTATGGAAATATGAAACAGAAATAAATTAAAGGCCCTGCTCTCTCTTTTTCACTTTTTCACTTTTTATAGAAGATAATGGTTTGTCATGGCCAACATTAAGCATATATTTTCAAAATTCCTGAATAATTTTCTTGGAAAATCAATACATTCTTACTTTTTCATTATGACATCAATTAATTTATGAATGAATTAGTAAGGCATATATGTTGTCAGAATGTTGAAAAAGGGCAAGGCTGCAGATGAAGACAGTATAATTGGAGAACATGGATGTGGTTTGCAACTAAGAGGTTTTTTATTTAGTTATTAGATTTATTTGCCTAACCTATTTAATACATACATAAAGATTGTGTTTGTGCTTTACAACTGAAATAATTTTGCCATTATTTTTCATTCAAAGAAAAAGATAAGATAATAAGAGTGACCAGAGGGATTTGATTTCAAAGTTTGTCTGGGAAATCAACTTTCAGAATTCTGATTGAAGGAATAAACAACATTTTGAAAATATTATGTTGATTTATGATGGGAAGGTGGCATTTCCCAGCTTTATGGTTTCAAAAGACTTAAATTTGCCTTCCCTGGTGATGGATAGCATAGTATAGTACATAGCCATCTTGACAGCCATGAGCCTATCGGCCCTATTCGGAATATAACCCTTATGTGGCTCTGATAATTACCCCGCCTAAAGCCCCTGTCACACTGCACCAACTGATGCAAACAGGATGTAAAACGGACAAAAAAGCTTGCCATCCGTTGGAAAACATGATGTACTCACTGCCTCCGTTTTGCTTCCTCTCTATCCATCCAGCATCCATTTATTGACATTTCATCCGCTCAGAAAGTTTTGAGCTGCTCAAAACTTTTGCGTGGAAAATGTATCCAATTCATCTATTCTGCATCTGCTATGCATCCGCTAGGCATCCGTTCCGCATCCGCGCAACTCGCATCTGTTCGGATGCAGGGAGGAAGCAGAAGGGACGCAGAACAGATGCAGAACAGATGCAGAATGGATGCAGCATGGAAACAAAGCGTTTAAAATGGAAAAAACGTTCGCAGAGGGGACCTATCTCGGATATTAAGGATGTCTAGAGGATGCCTAGAGGATGCCTAGAGGATGCCTAGAGGATGCAAAGGGACACCTATACTGCTTATAAAAAGGGTGAGCAACTCGTCTGCATCTCACTTTCAGACCAGCAGCCCAGCTGTGCAGACCTCTGCAGCCTTCATCTGGCTCTTGCTCTTCCACAGCATCCAGTCATGTCAACCGTGGATCATAACACAGTCCTTTTGGCAGCCACCATCTTTCTGCAACAGTGCGAAGCCATCTACAGGCTCTGTGAACTCTACTACGGGAAGAAAAGGAGGTGGCCAAGAAGCATCTGGGTCTGAAGATGGATTGGGAGAAGAGCAGAGTACGGACTGTACAACAAGCTGATGGTGGAGCTCAGGAACGAAGACACTCGGGCATTCCAGAACTTCATGAGGATGCCTCCAGCCATGTTTGACGAAGTTGTGCAGCGGCTGACACCCAGGTTGACCGAGGCAAACACCAAATTCCAGCCCAGCCTGGAACCTAGGCTCAAGGTGGCACTCACTCTGCGCCACCTGGCCTCAGAGATTACCTACAGGAGCATGCAGTATGGCTGGAGGGTGCCACACAACACCATCAGCATTGTGGTCAGAGAAGTGGTGCAGGCCATCATCAAAGAATACCTGCAGAAGCTCCTCCAGTGCCCCTCCACTGATGAAGGCTGGAAGAAAGTTGCAGAGCAGTGGTATCAGAGGTGGAACTTCCCACACACCGTTGGAGCCATAGATGGCAAGCACGTGGCCTGCAAAACACCACCCAAGCCGGGCTCCACTTATTTCAACTACAAGGGCTTCTTCAGCATCGTCCTCTTTGCCATGGTCGATGCTGACTACAAGTTCATGTACATCGATGCTTCAGGCAGCGGCTCATGTTCAGATGCCCAGGTATACAATGCCAGTCACCTCAAGGAGGGGCGGGAACGCAACCTCATCATGGGCTTTCCAGATCCAGACCCCCTGCCCAACAACACGGAAGATGTGCCCTACTTCATCGTGGGGGATAACGCCTTCTCCCTCACAACCTACCTGATGAAGCTCAACACTTCCAGATGCCTCACCCGTGAAGAGAGGATCTTCAACTACAGGCTGTCCAGGGCAAGGTGGGTGGTGGAGAACGCCTTTGGCATCCTGGCCAACAGGTTCCAGGTACTTCTCACCACCATGCAGCATTGCCCAGAGACCGTGAGGAGGATCGTGGAAGCTTGCTGCATCCTGCACAATCTCATGCGCACCCGCTACCCAGTCTTGCAGAACAGGCTCGTGGACCTCCAACAAGGCAATGGCGACATGGAGCCTGGGGAATGGAGGCAAGGGCGAAACCTGATAAACATTCAGGATGTGCAAGGCCCTAACAGAGCCTCACGTGAGGCGAAGAAGCAGTGCAACCTCCAGAAACACTGGTGCAACTCCCCAGCTGGAGCAGTGGAGTGGCAAGACAGGATGGTAGATGCTTAATGGATGCTTCCATCAGCCTGTCTCATCACACAGATGAGATTGGGCCATGTATGTTTGGGTGGCCTACAATGAACAGGGCGTTTAATAAAGAGTTGTGTTTGTGTTGACATTTTTGGATGATTATTACATTATTATTGATAATAAAGGGCCATAGGTGTGGCACCAGGGAGGGTGGACCATACAGTCCCACTATGCTTGCACTGGAGGCTTATCTATCCCACTGCTATCCTTACCATCCTACAGCTATTACCCATCGCACAGGTATCCCTGCCCATCCCACTGCTGTCTTAACCCATCCCACAAGCATGCAAAGGCTTAAACCAATTCTAAAAGTTTCCACCAAGACTTTATTAAAAAAAAGAAATGAAGCAAGTGTGTGAATCAAAGATAAACTTTATTAAACAACAAGCTGTAAAAGAAAAATGACCCAAGTCAAGTGTCCAAATAAAGTCCACAGGTAGCCAGCTGCCCAGTCTCTGGCACTCTTATTGGTCACTCGGAGGTGTGCCCAGTCTCAGGGGTAAAGGGTCCAGGTGCTGTGGAGGTGGGTGGTGCTGGAGTGCTGGTCCGTATCATTATTGGGGTGCCTGACCCCGAGAGGACAACAGGGGACGGTGTGTTGAGGAAGCTCTCATACAGCTGGCTCAGACCCGTGATGCTGAGAGGTCCTTCCTCCATGCCATGGGGTGACAGCCCCAGTACTGATGACAGATGTACTGAGGCCGGGCTTGGCTGTGGGGTGGAGGAAGGAGTAGTGTTGTGGGGCTGTCTGGTCTGCAGCTGGGTGAGGACTGGCGTGGGTGGCATCACTGTCATCGGTGGCATCATTGTCGTGGGTGGTATCGGTGGCATCAGTGGAACCGGTGGCAAAGGTGTCACCCGATGACTCTGTGCCTGGACAGGGAAGGGCTGCTTCCTGTGCTGCTGGACCTCCTGGTAGCCGTAGCCCTGGTAAGTGAGGGCCTGTGGGAAACCTTGGAATGGGAGGGACATCACCTGGGGTGGAGGTGGAGGAGCAGACCTGGACTGGGTGGGAGCAGGTTCCTCTGGATCTGGAGGGTTGTGAAGCAGCTCAGTGATCCGGTCCTTCACCACCTGGTACTAGGGTTCCTCCATGTTCTTGAGGGTCTGGTTGACATAGGTGATGAAGGGCTTACAGTTGGAGGATGAGTTGTTGGTGCTGACCAGCTGAGAGAGGAGATCTATGCTGGTGTGGATGGTGTCCCTGATCTCCAGCAGGATAGTGTGGCTCTGCCCCTCCTGCTGTCTGGCTCTCTGACTTTCTGTGGAGGTGGAGCTGGGGGGGGGGTGCATGCAGCTACGACTGTGGTGGACTCGATGTCTCCTTTCTCCCACCACACCAGGCAGTCCTCCACGTGCTCCACCATGGTTACAACAGCTGTCCGCGGGTTCTCCGCCGTGGCACGCTCCACAGAAACCTGCCTGGAGACAGGGACTGACTCTCGGCCGGAAGAGGACTGGCTCTCAGCAGGCTGCCGGAGAGAGAGGGTTGTGAGAGGGGCTCCTGGTGCTCCTTGGTGGCGGATCTCACCCTCCAGGAAGCTGCACCTGGCCATGATGTAGGTCTCTCTGTCTGTCAGCTTAACCGTGGCCTGGCCAGATATCTTCAGGTGCAGCTTCCCGTACCAGGTGTGCATGTGCTTCCACCAGCCGAGGAGCACGTCCGAAGTGAAACCCCATACTCTCCGCCCTCTATCTCCAAGCAGCCTGCTTCCTTTTGGTGTCCCTGTACAGCCGGTGTCCCTTCCGCCACAGATAGTCATTCTCTCTAAGCCACTCCAGCACCTCATCCTCGTGTTCCTCCTCAATGAAGTATTGCCTCCTCTCCTGTCCCCGCATATGCCTCTTCCTCCCTTTGGCAGAACCAGATGGGCCCTCATCAGAGGGGCTCTCAGGTAGTAGGGGCTGCTCCTCCACACCACCACCAGCAGCAGCACCAGCAGGATCATCATCATCATCATCATCATCACCAGCAGGATCATAATCATCATCAGCAGCAGCAGCAGCAGCAGCAGGATCATCATCATCAGCAGCAGCAGTAGCAGCACCAGTAGGATCAGCAGCAGCAGCAGAGTAAGCACCAGCAGCGCCGGCAAGACCAGGAGCATGAGCAGGACGAGCAAGTCCAGGAGAATGAGCAGGACCAGCAGGACCAGCAGGACCAGGAGCAGCTTCAGCAGAAGCTCCAGCACCAGAAGAGCGAGCCTGAGCAGCAGAAGACCCAGCAGAAGCAGAGTCAGTGACAAGGGGCAGGAGGGTGGCCCTGTACCTCTTGCCAGGGATGGCGGCAGGTTGCTGAGGCTTTCGCTTCTTCCCCATGGTTGTGGGGTTGCTGGCAGACAGGGAGGCTGGCAGGCACCAAGGCTGGCAGGAAGGCTTGCAGGCATGTAGGCATGTAGGCATGAAGGCTGGCAGGCAGGCAGCAAGGCTGGCAGGAACGCTGGCAGGAAGGCTGGCAGGAAGCCTGGCAGGAAGGCTGGCAGGAAGCCTGGCAGGCAGGCAGGCAGGCAGGCATGCACCAAGGCTGGCAGGCAGATTGGCTGGCAGGGAGGCTGGAAGGCAGGCTGGCAGCAAGGCTGGCAGGCAGGCAGAGAGCAAGGCTGACAGGAAGGCTGGCCAGGAGGCTTGGAGGCAGGCTTGGAGGCAGGCTAGCAGGAAGGCTGGGAGGAAGGCAGAGCACCAACTTCTGGCCCAGCCTGGACTCTGGGCTGAAGGTGGCACTGACTCTGCGCCACCTGGCCTCCGGGACCATGTACAGGAGCATGGAGTAGGGCTGGAGTGTGCCACACAACACCATCAGCATTGTGGTCAAAGAAGTGGTGCAGGCCATCATCGAAGAATACCTGGAGGAGCTCCTCCAGTGCCCCTCCACTGAAGAAGGCTGGAAGAAAGTTGCAGAGCAGTGGTATCAGAAGTGGAACTTCCCCCACACACCATTGGAGCCATAGATGGCAAGCATGTGGCCTGCAAAGCTTAAGCCAAGTCAGGGTCCACTTATTTCAACTACAAGGGCTTCTTCAGCATCATCCTCTTCGCCATGGTCGATGCTGACTACAAGTTCATGTACATTGATGCTTCAGATGCCCAGGTATATCTTCAGATACCATTTATACAATGCCAGCTTCAGATACCCAGGTATACAATGCCAGTCACCTCAAGGAGGGGTGGGAATGCAACCTCATCATGGGCTTCCCAGATCCAGACCCCTGCCCAACGACACACAAGATGTGCCCTACTTCATCGTGGGGGATGACGCCTTTTCCGTCAGAACCTACCTCATGAAGCCCTACACCTCCAGATGCCTCACCCGTGAAGAGAGGATCTTCAACTACAGGCTGTCCAGGGCAAGGCGGGTGGTGGAGAACACCTTTGGCATCCTGGCCAACAGGTTCCAGGTACTTCTCACCACCATGCAGCATCACCCAGAGACCGTGAGGAGGATTGTGGAAGCTTGCTGCATCCTGCACAATCTCATGCGCACCCGCTACCCAGTCTTGCAGAACAGGCTCGTGGACCTCCAACAAGGCAATGGGGACATGGAGCCTGGTGAATGGAGGCAAGGGTGAAACCTGATAGACACTGTGGATGTGCAAGGCCCCAACAGAGCTTCACGTGAAGGGAAGAAGCAGCACAACCTCCTGAACCACTAGTACAACTCCCCAGCTGGAGCAGTGGAGTGGCAAGACAGGATGATAGATGCTTAATGGATGCTTCCTTCAGCCTGTCTCATCACACTGATGAGATTGGGCCATGTATGTTTGGTGGGGCTACAATGAACAGGGCGTTTAATAAAGAGTTATGTTTGTGTTGACATGTTTGGATGATTATTACATTATTATTGATAATAAAGGGCCATAGGTGTGGCACCTGGGATGGTGGACCATACAGTCCCACTATGCTTGCACTGGAGGTTTATCTATCCCACAGCTATTACTCATCCCACAGGTATCCCTGCCCATCCCACAGCTATTACCCATCCCAAAGGTATCCCTGCCCATCCCACTGCTATCCTTACCCATCCCACAAGCATGCAAATGCTTCAACCATTTCTAAAAGTTTCCACCAAGACTTTATTTAATATAATAAATGAAGCAAGTGTGTGAAGCAAAGATAATCTTTATTAATAACAAGCTGTAAAAGAAAAATGACCCAAGTGTCCCAAGCAAAGATAAAGTCAACAGTAGCCACCCAGTCTCTGGCACTCTTCTTAGTCACTCTGAGGCGTGCCCAGTCTCAGGGGTGAAGGGTCCACGTGCTGTGGAGGTGGCTGCTGCTGGAGTGCTGGACTGAGGCATCATTAGGGTACCTGGCCCCGAGAGGACAACAGGGGACAGTGTGTGGAGGAAGATCTCCGAGAGTTGGCTCAGTCCTGTGATGTTGAGAGCCCCTTCCTCCAGGACATGGGGTGTCATCCCCAATACCGATGACAGATGTTCTGAGGCCAGGCTTGGCTATGGGTGGAGGAAGGAGCAGTGTAGTGGGCATGTCTAGTCTGCAGCTGAGTGAGGTGAGGCGTGGGTGGTATCTGTGGCATGGATGGCATCGGTGGCATCGGTGGCACCGGTGGCGTTCGATGTACCTGTGCCTGGACTGGGAAGGGCTGCCTGTGCTGCTGGAGCTCCTGGTAGCCATAGCCTTGGTAGTTGAGGGCCTGTGGAAAGTCTTGGAAGGGCTGTGACATCACCTGGGGTGGAGGAGCAGACCTGGACTGGTTTGGAGCAGGTTCAGCTGGGCCTGGAGGGTTGTGCAGAAGACCTGTGATCCTCTCCTTGATCAGCTGGTACTGTGATCAGCTGGTACATGTTCATGAAGGTCTGGTTGACGTAGGTGAGGAAGGGCTTGCGGTTGGAGGATGGGACGTCGGTGTGTATCAGCTGAGAGAGGAGATCTACGCTGCTTCTGATGGTGTCCCTGATCTCCAGCAGGACAGTGTGGCTCTGCCCCTCTGGTCTGGCTCTCTGCCTGCTTTCTTTGGAGGTGGAGCTGGGGGTGGATGTGGGTTGGTCTCTGGTGGAAGTGCCCTCTCCTTGTTCCCACTGCGTCAGGGGGTCCTCCACACGCTCCGCCACGGGGAGTGCAGCTCTCAGGGGGTCTCCGTCGTGGCACGCTCCACAGATACCTGCCTGGACACAGGAGCTGACTCTTGGCCAGAAGAGGACTGGCTCTCTGCGGGCTGCCTGAGAGAGAGGGTTTTCAGAGAGGCTTCTCCTCGGTGATGGATCTCATCCTCCAAGAAGCTGCACTTGGCCATCATGTAGGTCTCTCGGTCCATCAGCTTGACCGTGGCCTGGCCAGATTTCTTGAGGTGCAGCTTCCCGTACCAGGTGTGCATGTGCTTCCACCAGCCGAGGAGCACCTCCGAAGTGTAGCCCAGGCTCTCCACCTTCTCTCTCCAAGCAGCCTGCTTCCTTTTGGTTTCTCGATAGAGCCTGTGTCCCTTCTGTCAAAGATACTCGTTCTCCCTCAGCCATTCCAGCACCTCATCCTCATGTTTTTCTTCAATGGAGTACTGCCTCCTCTCCCGTTCTCGTTCTCGCGTATGCCTCTTCCTCCCTCTGGCAGGGCCATCTGGGCCCTCATCAGAGGGGCTTCGAGGTTGTAGGGGCTGCTCCTCCACACCACCACCACCAGCAGCAGCAACAACAACAGTAGCAGCAAAAGCAGGACCAGGAGGACCAGCAGCACCAGCAGCACCAGCAGCACCAGCAGCACCAGCAGCAGCAGGAGCAGCAGGAGCACCAGCAGAACCAGCAGGATCAGCAGGATCAGGAGCAGCACCAGCAGAGTAAGCGCCAGCAGAAGCCCCAGCACCAGGAGCAGCACCAGCAGAGTAAGCCCCAGCAGAAGCCCCAGCACCAGCGGAGTAAGCATCAGCAGAAGCACCAGCACCAGGAGCAGCGCCAGCAGAAGCTCCAGCACCAGAAGAGTCAGCCCCAGCAGCAGAAGCCCCAGCAGAAGCAGAATAAGGGCCAGGGGGTGGGATGGTGGCCCTGTCCCTCTTGCCAGGGCTGGCAGCAGATGCCACAGGCTTCCTCTTCTTCCCCATGGTTGTTGGCTGGCTGGCTGGCTGGCTCGCTGCCTGGAGCTGTGTCTGGCAGCAGGTCTTTCCTCTGAATGGTGACCTGCTTGCAAGCTGCTTCCCTTTATATCCACGGGGCTGATGCAATGCATCCTCCCTGCATGCACAGTGAACTCTAGGCATCTGCTAGGCATCCGCTAGGCATCTGCTAGGCTTCCGCTCTGCATCCGCTTCATCCGCTCAGCATCCACTCTGCATCCGCTCTTTCCGCTGCACGTCCACTTTGCTGTGCTTCCCCGGAAGCCCTGCGGATGTGCCATCCTTTCCCATTCTCTTCCATCTGCTAGGCTTCCGTGGAGCATCCATTTTACATCCTGGCTACATCCTCCCCCCGTCCGTTCCTTTCCGTTGTTGTCCGCTCTGCTTATGCAAATTCAGGGCATTTTTGAGAACGGATAACAATGGATGGAACATTTTCTCGTCCGCTGTGTCCTTTTTACAAATGTTTTGAACCCATTGGCCAATGTGACAGGCCCTTTATTAAGGCCTACTTTGTGGTGGCATACATCTCTGCCCTTATTGCAACTGTAGCTGGGTATTTGTGGATTGCAATAATCTTTCCTCTCCTGTGTAACCTGTGTGTGAAATCATAGGGTAATATTTTCTGTCACCATTGGGTGATGTTACCTTGAATACAGATGTTGCCCTGTTATATAGGGTACCCTGAGCAAATTTAGAGATACTGCTGATGTCCTGTTCCAGGGTGTGGAGGCTGTAAGGTCTGCATAGGGAACAAAATGAACCCTAATAAATGAATAGATGAACCCTAATAAATCTGAGTTTAATCTAGGTTTGTATCCTAGATTTTACCATCTATAGTATTGAATTAAGTCGCAATGACATAGACTGAACCTGGTGCATAATCTGGAGTCACCAATTTTCCTCTGGCTGCATTCAAGATGCTGGTTTTCAATTTTAAAATTCTACATGGCATGGAACCATTTGATTTAATGGAATGTTTCTTTCCAGTTTTATCTACATATTCCATCAAGTTAAGAAGGAGGGGTGTGCTGCAAATCCTTTCTACTAAGGAGCTAAATTTGGTGGGACCCAGACTGCATTTTTTTTGTTGTTATTGTGGCCTACACCCTATGGAATATCAGCCCCCTGAGGTGAAATTGCTTCCCTACTTACCTTCTGGAAAGACTTCAAGATATGTTGTTGTTTTTTTCTCCATCAATCTTGGCAGTCTCATGGTAAGCCAGGAAAATAGTTGCATGATATTAAATGATGCTTGGTTCTCCTGCTACATTGAGTTTTCATCTTTTTTTTTTACTGAGCATTTTATTATGTTTATTTTTTTTAATGTATTGTATACCACCCAGAGTCACATTGAGATGGCAACTATATAAATTTGTTAAATAAGTCAATAGTAGAAAGGAGAGTTGGATATGTTGACAGAAACACAAAAGAAAGTTGAACACAAGGTAATGGTTTATGTAAGAAGATCAAGTGGTTAAAATAAGAAGGAATAGGATAAAGAATGAATGGATTGTCAGTTAATATGGCTTCATTTAAAAAATGAGTAGCTGGTACATGTTTTCCATTCAGAAAAGGAGTTGGCTAAAGAAGGAAGTGTTGTAGAGGAAAAAAAGGAGGAACAATGTTAGCAACAGAAGAAGGAAGAGTCTCTTGGTCCTTTGAGGGAAATGGGTGGTTTAAAAATGTGAAAAATTAATGACAATAAATAAACAGAGAAGAGCTGAAGGCTCTGGCACTGAGCCAAGATTAAGAACATACATTTGTGGAATTATCAGCATCAGCAGAGCAGTAGCCTCTTGACAGAAACAGCTGACATAGGTTGAATAGGAATAGAGCAGAATATTAGCAAAAATCAGCTATTACAGTAAATGAAACATGCCACTGTCTGCCATATTATTTGCCAGAAAGACAGTGATGTAAATGGTTCCAGAAACCCTGAAGAATAGTAGTGGTAGAGGATGATGACAGACCAGAAGACCAGAAGAGACCCAGAAGGTTAAAACTCCAAAACCTAAATGTTGGCAAGGGAAAGAATTTAGCAAGGGGCAATCCTGAATGGAAACAACAATCACTACCTCTTGGGTAAGCTTATCCTTTGGGAAGTGTTGAAGATGACAATACCAGCCCTCTACCCAGCACTTAATCAATTGGGTATATCTGAGTTTAAAAGGAAGTAAAGTTCAATGGGGATAAAAGAAAAAGAAGTTAAGATTGTGGTGTCTGTGGATTGTATATATATATATATATATATTTGTTTTTTTAAGTTATCGCGGGTACTTACATGTGTGCTGTTCAGCTTCCTTCGGGTATTATCCCACGTCATTGTAGTTCTATTAAAGTTGTAGCAACGTTTCAGCAGAATCTCATCTGCCATCATCAGGCTTCTGTATGGATGTGGGTCTTACAGCTCCTGGTTTTTAAATTTGAGGCTGGTTCATTCTGATTGGCTGGGAGCCTGGACCTATTTCATTGGACTTGGAGTTTGATTGATTGGTGTTCCAATCACAGCTCACCAGCTCAAATCCCCCAGCAACTAAGACTAACCTG
>BLBF01000005.1:35143556-35179144 GCA_015471245.1 Laticauda colubrina | reverse complement strand
AGCAGTGGGATGGGCAGGGATACCTGTGGGATGGGTAATAGCTGTGGGATGGGTAAGGACAGCAGTGGGATAGATAAACCTCCAGTGCAGGCATAGTGGGCCTGTATGGTCCACCCTCCCAGGTGCCACACCTATGGCCCTTTATTATCAATAACAATTTAATCATTCATCAACACATTTCAACATAAACACAACTCTATTAAATGCCCTGTTCATTGTAGGGCCACTCAACATACATGACACAATCTCATCAGTGTGATGAGACAGGCTGAAGGAAGCATCCATTAATCATCTACCATCCTGTCTTGCCACTCCATTGCTCCAGCTGGGGAGTTGCACCAGTGTTTCAGGAGGTTGCGCTGCTTCTTCACTTCACGTGAAGCTCTGTTGTGGCCGGGCACATCCACAGTGTCTACCAGGTTTACTTCTTGCCTCCATTCACCAGGCTCCATGTCCCCATTACCTTGTTGGAGGTCCACGAGCCTGTTCTGCAACACTGGGTAGCGGGTGCGCATGAGATTGTGCAGGATGCAGCAAGCTTCCATGATGTTCATCACGGTCTATGGGCGATGCTGCATGGTGGTGAGAAGTACCTGGAACCTGTTGGCCAGGATGCCAAAGGCGTTCTCCACCACCCGCCTTGCCTTGGACAGCCTGTAGTTGAAGATCCTCTCTTCGTGGGTGAAGCATCTGGAGGTATAGGGCTTCATGAGGTAGGTTGTGAGGGAGATGGCGTCATCCCCCATGATGAAGTAGGGCACATCTTGTGTGTTGTTGGGCAAGGGGTCTGGATCTGGGAAGCCCATGATGAGGTTGCGTTCCAGCCCCTCCTTGAGGTCATTGGCATTGTATACCTGGGCATCTGAAGCTGACCCGTTGCCTGAAGCATCGATGTACATGAACTTGTAGTCAGCATCGACCATGGCAAAGAGGATGATCCTGAAGAAGCCCTTGTAGTTGAAATAATTGGACCCTGAGTTGGCTGGAGCTTTGCAGGCCATGTGCTTGCCATCTATGGCTCCAATGGTGTGTGGGGGAAGTTTCACTTCTGATACCACTGCTCTGCAACTTTCTTCCAGCCTTCTTCAGTGGGGGGGCACTGGAGGAGCTTCTGCATGTATTCTTCGATTATGGCCTGCACCACTTTTCTGACCACAATGCTGATGGTGTTGTGTGGCACCCTCCAGCCATACTGCATGCTCCTGTACGTGGTCCCGGAGGCCAAGTGGCGCAGAGTCAGTTCCACCTTCAGTCCAGGGTCCAGGCTGGGCCGGAAGTTGGTGTTTGCCTTGGTCAACCTGGGTCTCAGCCGCTCCACAACTTTGTCAAACATGGCTGGTGGCATCCTCATGAAGTGCTGGAATGCACGAGGGTCTTCGCTCCTCAGCTCCACCATCAGCTTGTCATACAGTCCGTACTCGGCTCTTCTCGTGATCCATCTTCAGACCCAGACACTTCTTAGATGCCTCCTTTTCCTTGCGTAGAACAGGTATAAGAGCCTGTAGAGGCCTTCACACTGTTGTAGAATGATGGCAGCTACCAAAAGGAGTGTGTGACGATCCATGGTGGAGATGACTGGATGCTGTGGAAGAGCAAGAGCAAGAGCAAGGCTGAAGAGGTCTGCACACCAGGGCTGCTGGACTGAAAGTGAGATCCAGGTGATTTCCTCCCCCTTTTTATAGGAAATATAGGTTTTCCATTATGTTTCCTTCCGCATCCTCTAGACATCCTGCAGACATCCGAAATATCCGAGATACATCCCCTCTGCGAACGTTTTTTCCATTTTCATGCTTTATATCCAAGCTGCATCCACTTTCATCCTTTCTACGTTTGTGCTACCAGTGCTGTGTGTCCATTCCACATCCCTTTCGCTTCCTCCCTGTGTCCATTTTCTGCTGGAGCGGATTTGAATTGCACGTATGCGCAGCGGATGCCTAGTGGATATAGCAGACACGTAACGGATGACAACGGACGTATAATAGATGTTCCCCGTATGCGTAGCAGATGTAGAACAGACGCGTTGGATACTTCATCTGCTCAAAAAGTTTTGTACAGCTCAAAACTTTTTGAGTGGATGAAATGTCAGTAGACGGATGCTAGACGGATATAGAGTATGAAAAACGTATGCAGTGAGTACAGAATGGATGCATCACGTTAACCAATGGATGGCAAGCGTTTTTCTCCGCTTTACATCCTCTTTCCATCCGTTGGTGCAGTGTGACATGAGCTTAAATGCCACTCCTCATTCCCTATATTTCTTTATTCCTCATGAAAATACAACATTCCTGATTGCAAATGAATCTCTCTAAGGTCTTAAGGTCTCAATGACCAATATGAGATTGAGATATATCTGCTGTCATGCCGTTGGTAGAGTCCGACTCTGAGGGAGAGAAGGAACAGCCAACAGGGAGTGGAGGTGTGGCTCCGGAGGTTGTGGAGTAGGCTGGGGAAGGGCATAGGCCGGCTGAGCAATCAGAGGAAGGACCAGGACCATCCTAGGACATGCAGGGAGGAGCAGAGAAGGCAACAACTTGGCTTATGAGAGAAGAAGCGGCCATGATCCCCCTCATTGGTTGCAGCTGGGGAGAATAGTATATAAGAGAGACGATTACAACACAGTGTTGCCAGAAGCAAAGCATGCGTTATTTTGGGCTGCAATTATCTTGGTTGACATCCTTCCAACAGACTGTTATCTCCTTGAATTTGGTAATTACTTATCCTGGTCCTTTGTGGAAATCTCGTCATTGTAGTTTATTTGGTTTTTTATTTCACCTCCATCTGCTCATTAAGTTTGGACTATATTGCTTTCTTTTGAAGACTATTTTTGAGTACTTTTATCTCCATCTGAGAATTATTGAACAGTGGGGCCAAATTGGAGGCATTAAAGGACATTTATTTACATTTTGGATTTTGTTACATTTGTGTTACACTCTGAGTCATCACATCTACTAACAAACTGGAGTGCAGGAAGAAAGGAGTAGCATTCGTATGTGAAAATATGCACAAGGTTTACACACACCCTCACCCTCACATACAAAGACAGATAAATATAGGCATATCTGAGCTAATATAAAACCTAGAAAAAACTGTTTCAAACTATGTTCCAGATGAAATGCCTCTATGTTGTCCCACCATATATTTTCTAGAGAATGTGTTCTCTAATAGTTAAAATTGAATTATTACCCACTTAATGTTTTTGTGGACATTTATAATGGACTCTTTCCCACTAGGTTTTATTCTTTTGCAACTAACTGGAATGAAAATGTCAGAATTATTGCAAAGCAATGCTCTTTCAGTTGTAGAACATTTCTTTCACACACTTTTTTTGTATCTTTAGTATAATTACATGATGATTTTAATGGAAATTCTTAAGAAGTATTTTTAAAAGGAATGGCAGATTTTATGTGCAGTTTTATGTAAATTTACAGTTATAAATATACACAGGTTTTTTCCTTCATATGGGTATTTGCTAAAGGATCACTTTGATAAATGCAAACAAGAGTCTTATATTATTTATTGGAATATTGCTGAGATATATAACAGCAATTGTTATGCCTCTCAGTAGAATTCTCTACTAGAATATACAGCTTTTTCTACTGAGTACTGGCACAAAGTTGAAAAAAAAACGTTTAAGGAAGCTATTAAAATGCTAATAAAAAGAATCGTGTTTTGCTTTTCATCTAAGATTTCCATAATAATGATAACCTCCCACATTATCTTGGAGAAAAAGATAAAAGAATAACCAGATTAACAGACTCCAACAATAAATATTCTGAAGTCATTTAGAGCTCTATTCAGATACATAGATAGCATCCTATGAGGAAAATGTTAGGTTGAAAGTACTAATAGGAGTCTAATAACCATGGATATAGGCATCAGCAGTTTGTGCAAACTTTTGTTGGTCTTAATAGTCACTGTCCCAGTTGCATAGGTCTGATGGAGAGTAATTCATCAAAATCCCAGAAAATTTATTTATTTATTTTTATTATATTGATATGCTGCTATCTCACTGTTGAGCGACTGTGGATTGAAATGCTCATCTTTTTATGACTAGGCTGCATGGTTTATTAGATTTACATGTGATTTGATGTACCAAGATGCTCAGAGGTGATATTCAGCAGGTTCTGACCAGTTCTGGAGAACTGGTAGCGGAAATTTTGAGCAGCTTGGAGAACCAGCAAATACTACCTCTGACTGGAGATTTTATGGTATCTATCCCCTGTCCCTCCCACCAAGCCATGCCCAAAGAACCGGCGGTAAAAAAATTTGAATCCCACCACTGAAGATGCTGGTTTGACAGCATTTCACCATAGCACAAGATAGAGACCTTTAAAGGCACAACACAGGAAGTTGCATCTTAGAATACTTACCCTTACAGTTTTTCTTGTATCTGTGCGAAAAAGACAAGGATTGTTCTCAATGCTTGTTCCAATGACTGCATTAATATTAACGTTCATTTTCCATCGTTGGGTCATTGGACACTGAAATCCTCTCCTTGCCCCACAGAGAAGGACCCTACTTTTTGAAGGATTACATCTCCAGGGTCCAATCTTGGTAACTTGAGGACTTGTGAACTTAATCTCCCAGAATTCCCCAGGTAGCCATGCTGGTGGGGAATCCTGTGAGTTGAAATCCACAAAATTGCCAAGATTGGACAGCCCTGGATCAAAGTTATTTTAATAAAGGCTAGGTCCCACTGGCCGACGGATGCAAAATGTATGCATAAAGGACACAGTGGACGAGCAAAATTTCGGGGGTGGCTCCATCCATTGTCATCCACTCCAAAAAGTGGCAAAAATTTGCATAAACAGAATGGAAAAGAACGGAAAAGAACGGATGTGGGTAGTATGTAACAGGGACGTTAAGCGGATGTTCATAGGAAGCATAGCGGATGACAGCGGATGGAAGTGGATGACAACTCCAAAGGAGTTCCGGGGGAGAATTTCGAAGCGGACGCATAGCGGAAGGGGCGGATGCATAGTGGATGAAATGGATGCATCACGGACACCTATAGGAAACAAAGGGGATGACACACGGATGTATATCGGATGCAAAGTGTTTACCGTGCATGCGGGGAGTATGAATTACATCAGCTCTGCGGATATAAAAGGATGCAGCACGCATGCAGTCAGCATACAGGGGAAAGACGTGCTGCTACATACATCTAGCAGGAACACCATGGTTCGTCAGTCAGGCAAGAAGAGGAAGCCGGTGCCTACTCATTCCAGCTTTGGCAAGAAGGACAGAACCAGCATCCCACCCCCTGGCACTGACTCTGAAGCTGCTGCTACTGCTGCTGCTGCTGCTGTGGTGGACCAGCCCCAAGGCCCTCAAAGCCCTGCTGCTGAAGGCCCTGCTGCTCAAGCCCATGAAGGCCCTGCTGAAGCCCCTGCCAGAGGGAGGAAGAGGCAAGGGAAGGAGAAGGGAGAGAGGAAACAGAACACCGTTTCCGTAGGAGCATGATGATGAGGTGCTGGAATGGCTGAGGGAGAATGAATACCTCTGGAGAAAGGGCCACAGAATCTATCACGACACCAAGAAGAAGCAGGCAGCTTGGAGGGACAAGGCAGAGAGCCTGGGGTACACTGCAGAAGTACTCCTTGGATGGTGGAAGCACATGCACACCTGGTATGGCAAGCTACACCTCAAGAAATCCAGGCAGGCCACTGTCAAGCTCACTGACCAGGAGATGTACATCATGGCCAAGTGGAGGGTGAGATCCACCACCAAGGAGCAGCCCCTTTGACACCCCTCTCCCTCAGACAGCCCACAGACAGCCAGTCCTCTTCCAGCCAGGAGCCAGCTACCCTGTCCAGGCAGGTGTCTTCAGAGGGCCCCCCTGACAGCTGCACTCCCCATGCCGGCAGACTTGGAGGATCCCGTGGAGGATGACGTCCTGCTGTCACAAATGGAAGAAGAAGAAGCAGCCACCAGAGCCCAACCCACCCCCACCCCCACACCCAGCTCCAGAGGATGAAGGCAGAGAGGCAGACTGTAGGGCCAGCACCACAGTGTGCTGTTGGAGATCAGGGACACAATGAAGACCAGCACAGAACTTCTCTCTCAGCTGGTCCACTTGGACAGACGATCATCACCTACATGAGCCACACCCTCAGGGACCTGCCCAAGGTCCAGTACAAGGTGATGAAGCAGAAGATCACAACACTTCTGCAGAACCCTCAAGGCCCAGCTGAAGCTGCTCCTACCCAGTCCAGGTCTGCTCCTCCACCCCAGGAGATGTCACAGCCCTTCCACAGCTTTCAACAGCCCCTCACCTACCAAGGCTATGACTACCAGGACTTCCCACAGCAAAAACAGACCTTCCCAGTCCAGGCCCCGGTTCATCGCATGCCACAGATGCCACTCCTCACCCAGCTGCAGACCAGACAGCCCTACTACACTCCTCCTTCCTCCACCCCACAGCCAAGCCCATCAACAGACAATCTGTCATCTGGGCCTGACATCTTATGTCCTTGATGAGGGGCCTCTCAACCTCATGGGACTGAGTCAGCTCTTGGACAGCTTCCTGAATATACCATCCCCTGTTGTGCCCTCGGGCCCAAGCACCCCAATGGTGCCTCAGACCAGCACTCAAGCCAAAGCCACCTCCACAGTCCCTGCCCGCTTAACAGCTGAGACCAGGGACATGACTCAGAGTGACTGAGAATAGTCTCAGAGACTCAGTTGTTTACTTGTTAAATTTATCTTTCCTGAGGACACTTTACTTGGTTCATTTTGCTTTTTTAATAAAGTCATAAAGTTTACCTAAGAAAGTTCATAAAGGTTATCTTTGCTTAACACACTTAATACAGTTTACTTGGTTCATTTTGATCATTTAATAAAGTCATAAAGTTTTCCCAAGAAAGTTAATAAAGGTTTTCTTTGCTTAAGACACTTGGTTCATTTTTTTTACTTAATAAAGTGTTGGTGAAAACTTTGAAAAAATGGTTAAGCCTTTGCATGCTTGTGGATAAGGATAGTTGTGGGACAGATAAACTTCCAGTGCAACCATAGTGGGATTGTATGGTCCACCATCCCAGCTGCCACACATATGGACTTTTATTATCAATTACAATTTATTCATTGATCAACACATTTTAAAATAAACAAAGCTCTTTATTCATGCCCTATTCATTGTAGGACCACTCAATATACATGGCACAATCTCATCAGTGTTATGCGACAGGCTCAAGGAAGCATCCATTAATCATCTATCATCCTGTCTTGCCACTCCACTGCTCCAGCTGGGGAGTTGCACCAGTGTCTCAGGAGGTCGCGCTGCTTCTTCCCTTCACGTGAACCTCTGTTGGGGCCTTGTACATCCACAGCATCTATCATGTTTCGTCCTTGCCTCCATTCACCAGGCTCCATGTCCCCATTCCCTTGTTGATGGACGACAAGTCTGTTCTGCAACACTGGATAGCGGGTGCACATGAGATTGTGCAGGATGCAGCAAGCTTCCACGATGCTCCTCACAGTCTGTGGTTCATGCTGCATGGTGGTGAGAAGTATCTGGAACCTGTTGACCAGGATGCCAAAGGCGTTCTCCACCACCCGTCTTGCCCTGGACAGCCTGTAGTTGAAGATCCTCTCTTCATGGGTGAGGTATCTTGAAGTGTATGGCTTCATGAGGTAGGTTCTGAGGGAGAACGTGTCATCACCAATGATGAAGTAGGGCACATCTTGTGTGTCATTGGATAGGGCATCTGGATCTCGAAAACCCATGATGAGGTTGCGTTCCAGCCCATCCTTGAGGTCACTTGCATTGTATACTTGGCCATCTGAAGCTGACCCATTGCCTGAAGCATCGATTAGATGAACTTGTAGTCAGCATCAACCATGGCAAAGAGGATGATACTGAAGAAGCCCTTGTAGTTGAAATAAGTGGACCCTGAGTTGGCTGGAGTTTTGCAGGCCACGTGCTTCCCATCCATGGCTCCAATGGTGTGGGGAAAGTTCCACTTCTGATACCACTCTTCGGCAAGTTTTCTCCAGCCTTGTTCAGTGGTGGGGCACTTGAGGAGCTTCTGCACGTATTCTTTGATGATGGCCTGCACCACTTCTCTGACCACTTTTCTGATGCTGTCGTGTGGCACCCTCCACGCATACTGCATGTTTCTGTATGTGGTTCCAGAGGCCAGATGCCACAGAGTCAGTTCCACCTTCAGTCCAGGGTCCAGATTGGGATGGAAGTTAGTGCTAGGCTTAGTCAACCTGGGTCTCAGATGCTCTACAAGTTCATCAAACATGGCTGGAGGCATCCTCATGAAGTGATGGAATGCACGAGGGTCTTCATTCCTCAGCTCCACCATCAACTGGTCATACAGTCCAAACTCCATTCTTCTCACAATCCATCCTCGGACCCACACAGCTCTTGGACGTCTCCTTCTTCTCCTTCTGTATAAAAGGTGAAACAGTCTGAAAAGGTTTTGGTTCTGGTGATGAATGAGCGCAGCTATCATACAGACTGTTTCATGATCCATGGTGGAGAACAATTGATGATGTGGAAGACCAACACCAAGGGTGAAGAGGTCTGTACACCACGGCTGCTGGACTCATACTGAGATCCAGATGATTTTCTCCCCCTTTTTATAGGAAATATTGGTAGTCCACTCGGTGTCCTTCTACATACTCTAGACATACTTCAGACATCCTAAATATACAAGATACATCCTAGATACAAACATTTTGTCCATTTTGAATACTTTGTATACGAGATGCGTACGCTTACATCCTTTCTATTTCCATGCTACTAACACTGTGAAGACGTTCTGTGTATCTTTCATTTCCTCCCTCTTTCCATTTTCAGCTGCAGCGGATGTGAGTTGAGCGGATGGCCATAGGATGCAGAGAGGATACAGCGGACGTTTAATGGATGATAATGGACATAGAACATTTGCTGCCCATATATGTCGCGGATGTACATCGTACACGGTGGAAAGTTCATCCGTTCACAAAGTTTTGTGCAGCTCAAAACTTCTTTCACTGATGAAATCTCAGTGGACAGATGCTCTAGGGATAGAGCGTATGAAACACGTATGCAGTGAGTACACAACGGATGCATAGCATTTTGCAATGGATGGCAAGCTTTTTTTAACATTTCACATCGTCTTTGCATCCATAACTGCAGTGGGACCGGGGCTTAACATGTTATTTAACTGTGAAACAATGGTAATTTCTTACTCATCATTAATCTGGATGCTGCTGAACTCCTGGCTGCCTGAATGCTGGAGGGTTTTATTAAGCTGTGAGTTTGGCTTACACGTTTAGGATAGAGGAGAGGTTTGGAGCCAGAAAAGGTCATCTTAAAGAAACAGTGCCATAATAAGTACATCTTATTTCTCTAAGTTGCATCTGCTAAATAACAATCTGAAAACGGGCTCAGTGAATCTGGGCTGATTTCATTCAGAGACCAAATCCTTTCAGGCTTTCTGTTATAAATTTACTCCTTATTTCGGGACAGAATATTTCCTCCTTGGTGATGTTAGATTATTGGTTTGAGTATTTTTAATTGAATCAGTTTTGATCACAGATGTGAAAGCTAGAATTGGGCAATGTCAACCCTACCAGAAGGCAGCCAGTTCAACTGGTGGACATTGGATGGGCCTTATTATCAGCCATCCTCTTGAATCCACCTGGATATTTCTAGTTTTCTCAGTGATAATGATAACTGCTTATTGTTGGCTCAGCCTGGTGGCTTTCATGCTATTGAAACAACAATGAGAACCAGTGCAGCAACTTGGCTTCAGAAGTTGTGGGAGCTTCATCACAGGAAGTTTTCAAGAAGAGACTGGATTGCTATCTGTCAGAAATGGTGTGGGGTCTCCTGCTTGGGAAGGGGGTTGGTCTAGATGACCTGCAAGATCCCTTCCAACTCTGTTTCACTCTGTTAAACTATTATCTGTTGTGTTAATATGTTGTTGTTGTGGGGAAAATAAAAGGAGAAAGGAACATTAGGCATGTACATAACTTTTTTCATTTTAAAAAATGTAAAAAAAATCATGAAAGTACAGAACAAATTTAAAAAAATGGAAAATATCAATCAAAGCTCATAGATAAAGCCTGCTGAACTGAGTGTTAAAGAAAATAATAAAACACCAAGAAAACACCCAAGATTTTATCATGGAATACAAAATAGTTTGATTAGGAAATCTTGCCCTACCATAAGGGCTAATGCATTAATTCTAAACAACATAATCTAAGGAAAAGAAAGAAGAACAGAGGAGAAAAACTATTGCATAAATAAGGAAGGCAAGTCGATACTAGGAAATTATAAGAGTTTACATGGTAAGTTGACTAATCAAGAAAACATAGGTGGTGAAAATAGAGGATTAAAGAGTAAAATGAATTAAATAATCACCTTCTCACCCCCAAAAGAGACAACACAGTAGACTTTTGGGTTTATGAGAACAGGTTGCTGCATAAAGGCGATTCTCTAGAATCTTGATTTTATGGAGAAAATTTCCTCAAGGGAAAAAAAAAACTATTCATAATCAAAACTGTTAAAAAAAAAAAAAGCAAAGAAAATTGCTTTGGATAGTCTGCTGGTAAATTTGAGATGATGAAATGACTGTCAAGTGATTCAGAACTTCTTTCGACCACCCAAAAAAGTAATTGTACATAGCCATGGTAACAATTTTGCCTGAATTTTTTTTGGTAAAAAATGTTTTACCAGTTGTAGGCTCTTTGTTTAAATGCTTACAATGATATTGAATCCCATAATTCATGTATTGGATGGTCTGTTCTTTAGACACAGTTCTGAATGCCAAGGACCCAGATGACAGAACCATTCCTTGAATGCAACCAGATCATAGATTGTTGGAGGGAAAAAGGATGCTCTTTGGAGAAGGAGGCAATGGACAGGATACTACCGCCACCTGCTGATCACTTTTAGAAGGACTTGAAATCATGCCATGTATACAACAGAATTTTTTTTAAAGGTAAGCTATGGATTGAAATGCTCCTGACTTATGCTCAAAGTCTGCTGATTGAAGCTAGGCATTGTTATTGAAATGATTTGCCATTGCTTTTAGATTTTTCCCCCATCTTCCCAGTCTAGCCTAAAACACCAGAATTTCAAGGCTGTTCCCATCCAAGAATTAACCAGGGCAGACTCTGCTTAGCTTCCAAGATCAGCCAAGTTGTGCTAGTTGCTACCATCTGCTGAGATTATAGATTTTGCCAAGGTTCTTCCACATCACAATGAATGGTTGTAATGCATAATTGGCAAAAAAAAGACATCTAATTGTTATAATTTGTTTTGACTCTTGTTGCCATTACCACTTGTTATAACTTAAATGAGGCTTTGTTTTGTTTTTGTTTTGTTTATCAAGAGTTAAGGAATGAAATCTGTGTCTGGATTTGAAGCATTTACATAATGTAGAAATGATGTTAGTAGAATCGCAAGAAACCAAGAGAATTCCAGATAAATCTGGACCAAAATCAACATGCAAGTATTGTCGAATATGTGGTGAGCAAATAGGGATGTGCACACCCTCAACAACTCATTTCAGTGAAGTTTTGACTGAAGGACCCCTTGAAGCTGCACCATCAGATGAAATGGTTCTTCTCATTCAAGAAGCTGGATCAGACTGGTTGTGCTATTGCATTTTTTATTTATTTTTAATTGCATTTGAAGGAGCTTTGTATACGAGAATAACATAGGTGCAGGCATCCATTTTCCATAGAGAAAGCAGTCATCTAGACCAGGGGTGTCCAACTCTATTTTATTGAGGGCTACATCAAGGTTGTGTTTGACTTTCGGGGGGGGGGACTTGGCAAGGGTGGCCATGGCAAGCTTGATATCACTCATGTTGGGGGCACCTACGTGGTGACCCAAACACTCTGCCAGTGGAAATGGAGCTTGGGAGGCTGCCATGGCCAACTTGATGTCACTCGTGTCGAAGGCACCTCTGGTGGTCCAAGCACTCTGGCAGCAAAAATGGAGCTTTCAATGGCCATTTTCTTTGGCAGAGGGTTTCAGGAGGCTATCACAGCCTCCCAAGCTCCATTTTCACTGGCAGAGGCATCACAGGTTGGTCCTTCACTGCCTTCACCCCCATGGGCCAGATCTAACATGCTACAGGCCAGATCTGGCCCACAGGCCTCGAGTTTGACACCATTGATTTAGATCAAGAAAGTCTGCTTTAATATTTTGATCCAAGGTATTGAGAGAAGGAGCTCAATTTTTCAAAGCAAGGCAACATCTCATATCAGGAGGCACAGCAATCAGGATTAAGGCAAGGTTACAATAGAGTGGAGGCGTCTCTTTCCAGAGTTATTCTGCTGGTCAGAAATGCAACAAATGCAGAAATGCACAGTGCTTTGTGCAAATGGCCTCCCAGAATTCTTTCCCATATTTGTGAATAAGGAAGTTAGAAGTGTCATTTCAAATAATTTCTCAGGGAGAGGAAAAACCACAGCCATGATTTTATTATTTCTCCTGCTGCAAGTAGTGAGATCAGCAGCTGTTTTGGCAGCTTGGTCATCATGAGTCTCAGAGTTTTTCCAGAACTCTGTTTTACTGGGTGGGGATAATGGATGTTCTCCTGTACAAAAAATGGGTACTATTTGGAACAAATTTTGCAAGTTAAACTTCTATTGCTAGAAGGATAAAAAGAAAGACAAGAAAGGAGATTCACATATTTTTCAAAGAAAAATATATTTTGGTCAGTAAGTATTGAAGCTGGACTTATGGCAGTGGGAAAGGAGAGAGATGCTGAGGAAATGTTTGAAAGCACAGCTTTGAGTTTTTGTAATTGGCAAAACTAATGTGGTAAAATATATTTATTTCAATAAGAATATTCTAACAGTCATTTTACAACAAAAGATTTCTGCTTTGCCTCATTATATGAATCTTTTAGGTGGAATTTATACTTTCTTTCCCACCACACAATATTATGTAATAAAGAACTATATGTACGTTTGTTGTAAGAAGGTCTCATGTTTGCACCTGTTTTTTATGAACTGATTCTGTGTACATCACATCATTATAATTGAAAAAGTGTCCCATATAATGGGACAGGAGCCACTTCTATCCCATAATTTATGATTAGGATGAGCGGAGTATATAATGGGGACAAGTTGTTACTGTGGCTATTTGCATTCTCATGTCATGGTAGAATAGACAAATAAGATCATGTGCGACCTCTCATTGCCTTTCATGGCTGAAGTCAATGGCAGTGCACCATACATTAGAAGTCCCTTTGGCTGGAACTGTGGATGGGAGCAATTTATAATCATATTAAACAGGTCAACAGGTTTAGAACTGTTTATCCTCATCCCCACTCTTTTCTAAGCAGTGTATTCTAATTCATATACGAGAGGGAAGATGATGAAATGATCATCATGATGCCAAGCTCAGCCCCATCAGTATATATTTTATGAAGTCATACAGATGTATGTAAATGATGATACTTTTTGTCATTCTGTTGAAACGATAGGATTCTGTGGGTACTCTTTGTAATATTGACACACACATAAGAAAGATTAAGCTGTTTTCAGCAATACAACCATGAATTGGTGAGTAACATGAATATAACATGGCTGCAATTCCAGAATTTCTCACACTTAGAAACATGCTCAACTTACTGATGGCTGCTTTTAAGAGCCTGACAACATACTGTAAATTTTTAAAAAGATATTACCAATGAATATTGAATTTGTATTCATTTTCTTTAATTTGTTTGTATAGAAAGCAGTTCATAATCTGCTTAATACTGTTCATATTCTTCATCAAAGCAGGAGGGGCTGCATGATGTATGTATATTAGCTTCAGGAGCACATCTCTGAGCTCAGATTGGATGAAATGTTGTAAACACAATGAAATGTTGCTAGGTAACTGCCTTTTAGTCAGTGTAGTTGTGAAAATGAGAAGGGTTTTTTTCCCCTTTTCCACAAAGATAGCCTACTTGGATAGGACAATGAAGCATTATTTTATTTTCATCTTTATATATATTATTTTAAAACAGCAAAGCTTTTCCTCTTTGGATATAAATGGCATACTTAAAAATAATTTGCTTCTCAAATGTTCATATTTTCATAGAAAAATGTTGTCTATTTAGTTTTAAAATTAAAAACATTCCCTACCCGTAATAGTTTATATAACAAAGAATCCTTCACTCAGATAAATTGAATGTGGGAAAGTAACCTATTAAAATGTTCTCACTTTTGACAAAACTTTTCATTTTTCACTAAAACAATACTATCCCTCATATTTCTTTATAAAATGGAAGAGCGACTGAATGATCAGACTCAGAAACCAGGACAGATTACCGTACCAGGATTGGATCAGTTGTACCTATAAGATATCCCTTAAAATACTTCTCTTGTGCACTCTTAGTTCCTTCACTTCCCCAAACTAATTTCTTGCACAAATATTTGGATTTAGCTCGTCAGTCATCATCACCAATTGAAATAAAATTATGTATATCTAACTAAGATGTTAGTTCACTCCTTATGCCTTCTTATTTTTAAAACTTGGTGGAGTAGAATTGAAATAAGCTGAATTATGTGAATTAATGTATTCACCTACACTTGTATGCATTGATAATGCTTGTGTTGACCAGAGATTGCTCCTAAGCTTACTTGGCTTGTATTTATTTGATCTTTTCCTAATTTATTAATTGTGGGAACTGGCTGAAGATCTCAGTTCCTAGGTCTTAATCTCAAAATGAACTGCTGAATGAATTTCTTCATGGATGAATAATGATCTGACAGTTACTTATTAAAGGTCTGGTCCCACTGGCCAATGGACCCAAAACATATGCATAAAGGACACAGCGGACGAGCAAAATTTTGGAGGTGGTTCCATCCGTTGTCATCTGCTCCAAAAAGTGGCAAAAATTTGCATAAACAGAACGGAAAAGAACGGATGTGGGTAGTATGTAGCAGGGATATTAAACGGATGTTCATAGGAAGCCTAGTGGATGAAAGCGGATGACACCTCTGAAAGGGTTCCGGGGGAAAATTTCGAAGCGGACGCATAGCAGATGAAGCAGATGTATCATGTACGCCTAAAGGAAAGAAAGGGGATGCCGCATGGATGTATATCGGATGCAAACCGTTCACTGTGCATCCTATTTCCGTGATACTAGCGATGTAAAGACGTTTCATGTACCTTTTCTTTCTTCCCTCTTTCCGTTTTCAGCTGCAGCGGATGTGAGTTGTGAGGATGCCCAGAGGATGCAGAGAGGATACAGTGGACGTTTAATGGATGATAAACGGACATAGAATGTCTGTTGCTCGTATGTCACGGATTTACATCATATACGGTGGAAAGTATATCCGTTCACAAAGTTTTTTGCAGCTCAAAACTTCTTGCGTGGATGAAATCGCAGTGGACGGATGCTCGACGGATAGAGCGTATGAAACATGTATGCAATGAGTCCACAACGGATGCATAGTGTTTTCCAATGGATGGCAAACTTTTTTTAACATTTTACATCATCTTTGCATCTGTAAGTGCAGTGCGACTGGGCCTCTAATAGATTTTATATTGAAACTGTGTCTTGATTGCTGAAGTGTAAGCTGATGTGGAACTAGTGTGGTATTTGGGCTAGCAAAATTAGAGTTACCAATCTTGAAAATGTTCCTTATAAGTCCTTCCCCTATTTAATTGAAATATTATACATTTTTAAAAATATAAATTTTCCATATCCAGGAAGAATGCCAGCAGGAAGAAAACTGGCACATCTACAGTTATATAGGCTTCAATATCAGTCTGAACCCATAGCAGGATGGTTACTCACATGGAAATTATTTTTCAACCTATGGTATGTGTGAAGGAATTTCTCCTGCACATTAACCTGTATAATGTGTATGAGACTCCTGTCATTTAAGTAATATCACCGATAGCCATGACTCCCTGGGAGCATTCACATGGTGAGTCATCTGAATAGAGTTTATAAATTATCAGATTCCCAAGAGTGGCCATGCTGACTTTGAATATTTATTTATTATTCTTGTGTTGTTGTTACCATAATTTATAGATTTACAATGAACTTCTCAGGAAATCAACCCTTTGGAAGTGTAAATACTGAAGCTGAAGCTCAAACACCACCAAATAAGAAGAGAGGACTCAATGGAAAGGATCCTGATGTTTGGGAAAGATTGGAAGCAAAAGGAGAAGGAGATGGCAGAGGATGAGATGTTAAATAGTGTCATCAATGCAGTGAAGATGACTTTAGGCAGACTCTGAGAGAGAGAGGAGGATGGGATGGTCAAACATGCATTGGTCCATGGGGTTGCAGAGAAGTCAGACATGACTTGGAGCCTGAACAACAACAAATGGCTTTCACTCCATAATATTGGCACAACAAAATATGCATTTAAAATGTACAGCAGAAGATACATTAGAAACAATTAAAACATGACTTCTTGCCTGGAACTAAAAACCAGCCATAATAATAAGTAGTTGAATTTTGAGAATTGTAGTTGGAGTGTGTTGTTGTAGTTCTAGTTGTTTTCACTATGTCTGCTCTATTTATATTTTCTGTTCTAAAAGCTACCTTATCCATAAAACAAACCCATCATTTGTAGGTTAGGGGGAATCTCAAAAATCAAACCAAGGTGAATTTTCTGTGGGCAGGTACAAACCTATTTCAAAACTTTAACAAAAATCAGTCATCACTCTAAGTGGTAGCCTCAGTCTGTGGTATGAAAATATTGCTGGAGATGACATTTTGATTTACATGATATGAGGATGAACATTTCCAGGATTTTTTTTTTACAGCCATGGTGTATTGCCTTGTGCCCTTCACAGGGTATTTGCAGCAGTAGTTTGAAGCATTTGGTAGCATTAGGACAGTGATATAGACCTGGACTTCTGAATGATAAGGAAGCTGCCTTTCTGACCAGTTCAAAATACCCTGTCTCTAAAATATTTATTTTATTGCATATGACTTCCATTCCTTCCCAGAAAGCCCTACAATAGGGGGAGAGGGCAAAGCACCCCACCCTTGCTTCTTAGATTCTATTCTCATCGTTTTTTAATTCAAAAAATGGATGTGCATTTAGGCTGGCCTTTTAAAAGGAAATGAGTTATGATTGACACAATTAGCAATTTAAGAGCAAATATTAAAAGCTTCAGTTGGTTGAGAACACAGAGGCATAGGCAGTTATCTGCATATATCTGCACATATTACACCTCCGTTCTGTCAGTTGCACTATCTACCAATTTGCTTCATGTTTCACTTCAGTTTCTGATCCAATTTGCTTCTGGGTCCAAGTCAAGGCACTGTTGATAACCACAAAGCCTAACCTGGAACAAGGCTGGGTTATTTGAGGGACTGCCATATCTCAGTGACATCTCTTTGTCCCATCAAGTTCAGCAAAAGAGGCTTCTTGAAGTTCCTTTATTCTAGACAGTGTCATTTGATGGACCCTCAGAAGAGAGCCTTTGTTGCTGCTGCATTCACCCTATAAAACATTATTTCCCTCCTCCTTCCCCAAGACTGGTCCTATCCTTGATGGCTCTCCAGAAGAGCCTGAAGAACAACCCTGGACACCAAAGAGCTCATACAATGGCTAAGCTGTTTTTGAATGTCTGGGATCTTACAGAGACTATATTGTATGGTTTTAATTACTTCTTTGTCTGTTTTTATACTGTTTATTATTATTTTTGTATTGGTTATGTTTTAATTGTGAGCCAACAGAATCACAAATGTGAGATGATAGTCATATAAATTGAACAAATAAATAACATAAACTAAACTTTACAGAACTTTAGGCACATTTTATTAAAATTTAATCTCTATGTATTAGGAAGGAAGTGGGAATGTGTGCAGTTGGCAACCTCACCTTTTATTGACCTTCAAATGTAGAGTATGTTTACCTGCATTGAAAGGTAGAAATCCTCTACCCTTGGTGGTGCTCTGCATAGTTTAGACTCTTCCCTTTAAGAACTTACTAAAATAAATGAGGCTCCCTGGTGTAGATGTTTATTTTCTGAACAGAAAACATAATGAGAATAGAAGTAAAAATTTGTAGTAATAATATTGGTTTTAACCAATACTTCATTACTCTCTTGGTCTGTGCAAGAGTATATTCAGAAATTTGATGTGCCTAGCCAATCTGCTTCCTCAGATGAGTAACTTTCCTTGGGTCAGAAGCTCAATAATTTACCAATTTCCTTTCTGTAACACCAAAGCTTTCTTAACTCATTGTTCTTTTGGCTAAGCTTGGCACAAAAATACCACTTTTCACTTTGGGGCAAAGTGCTATCATGCAGTGTTAAGTCAACCACTTTAGTGACTGACACTCTCAACATTGCCTCTTAATCCCATCTTTCAGTAAGAAGATTGGTTTCAGCAGGTTATCATTGTTTTTAAGTCTTAGTAGCCCCAAAGGGGAAATGCTGCAAATCCCTCACGTCTTTTCTGAAGACTTGACGTATAGATTTTTTAAAAGTATTTTGAGCTTGTCCAGAGTTAGTTTTGTGGTGAAATATAGTGATTTCAGGTATATTATATGAGAACATATCTTACCATTCATATCAATTCATGTGCATTCTAACCAACTGTAATGAAAGTAATGATTTGTATATAATCATTTTTGTGTAGATAGCTATTTTGTTCATGGAAATCATGGGAATCAATCGCTATTAGCTTTGATGGCAGTATGACTGTCTCTGAAGGCCATCTACTGTGAAACCAGTGGACTTCTTTATGCTGTTGGTTGGTCATATATGTAATGGTATGTAAGAATGTCCTTGGGAGACAGGGTAAGAGACTCAATCAAAGAAGCAGTCAGATAAAAGCCCAGAGTAAGAATGTGGGTAGGGCAAGAGGATCAGAAGAGACACAATCTAATTTGGAACTTTAAAGTTGGGGGAGCAGGCAGGGAGAGAAGTATTTTCAGACTGGTATAAGTCTGTAAATGTCACCTTAAAACAAAATAGAATTAGCTCATCTGGTCATGTTTCCCATCTGGTATAACTCAGAAGGCTGGCATCAATTTTAAAGTATGTGTGAATGACAAATAAGCAGATTTTTTAAGTGACTTGAACAAATCACAAAGAAAAACAAGAACAAAGAAGAATCTATTGATGTCATACAAACAAAAATTAGATGATCCTCAAAGTCAGACAAATTTGGAAAAGTTTGATAAATTTGGAAAAGTGATTGGACAGAGTCAGCAAGACAATCTTTTATGATGTGGTGAAAAAAAGTGAAAAAATAATGAGGTTGACATCCTCATAACAAAAGAAAAGAAAGTTAAGATGACCGAGTGCTATGTAATACTGAAGCAAATACAAAATAAGTTAGAAATGTGTCACCCAGGTTATGGTCAAGCAAAGGAAACCAATCAGAAGCAAGAGTCCTGGACACAGCAGAAACATTATGTAGTGAGAAAGAAGTTGTTTGAAGATGATTCTAGGATACGAATGCCAGAAGCATGTAAAAACTACTGTCTTAATGAGACAAAGGGAAAAGACCATATGAAATTAGGGGATATCATCAGGACATTAACTCAAAAGGAAGTAATATCAGAGCATTTCAATCCCCCTGGATATTTTGGGGCAGACATGAAAATGACCATTTTGGAAAAATAAGAAGTGATTTGCAGCTCACAAAAGCTTAAGCCTTTTGTCAGCCAGAAAATGTTCTATCAGGCTACTTCTGATTTTTTGCCTGTATAATCAAGCTACTCTTACAGTATTTATGGAATAGCTTCTGTACAAATTCAATTTCTCTGCCCTGATTGACTTTCACATTCACTTTGAACTAACTATCCATATAAAGTGATGTGTCTACAAAACACAGAAAAAAAGCCTTTTGAAGATCCAAAGATGAATGTCAGCAATGATGATGAATATCTGCCGAGAAAAGAAAATAATGTTTTGAATATGTGATTTAAACAGAAGTTGGTTGAAATAACAACATAATTGAACATAAATGTAAAATTATTATTGATTTGAGTCTTATGATGAAAATGGTGATAATTATAGGTTGTGAGTAAGGGATCAATTCATGAAATCAAGAGCAGATCTTTCTTAGGGAAAAAATGTATATGGAAGAAAAATAAAGGAGTGAAAGAAATAGAGTGAAAATGGAATGATTTCTGGGAAAAAAGGAAGAAAATCTATATGGAAAAGCATCAGAATACAGACTGATCTCCCAGCAGAATGAATAGAAAGTGAGAACTGCATTGAAGAATGAAAGGAATCATATTGCTAAATCCTACGGAAGCATGTGAAACAATGCTAATAGGAAATATGAAAAAAGATGTGTGTTGATATGATGGCATGAAAGAGCCTGTGAATGAGAGAAAATGTACTTAAGAGGATGACTGCTATGAAAATTTAGGTTGAGAGAAAAATATTGAATAGCAATAGCACTTAGACTGATATACCGCTTCACATGCTTTGTAGTCTTCAGTGGTTAAACAGAGTCAGCATATTACCCCTAACAGTCTGAGTTCTCATTTTACTGACCTTGGAAAGATGGAAAGCTGAGTAACTTTAAGCTGGTCAGAATCGAATTCCTGGAGTGATCAGTGAGTTAACCAGTGATATTGCATTCTAACTGTTGCACCACCATGGCTCTTCTGAATGCTGTCTTTGTAGAGAAAACAATAGTTACAAAGAATGTAGTCAGAGAATAAAGAGGTTAAAAGAGGCAGAAAATTGTAGAGCAATCTTGGTGAAAAAAGTGGTTAATACAAATAGTATATAGGAAATAGTTTGATAAATTTCTGGGAAGATGTCTGGTAGAATTCATCAGGTTGGCCAATTGATCGTGAGTTCTTCAGTCCATCATAGCTTTGTTCATGGGAACTTTTACATAATCCTTTTGGAGGTATAGACTGCATTGCCAGACATGTCACATAGTACATACCTTGCTAAATATCTGGAGAGTACTGATCAGTTTTAGTAAATTGGGGTCAGTGTTTCCCAAGTGCAACCAAATCAATTTTACTCCAACCATGCTTATTCCATTCTAGAGAAGCCAGAATCTGCAATCCAAAGACTATAAGTCATCATAATATTCTTGTCCTACCAACTAGGACTTACATGTAGAGTAGAGTAGAGTAGAGTAGAGTAGAGTAGAGTAGAGTAGAGTAGAGTAGAGTAGAGTAGAGTAGAGTAGAACATAATAGAACAGAATATTCTTTGTTGGCCAAATATGATTGTATAAGCTTTCAGTTTACATACAAGTAACAAAGTGATAAATCATAAATCATGATCATAAATCATAAGATACAACCAACAAAGCAATAGTCATAAGATAACAATAGGAGTAAGCAATAGGAAAGATGAGAAAGAAAGTAGTAATGCAGTCCTGCTAAACGCCCTGTCACACTGCCCAATGGATGCAAAACGTTTGTAAAAAGGACACAGCGGATGAGAAAAATGTTCCATCCATTGTTATCCGCTCTCAAAAGGGGCAAAAATTTGCATCACCAGAGCGGATAACACGGAAAGGAATGGACGGGGGGAGTACGCAGAGTGGATGGAAAGCAGATGCGGAACAGAAGCATCCTTTTGTATCCTCTAGGCATCCTCTAGACATCCTTAATATCTGAGATAGGTCCCCTCTGCGAACGTTTTTTCCTTTTTAAATGCTTTCTTTGCGTGCTGCATCCGCTTTCATCCTTTCTCTGTCCGTGCTACTAACGCTGCGCATCCATTCCACGTCCGTTCCACTTCCTCCCTCAGTCCATTTACCGCTGGAGCGGATTCAAGTTGCGCGGATGTGCAGCGGATGCCTAGCAGATATAGCAGATGCGTAACGGATGACAATGGATGCAGAATGGATGTCTCCCATATGCCTAGCGGATGCAGAATGGATGCGTTTGATACATTTTCCGCTCAAAAGTTTTGAGCAGCTCAAAACCTTTTGAGCGGATGAAATGTCAATAGACGGATGCTGGACAAATAGAGAGGAAGCAAAATGGAGGCAGTGAGTACAGAATGGAAGCATCGCATTAACCAACGGATGGTAAGTGTTTTTCTCCATTTTACATCCTCTTTCCATCCATTGCTGCAGTGTGACAGGGGCTTTAATGGTTAGATATCCATGAGGATCAGGTGTTTAGCAGAGTGATGGCATGGGAAGGCATCTATCTTTGTGTCTAATTGTTTTGGCATACAATGCCTTTTAGCAGCATCCAGAGGGGAGAAATTGAAATTGTTTATGTCCAGGAGATATGAAGGGTCTGTAGATATTTCCTTTTTCTGGTATATAGATATAGATCCTGAATGGAAGGCAGGCTGGTTGCAATTTTTTTTCTACAGTCCTAACTATTTGTTGAAGACTGTGCCTGTCCTGTTTGGTTGTAGTACTAAACTAGATATCATGTAATATACTGATATTAGGCTTGAATTTCACTTTTTTTATCCTGTGAATTTTTTCTCATGAGATTATTATGTTTTATTTTGAGTAGTGAAGTTAAACTGTCACACTGGATCATATTTAAGAAGCAAAGCAATACAGATTCATAGCAGGCTTAGTAGTTTTAAAAATAATTGTTTGCTGACAGCCTTGTGATGGTACAACAGTGAAACTGTCCTTAAATTTTTCCAAATTTCTTATAAACATATTATTTAACAACATGATTTATGTACAGGTATTTCAAGGCTAATTTCAGTGGGAGTGTTAAGTAAGAGTATAGTATATCTTTTTTAGAGAAAATTTGTTTGTTTGGTTTATGCTCTTGATTTTACTGGAATACCAATTATCACTCCATCTCTCCCTCTCTCTTCCTTCCTCCTCCTCCAACCAACTGTACATGTTTCATTGCAAACTTATGCTGACAATTCATAGCAACTTATAGAGAGAGATATAGCCAGTATAGAACATGAAAAAGCTGGAGGTGGGGCAAACACCTGCCAGTTATAATTTCAAGGAATTATGTTTCTGAAATGCCCAGCTTCAGCTATTCAAATGTCTGTCAGAATGTCTGTAGTTTCAAGTAAGCTTGGAAAATTATCTGAATTTAGTGAGAATTGTGCAAAACAGTGGAACAAATAGTTGCTTAGAACAGCGATTGCCAAGTAGTGGGCTGCGACCCACTGGTTGGGCGCAAGAAAATTTTGGTGAGCTGCAGAGAAATCTCATCCCCAGAGCACACCCAAAGCAATTAATCCAGGCTGCACAGAAACACAAAGCTGCGCCGTCCACATGGCCCACGGGAACCCTCCCCACCCACTCACTCCTTACCTGGTAAACTTGCCTGCTAAATTGCTATTTTTCCTTTTTCCGACCATCAGCTGTTTTGTTGTGCCAGGAGATTTAGATTAGTTTAGATTAGATTAGGAAATTGATTTCTTGCTTTCTCGCTAGTCTTTAGATCTTCGGCTCTGCTTTTAAGCACAGCACAGCCGAACCTCCCTTAGGACTGAAGGTTCTATTATTCAGTGCAGACTCACGGCAAGCAAATTTTATGTGACAGACTGAGCTAGCTAATGGCAGATAGATAGATCACTGAATGATTCTGTAAGCAACTCAATCTGCCTGCCTACTTTGCCTGATTTTGGGTAAAAGTTTTTTTTTTATAAAAATATTAATATTTACATGTATGGTATGTTGTGAGTTAATTTTATGAGTTTGCTTGCAAGCAAATTTTATGTGACAGACTGAGCTAGCTGATGGCAGATAGATAGATCTCTAAATGAATGTGTGATTCTGTGAGCAACTAAATCTGCCTGCCTGCTTTGCCTGATTTTGAGTAAAGGTTGCGCTTTTTTAAATAAAAAAATAAGTATTTAAATAAATATTTATAATATTTACATACAAGCCATGCCCAGCCAACCACCTGACCACCAAGCCACACCCACAAATTAGGGCATGCCCACAGAAGCAGTTAGTGGTCCCTGGGATTTAAAATTACAAGTTTGGTGGTCCCTGAGGTCCAAAAGGTTGGCAACCCCTGACTTAGAAAATAGTAAGATAGTCTCTGGGACAGTGGTGGGATTCAATTTTTTTTACTGCCAGTTCTGTGGATGTGACTTGTGGGATTCAATTTTTTTTACTGCCAGTTCTGTGGATGTGACTTGGTGGATGTAACAGGGGAAGGATACTGTAATATCTCCAGTCAGAGGTGGTATTTGCTGGTTCTCCGAACTACTCAAAATTTCTGCTACCAGTTCTCCAGAACTGATCGGAACCTATTGAATACCACCTCTGCTCTGAGACAACAAAGCTGAAAACAATAGAAATATGGCACCAATTTCCTATGTAGCTGTTGCATAGTTTGGACTCCAAGTAGCTTTGCCATTGAAAGAATGTGTTTTAATTTAAATATTCTGGTTGCAGAAATAGATCTTATTTCAGTAGAAAAAATATTTGAGAAGCAGCTTCCTATGGCATTTTCAGTGGAGCGTTCAGGATCTGGCCCATTCTGAACAGAGCTCAACAAATCTTCCCTGAATTGCTCTCTTCAGAGGAATCTGGGTAGCCAGATGTTGATTGTGTACACATTGTTTTGTGCTGCTTGCATAAACATTATAATCACATATAGACAACAGCAGAGCTACAATATTTAGAAAACATTTTTCACACCTCCTTATTAAGCAAGACTATGAAAATTATGACTCATCACTGCACCATTGTTTTTGCTTGTTTTCTTGAGCTGGTTGAACAGTCATAGACAGCTGGTATTAATACAATAGGTAGTGCTTAGGGAATTAATGGGTGATGTAGAACACACCACAAAGGTATCTGTCAGCTGGAACAATAAGCCTCATGATGGAAGAGATCTATATTTGAAACTGGTGCTCAAATGGAGGTTTTTCAAACAATAAAAGCCATACCTTGACTGTGTGGCAAAATTAGTTTTTAACCATTACATGAAAGCTGCCCCACAAAAAAAAAAGTGCTTTTATTTTATTTGTGATCACGAGAGCATTTAAGCACCAAGGAGTAGGCATCTACGTGTTCCATTTCTCTTTTCTCCTATCAAAACAACACTAGAGCGCTTATGCTCTAGGGAAATTTGTATAGAATCTGACGCTTGTATCAGTGCTGAAGGGGAAAAAAAAAAGAAAAAAAAATTATAGTCTGAGGTGATGCAAATGATATCCTTGGTGCATCTTCCCCAATGTTCCTGTGAGGCTCTTGACAGCTGATGGTTGGATTAAACAAAAAGACCAGTAACTTATGACTATTAGCTCAAAGCAATCATCTCTCATTATTTCAATTACATGGGTAAATGCATGCAATCATGTATCAAATCACTTTTCCCTTTTGAAGAGGTTCTTTTCAGAGTAGGATTTCTGCCAGAAAAAAAAGTGCAAATATTTACACTGGTTTTTCATCCAACTGCACCTTTGTTTTGCAAAACTACCCAATGGCTACAATTCTGAGTGATATTTCGAAGGTGGGGGGAAGAAATGGAGAGCAAAAGAGACAGAGAGTGGAGGGTAAAATAAAAAGGGGGAAGGTAGACAACAGTGTGTGCAGATTTCTTTCTCCTTTGCTTCCTTCTCTCCTCCCCTTCCCTCCTCCTTTCTTGTGCCTCATTAGCAGTCTGAAAAGGAGACACCTTTCATTACCTATTGCTATCTGACCTGTCAGACTGAAGGTGGCTTCCTTTCCCTTAAATCAAACTACCTGTGAATATAACTCTGCTGGCCAATTCCAGGCTCTTTAGCCAACTGTGATTGATGACTCAGAGACTAAGAGAAAATTGCCTCCCAATGAATTATTCATCAAGCGATCTCTTTGCTGTTAAAGTAGCTGACATGAAAGTTCTGACACTGCTTAAGCACAATTCACTTACAAATCAGTTACAAGGAAATATTAAAAATAGCTCCACGAAAGCATACCAGCACAGTATCAAGTCGGGCTTTTGGCTGCCTGCATCACTGATGGATTTGATCATTCTTGCCCATGAAAGAAATGGCAGGAAAGGCAACAGTAATGCAAGAAGAAATGTCAGCCAGCTAGGCTTGGGAACAATATGTTGTTTCTGATGACTTTTCGCTCCACTGAAAGGCAGACAGCTAATCAAACAGGCAGCAATATTGAAATGTTTTCTCATTCAAATCAATATTCATTGTTCGCTTGCTAGCCTGGGGCTTTAATGCATGCAAAAACATACAGCAAATACTAAAAAAAAAATGGAGCTACACTGGGAAATCTGTATCAGAAAATCTGGGGAGGGAGGGGAGGGGAAGGGAAAGGAAAGGGAGAGAGGGAAGGGAGAGTGGAAAGCTGGCAAAAGCTTATTATCAAGTACCTTTTCATTTGACCTCTGTGCTATAACCTCATCATGAGGGTATATAATGTACCTCTAATATAGTTTCAGGCTTCCAAAATTAGAGATACAGGCTGAGAGATTGAAATGGATACTTTTTAAAATGGAATGAAACTGTTGTGCATGATTCATCACTGTCTAAAATAAATAGCAAATTTGTCAGAAATGTTCATGGAGGTGAATTATATCTAGGTTGTTACCAGTGGGAAAAATTCTCTTGTGTGCTTGAATCAAGCTTTTGCAAGCATGAAGTGCTAAATCAGGTAATTCTCTCCCCACCTTTTTTTATTTACCTAGCGACAGCACCCCATGTTTTGACTTGACGACATATCTAACTATTTCTAATTGTGGGATAAGAACTCACAAATATTTTCTGTAGTGTGAAAATGTGGATTTGGTTAAAATATCTGGAAATACCAATCACTGTCTCAAGTTATGGTATAGGACATTCTGACTAAAAAGAATATGATCCTTGGAAATGTAGAGAAAAATGTTGGACAGAAATAGATTTGTTATGTTTAGGGTTAGGATGCAAAATTTATTTGACACCTGTGGGTCAATTTTACCCTTTAAATAAATTATAGGCAGTTGTGTCTGGAGTAAGGCTAACATAAAATCTAAATATGATTTAACTTGATTTGGGCTTAGATTAAAATAATTAAATAAAAGTAGTAAATTATGGATGCAATAATTACTCCCATTTTGTGTGTGTGACATTAGAAATGTTGTGACAAGTCTCAAAAGGCTCTAAGGCTGTTTTTTTTTTTTTTTTTACAGGGATGGTAAAATAAACAAAAGCCTAAAGATGACATCGGGCCCATCACACCCAATGCCAGAATAAGTTGGCCCCCAAATTATGAACCTGTTTTGCATGATTTGATAATTTCAGGAGATTAAGGAGCAAAGTACAATCATTTTATTTTGCAAACACACAATTCCTGGAGCTCTTTCCCCAAATGTTCCTTATGGATCACAGCCCTAGTATACCACATCAAACATGGCATATATCTTCAGAAGTGGCTTTGAAGATGTTTTAGAGGCCTGTTAATGCCTTCCAGTTGAAAGATAACAGTACAATTTTACAGATTTTAAAATGTTACGTTTGAGTATTGGACAGAGTATGTTTTTATATTGGCAAATTAGCAGTAATGCATTAAAAATATTTTCAGATTAACTAACTGAAATATTCATGGTTTAAGAGTCATAAGTATATTCTTGGTAATCATTTTGAGGTCAAAGTTTGTGTGTTATAAAGTACAAGATACACAGAAACCTTCCAGTGCAGTCAATATCTCTCTTCAGCTGACTCTTCTGCTGTCAGTACAGTAATTTCAGTACAATGGTTTCACAGATATCTGTTTCATTTTCAGCCTTAAGATATTTAGCAGCTGAAGTGTGCTCTTTCACCAATTTTCTTTGCACACAAAATTGGCTGAAAGGTCTCAGCTCTCCAAAATCAATAGTATTGCTTAAACCACAAATAAGCCAGTAGAAGGGACTTGAAAATCAATCAGCTTCAATGGAAGGGATCTTCTGGAGAACTTAGATGTGTCCCCCTCTCCTCCCAATTCTGACTCTATTGTAACTTCATTACTTCTCAGGACTGAATTCACAAAACACATTTCTTAGATTTTTGTTGCCAAGAATTTTTAAAAATTATCATTTTAGCTGTCAGAAAATGCCCCACTTAAAATGCCCCACTTAAAATGCCCTGTAAAACACAAATCATGGCAATTACATGAATGCCATTTCTACTCAAATTCAAAGCTCTCATTACAATTGAATCAGCCAAATGATTGGAAGGAAGACCCAGTTTTTGCATTCCTTGAGCAGGCTGCCAAAAGAAAACAAAGAAAAGGGTATGTATAGGCAGATTGAAATTGTGAAATCCATTCACAATTTTTAATAGTTGAAATAGAACAAGTCACTTCCACTTAGGTATAATTATGTCTGGTCATGGTCATGTGTGATGCAAAGAAATCTTTGGTTACAGTGTAAATGTTCATCAAGCTCCCAGAAGGAATGGCAACAATCACCTTAAGCTTCTGTGGAGAAAATCTGGAGCAAAACTGTAATTTAATAAACAAAACCTACAGGGACAGAAAAATATGGTTGCACATCCCTGAAAATATAAACAATTCAAGTTGCCTGTTTCTGTTTCTATCACTAATAGAGAAGAGATTTTAATTAATTTGAAGAAAATAACGCTCAATCTTATCTGTCTTTTTATAATAATTAAAAAATTAGGTGGGTCAGCTTCCCCAAATAGCTGTTTAACAATGTACAATACAATTTATAAAATTAAGAAAATTGTTTCTGCTGCTTCAACATAAGTATTTGAATACAATTGATACCTTTTTATTAGTGCAATTTAATTTACCAGACAGTGGAACAAAAACTTACTTTTACTTTAAAAAAAATCAGTACTGCATCTGTCAAATATTTATGTGATAATACTCAGCATAGTGGGAACAACTGCATTCTGGATTTCTCTGCATGAATCCTATATATGTTCACTTACAGGCAAGTCCACTGAATTCAGCTCCAGATTAGTATTACCGCCTGAAATTGTTTTCATAATTAATACATCAAACTACATCTGAATCAAGACCAATAAAACATCTTTAAATTTCTCATTGCTTTGCATTCTTGTTGACATCTTTCTTCAAGCATCTTTCTTCACTCAGAACTTTTATGCCAGGTAGGATGAAGGGAAAGGGTGAAGGGACAGTGGCAGGGCATTAACACAAAATGTTCCTCTATTTTCTGTGCGTTCCACTCTCTTCCACACATCAGAAGGCAAGCTAAAACCTGAATCAAATATGTGTCCTGTAGGAATTCTTCATGCTGCCATTCTCTAGTGAGATCTATTTCTCAATTTTGATTCACATAGATTTTAAACTATTTGGTTCTTAACAGAGCACTTCAACTGCCAAACTTCTTGCAGTTCCCAAACTGAGTTAAGAAGATCCTTGTGACTGAAAAAAGATAAAAACATTATGATAGCAAGGTTGAAGAAAATTTCTACAGAGATTCTCAGTCATTCAGGTCCTGGCTGTCCCCGAAATACTTTTTCAAAAGGCAACTGGACTTTTTTTTCCCCCTTGAAGACATTTTGCTTTTCATCCAAGAAGCTTCTCATCCAAGAACAAACTTCTTGGATGAGAAGCAAAATATCTTCAAGGGTTTACTGAGGATCTCCATAGACATTTTCTTCAGCCTTGCTGCCACAATATTTTTATCTGGAGCTTCCTGATGGCAACAGAATGATGGCCAGTGATAATGATGTGATGAACAAAGGTAGAGCTCCCCTTGCTTTTTCATGCTTAAAGCCAAATATGAATTTTTCCATACCTGATCATCCTTTCAGATGAGAAATTGATCTTCTGAGAACCATCTGCAATATGGATTCTATTTTAAAAGTTTCTTTTATCGTGTTTAGATTAATTGTGCTGTTTGGGAAAGGGAAGCTATGATTTAATCTAAACTTGGTTTGTGTGTCACATAGCTAGTTCTAGATTTCAATTACAAAAGACCGCTTAAATCAGGAGCTTCCTTGAATAGCAAAGCACTTCTTGATGGTCCTATATACTTATTAAGCAGTTGTGCAGGTCAGCACAGAACCACAAGCAAATCCTTATCTTCTGAGGAGCAGGCACAAAAACAAGACATAAAAAAATATACAGATTGCACAGCTTTCAGAGAAATGGGCAGAATATTGTATATTCATTTTCATACCTCTTGCATTTGAAAGAAGCTCATTCATTGCTAATGGAAGTTAGAAGCATATGTGCATTTGAGGCTAGATAGACTATACTTCTGTCTGAATGTCATAAACTGGATTGAAGTTGGAAGCAGAGACATGGTTGCAAGGAAAGGCTGATAGACACACACATATACATATCTATATCTAGCTCTATGTCTCTATCTCTGTCTATCTATCTAGCTAGCTAGCTAGCTAAAGAGAGAGAGATAATGGATTGAAGAATATTGCATCCTTATTATAGTCATAATTTGTCTTTCAGATTCTTTATTAGAGTTCCACAAAAATATTTAGAGAAAGTTAAAAAAGGAAGGAGGAAAATAAAATAAAATGTAGAAAACAAAAATATAGTTTTTGAATTATAATAAATAATGTTTTGCTACTTAAATGTTCATGTGAATGTCTGTTTTTTAAACATTGTCAGCAATTTTCATTTCCTAGATCCATTTATTTTAAAAAGGGGTTTTTTTCCTTCCACCAGGCTTGACCCTCTGTCCTCGAGAATAACAAAAATGTCTCCTAACATGAATCCGAATTGCTGGAAATCTAAAAAGAAACACAGAACATTCTTTCACATGTGGTGGTGCTGCACTGAAGCCCAAAGATACTGGTACAGAATAAAAAAAATGTTCAGAGGAAATTACAGTGGAGCAAATTGAATTAAAACCAGAATTCTTCTTATTGGGAATATTTAATAGACAAATTTCTAAAAAAGTCAACATATAATACTGCACATTCTTATTGCAGCCAGAATAACCTTTGCACAGTGTTGGAAACAAGCAGATGTTCCAGCTGGTCACTCAGAAAATAACAGCCTGTGCAGAGATGGATATGTTAACCTTAAGCCCATGTAACACTGAACCAACGGTTGCAAAGAGAATGTAAAATGGACAAAAAACCTTGCCATCCGTTCAAAAACGCGATGTACTCACTGCCTCCGTTTGGCTTCCTCTCTATCCGTCCAGCATCCGTTTATGGACGTTTCATCCGCTCCGAAAGTTTTGGGCAGCCTAAAACTTTTGCGTGGAAAATGTATCCAGTTCGTCCGTTCTGCATCCGCTACACATCCGCTACACATCCATTACGCATCCGTTACGCATCCACTATATCCGCTAGGCATCCGCTACACATCCGCACAACTCCATCTGCCCGGATGTGGGGAGGAAGCGGAACGGATGCAGAACGGATGCAGAACGGATGCAGAACGGAAACAAAGCGTTTAAAATGGAAAAAACTTTTGCAGAGGGGACCTATCTCGGATATTAAGGATTTCTAGAGGATGCCTAGCGGAAAACCTATACTGCCTATAAAAAGGGGGAGCAACTCGCCTGCATCTCACTTTCAGAACAGCAGCCCAGCGGTGCAGACCTCTGCAGCCTTTATCTGCCTCTTCCTCTTCCACAGCATCCAGTCATGTCCACTGTGGATTGTAACAAAGTCCTTTCGGCAGCCACCATCATTCTGCAACAGTGCAAAGCCATCTACAAGCTCTGTGAACACTACTGCGAGAAGAAAAGGAGCCACCCAAAAAGAGTCTGGGTCCGAAGATGGTTCACCAGAAGAGCAGAGGATGGACTGTACAACAAGCTGATGGTGGAGCTCAGGAATGAAGACACTCGGGCATTCCAGAACTTCATGAGGATGCCTCCAGCCATGGTTGACAAAGTTGTGCAGCGCCTGACACCCAGGTTGACCAAGGCAAACACCAGCTTCTGGCCCAGCCTGGACCCTGGGCTCAAGGTGGCACTCACTCTGCACCACCTGGCCTCAGGGACCTCCTACAGGAGCATGCACTACAGCTGGAGGGTGCCACCCAACACCATCAGCATTGTGGTCAGAGAAGTGGTGGAGGCCATCATCGAAGAATACAAGGAGGAGCTCCTCCAGTACCCCTCCACTGAAGAAGGATGGAAGAAAGTTGCAGAGCAGTGGTATCAGAAGTGGAACTTCCCCCACACCGTTGGAGCCATAAATGGCAAGCACATGGCCTGCAAATCTCCAGCCAACTCGGGGTCCACTTATTTCAACTCCATGGCTTCTTCAGCATCATCCTCTTTGCCATGGTCGATGCTGACTACAAGTTCATGTACATCGATGCTTCAGGCAACGGCTCATCTTCAGATGCCCAGGTATACAACGCCAGTCACCTCAAGGAGGAGCTGGAAGGCAACCTCATCGTGGGCTTCCCAGATCCAGAACCCCTGCCCAACGACACACAAGATGTGCCCTACTTCATCGTGGGGGATGGACGCCTTCTCCCTCACAACCTACCTCATGAAGCCCTACACCTCCAGACTCCTCACCCGTGAAGAGAGGCTCTTCAACTACAGGCTGTCCAGGGCAAGGCGGGTAGAGGAGAACGCCTTTGGCATCCTGGCCAACAGGTTCCAGGTACTTCTCACCACCATGCAGCATTGCCCAGAGACCATGAGGAGGATCGTGGAAGCTTGCTGCATCCTGCACAATCTCATGCACACCCGCTACCCAGTCTTGCAGAACAGGCTCGTGAACCTCCAACAAGGCAATGGGGACATGGAGCCTGGGGAATGGAGGCAAGGGTGAAACCTGATCGACACTGAGGATGTGCAAGGCCCCAACAGAGCCTCACATGAAGTGAAGAAGCAGCACAACCTCCTTAGACAATGGTGTAACTCCCCAGCTGGAGCAGTGGAGTGGCAAGACAGGATGGTAGACGCTTAATGGATCCTTCCTTCAGCCTGTTTCATCACACAGATGAGATTGGGCCATGTATGTTTGGTTGGCCTACAATGAACAGGGCGTTTAATAAAGAGTTGTGTTTATGTTGACATGTGTGGATAATTATTACATTATTATTGATAATAAAGGGCCGTAGGTGTGGCACCTGGGAAGCTGGACCATACAGTCCCACTATGCTTGCGCTGGAGGTTTATCTATCCCACTGCTATCCTAACCCATCCCACTGTTATCTTAACCCATACCACAAGCATGCAAAGGCTTAAACCATTTCTAAAAGTTTCCAGCAAGACTTTATGAAAAAAAAGAAATGAAGCAAGTGTGTGACTCATAAATAGACTTTATTTACAACAAGCTGTAAGACAAAAATGAGTCTCTGGTACTCCTCTTGGTCGCTCAGTCCCTGGGGTGAAGGGTGCAGGTGCTGTGGAGGTTGCTGGTGCTGGAGTGCTTGTCATCAGCTCCTCCAGAAGCAGAAGCAGCAGAAGCGCCAGCCCCAGAAGAGCGAGCCCGTGCTGCAGAAGCCCCAGCAGAACCAGAGTGAGGGCCAGGGGGCAGGATGGTAGCCCTGTCCCTCTTGCCAGGGCTGGCAGCAGATGGCTGAGGCTTGCTGTGCTTCCGCATGGTTGTGGGGTTGCTGGCTGGCAGGGAGGCTGGCAGGAACCAAGGCTGGCAGGGAGGCATGCACCAAGGCTGGCAGGAAGGCTGGCAGCAAGGCAGGCACCAAGGCTGGAAGGAAGGCTGGCACCAAGGCAGGCACCAAGGCTGGCAGCGAGGCAGGCACCAAGGCTGGCAGGCAGACATGAACCAAGGCTGGCAGGAAGTCTGGCAGGCAGGCAGGCACCAAGGCTGGCAGGCAGACATGAACCAAGGCTGGCAGGAAGGCAGGCAGCAAGGCTGACAGGCAGACCGGCTGGCAGAAAGGCTTGCTGGCAGGCTGGCAGCAAGGATGGTAGGGAGGCTGGCAGCAAGGCTGGCAGGGAGGCTGGCAGCAAGGCTGGCAGGGAGGCTGGCAGCAAGGCTGGCAGCAAGGCTGATAGCAAGGCTGGCAGCAAGGCTGGCAGGCAGACATGCAGGAAGGGCAGGCAAGGCAGTCGATGTGTCCAGCAGCAGGTCTTTCCTCTGAATGGTGACCTGCTTCAGAGCTGCTTCCGTTATATCCGCGGGGCTGACGCAATGCATCCTCCCCGCATGCGCAATTAACACCAGGCATCCATTAGGCTTCCGCTGTGCATCCGCTAGGCTTCCGCTGTGCATCCGCTTCATCCTCTGTGCATCCGCTCTGCATCCGCTCTTTCCGTTCCGTGTCCGATTCGCTGAGGCCCCCCGGAAGCCCTGCGGATGTGCCATCCACTCCCATCCGCTCCCATCCGCTTCCATCCACTGGGCTTCCATTCCGCATCTGCTTTGCTTCCGTCCTGCGTCCTCCCCGCGTCCGTGTTATCCGCTCCAGTTATGCAAATTTTTGCCCCTTTTGACAGCGGATAACAACGGATGGAACATTTTGCTCATCTGCTGTGTCCTTTTTGCATCCGTTGGCCAGTGTGACATGGGCTTTAGCACTTAAGCAAAAAGAAACATCAGAATATTATAGAAGCTGGGAATGCTGGTATGACTGGATAGAACAAAAATAGAAAATATATTAGTAAACAATGTAAAATGTAAAAGAGGTAGTAATCATATACTTGCAATAAGATGTATTTGTAAATCTGTCGCCAATATTGATAACAAACAAGGAACCATAGACTGTCAATAATACAATTGCTAGTGTGTTTTTAATCATTTTTTTCTTTTTCTTTTTCCTTCTGTGTGTTGTGTATGTTCTATGTGTTGTTTGACATTTTAGTTGTATAATCAAAAAAGTTTTTTTTAAAAAAGGATTATATTTCCCCCCTCTCCATTAGTATTTGTTATTTGTGTTACAGCCTCAGTTGCTAACTTTATTGTCTATTTATACAACTCCTTTAAATCAGTCAATAGTCTTAGTGAATACATTTCTATGTGTCTGATTATCTATCAACCATCAGAAGAGTAGAGTAGAGTAGAGTAGAGTAGAGTAGAGTAGAGTAGAGTAGAGTAGAGTAGAGTAGAGTAGAGTAGAGTAAAAGTAGAACTGAACTGAACTGAACAGAATAGAATAGAATATTCTTATGGCTATAAGCAAATATTTCTTATTTGATTTTGTATTTAATATCTGATTAATTACTTACTTGGGAGGAGTTCTGCTATTTTGAGACACTATTGTCCCATAAGTAACCCCACATTGGTACCAGCATGTTAACATAGCAATACAATTAGCTCTGTACTTATTGTCACACATTGGTATAAAATGTTACTAAAATCTGGAAATTGATTGTAGCTGTGAAAATCCCTCCTACTATTCAGTACCTTCCAATGTATTCACAGGACAATTAACCTTTGCTTACAGAACTGTGGATCTGAAAATAAATATGCTGGGGAAAGCAGAAGACTGACAACATGGGTAATTCAAATTAATGGAGTGTTCAGTCCTAAACATACAAACAGAGACTCAAGTAGGGATCCCTTTATGTTTAGCTTTGACATATGCTACTTTTATTCTGTCTTCTTCCCCCAAATATTAACCTTTATTTTCTTTTTTATGTTCCTTAGTTACTGCAGATGAATTTATCCCCAAAGAGAGGTTGTTAAATTTGTTTTCCTTTCTCTTTGAAACTGTAAAGCCAATACAATTTTGAAGTCCCTGATTGCCAGTTCAATAACACTAATTTTACTATTTTATTTGCTCTGCTCTGAAGCCTGAAGAGCTGGAGAGAGAGAGAGATCATAAATGTCTTCTTCTGCTCCTCCTTCTCCTTTTCTGTCTTCTGCTGTTCCTCTTCCTCCTTTCTTTCTTTCTTTCTTTCTTTCTTTCTTTCTTTCTTTCTTTCTT
>BLBF01000005.1:35126750-35143546 GCA_015471245.1 Laticauda colubrina | reverse complement strand
CTTTCTTTCTTTCTTTCTTTCTTTCTTTCTTTCTTTCTTTCTTTCTTTCTTTCTTTCTTTCTTTCTTTCTTTTCCTTTCTGAGATCAACTTCAAATACAGCTTTCAGAGCAGTCAAACCTAACAGGTGGGGTGGAGGGTAACTTCTTCATCCATTTTCCTCCTTGTATTATCTTTTTCTAGCCAATCTCCACTGACCTGTGAAAAATATCAGAGTGATTGACTGTCCTGGCAGATGTGCCTTAGTAACAGGTAACCTGATCATTTCATTCCCATCTGTCTCCAGTCTTCTTCAATTCACATGTAGAATGGAGGTGGGGGAGGCGGTCTTTGTTATGATTTCAAATTTTAAAATATGTAGGATGAGAATAGCTGTAACTGATGTACATCTTGAATTGCTTAAAACAAGATGGATATGTTGGAGATGGATTTCAAAATATCTCAACAAGAGAAGCCATGGCTTGTGAGCATTTTGTTGCCAATATTTTAAAGGCTTTCAAAAAATAAATAAATCTGAAGCTCACACAACAAAACTAAATAGCAAGAGCAGAGGCTAAAATTAAGGCAGCCATTTCTGAACCACCCAGGATAATAATGTTTGAAAGATAACAGTTTCAGTGTGAGTGAGACAGATGGGCTGTTTAACTGTGCTCAGTGAGAGGAGGAGAACTGATTCAGTATAAGAACATTTTCACGTCTTCTCTTCAGTGCCCACAGCCTGGCAAATGTTGTGACATCATTAAGCTGAACTGCTGATTTTCAATGGGTCTTGAACAAGAACAGGCAGGGGTAACTCAAGCTTCATGCTGAAATGCAGCTAACTAATTTACTAGTGTCACTATTTCCGATAATTACTTTTCGCCAAAATATTTTGCTGTGCTTATGTGTAGAGGATTTCATTCTACAAGTCAACACCCCAAGTGTTGTAGCCTTGCAGGATCTATCAACAGCTTCTATTAAGAGAGAATATAATCTTGGTGAGAGGGGTGGCTAACACTTCGTTTCTGTTTCTTAGTAAAGTCTACTGCATAGACTCCCAAGCAAAGAATCTGCATTGGCAGGGATGACACGTTCAGACTGTAAGGAGAAATAACATACTGAAGCTAGCCAAGCAAGGTAAAACGAATGACATCTGACAGAAAAGTAAACAAGCTGGCTTTCCTCTCCCCAAGAAGAAAAAGAAAAATACATTTTGAATGGAAGAAGACCAGTGGTGGGATTCAATTTTTTTTACCATGGGTTCTGTGGGCATGGCTTGGTGGGTGTGGCAGGGGAAGGATGCTATAAAATCTCCAGTCAGAGGCGGTATTTGCAGGTTCTCCAAACTACTCAAAATTTTCACTACCGGTTCTCCAGACCTGGACAGAACCTGCTGAATACCACTTCTGAAGAAGACAGTCATAAATATAGAATCATAAAGTATTCTATGTTGCAATATTGATAGGAGATTATACAAAACCTTTGCCAGACCAATTTTTGAATACAGCTCATCCACCTGGAATCCACACTGAATATTGCACATTAACATGATTGAGCAGGTCCAGAGGTATTTCATGAGAAGAGTTCTCTACTCCTCTACTCACAGTTGAATCCTTATGCCACCAGGCTTAAAATTCTGGGCTTGGACAATCTGGAACTGTGCTGCCTGCAGTCCGATCTAATCATAGTACATAAAATTGTATGCTACAATGTTTTACCTCTCAATGACTTCTTCATCCTTAACCACAATAATACATGGGCAAACAAACTCAAGGTAACCCACTTCAAACTCAATTGCAGAAAATACGACTTCAGCAACAGAGTGGTCAACGCCTGGAATGTTCTACCTGACTTTATTGTTACAGCCTCAAACACTCATAACTTCAACCTCAAACTGTCTACCATGGACTTCACCCCATTCCTAAGAGGTCCATAAAGGGGATGTGCATAAGCACACCAGCGTGCCTACCATCCCTGTCTTACTGTCCCCATTTATCTGTACTTACTTCCTTTGTTTATGTTTAAATCTATACCTGCTCTCTTGTACATCTTTAACAAACAAACAAATAAATAGATTGAGTTGGCCCCTGCAGAGATATACCATCTATCAAGCAATTTTGAGAGGAAAATGAAGGACCAAGATTAGATTAAATATTAAATGGAAGCCAATTCCTTTGAAATCAATAGGACTTGTTCAAGAAGTGGACCAATCATTTTACTTATAATAATTTGCATGTATGTTAGAAGTATCATCTTATGTTATTATAATCATAGCACTGCATAATTAATCCAAATTAAGGTTAAATTTATAGCAAATTTTAGAAGTGATTTTACAGCAAATGTCTTTAGAAACTTAGACTTGTGTATCTTATAAAACTGAGCTGCTTGTAAGTTATCTGGGACCCAAATGGAAATTGGTTCTAATCAGGGGAATTTGGTATATAGAAAGTGATATTTTAAGACTAAAATGCTTTTAAGGATAGAATTCGAAAATCCCAAAGTGTGATGTTAGTCTCCTTGCTCTATCAAGAGAGAGATATATCTAATGTTATTTAAGTGGGTTTCGTGTACAAATGATTTTTTTTCTTTGCTCTCTTCACTTTTGCTTTACCTTTTTTTAAAGAGGACTACTGATGTGATGGTAAAGGTATTGTGTTGAAACCAGGAGACCTTGACTCAAATTTATCTACATCCATGATTTCAACCTATAGTTTTGAGCCTGACATTTTCTTTCAGCCTATCCTATCTCTACAATTGTTTTAGTAGGATTAAATGAAGGAGATCCTTATGTTAAGCAGTCTTGAGCTCCTGGAGAAAAGTTGAAATATAAATCTAACAATTGTATCAAATGAATAAATGGAGAATAAAGTTAAAGATATTTATTATGAATTAATTGAAAAGGAGTCTGCCACGATGATACACAAGAAAGACAAATTTATTGTGTGTCCAATCACACTTGGCCAATAAAGAATTCTATTCTATTCTATTCTATTCTATTCTATTCTATTCTATTCTATTCTATTCTATTCTATTCTATTCTATTCTATTCTACTCTACTCTACTCTACTCTACTCTACTCTACTCTACTCTACTCTATCCTACCCATTCATGGCATAATTGGTCATAGGAGTTTGACAAACCATTTTCAGTTATTATGGAACCAAGACAAAACTTTTGTTTGACCAGGCATTTTAATTTCGTCAGTCTGTACAGGAATTCTTCTCTCTTTGTACTATACTGGCATTGCATTCTGTGACTATGTACTTAAAATAATTGTTCATGAACACAGGATTGAGACAAATATCTTCATAAATTAATTAAAATAAACAGACAGATGGAATTTATTCAAATGTCTTAAATCAGATCACTATATTACAATGTGTGAATTGTCTGACCTGGTACTAATAAAAGACATTTCATTAGCAAGAACCCTAGGAAATTTTAAATAAGGGTCATCCATTGTATTATTGGAGCTGGTGGCTCCTGCACAGTCCCACCAAGTATCATATGTTTTTCCATTTTGTAGATGAAGATCTGCTAAGCATTAAGTGCTTTCCTCCATGTCTGGAGTTCCTTCTGTTACATTCTGCTGTCAGTTTTAGCCATGATTTCATCTTGTAGGGGAAATTCTAGTATTACTAGAGTGGTATCCCAAAAGTCATCTGGCTATACACACTTTGTCTTCTGCCTTGATTTAATAGCTTGGTATTTACTGTTGCTATGATCAAGGAGAACTAAGAAAAAATTTCCCAACATTTAGAACAATTAATCAGTGGAGCAATTTTCCTCCAAAAGTTGTGAATGCCCCAACACTGGAAGTTTTTAAGAAGAGATTGGACAGCCGTCTGCCTGAAATAGTATAGGGTTTCCTGCCTGAGCTGGGGGGTTGGAATAGACTCTAGTCTTTCGGATCTCAGGGACCACTTAATTCATAATTTTAAATCCCACGGACCACTAATATGATCTGCCTAATGACCATTTGGATGGGTGTGTCTAGATGGTCATGTGACTGGGTGGGCATGACCAATTCAATGTCATGTCAAGGGGTGCCTCGCTGGCCTCTGCTCACATGTCACTCCCAGCCACTTTTCATCTGCCTGCCCAAGAGGAAGCAGTTGTTGGAGCGAAGCAGCCACCATGAGAAAGAGTTGAGAAAACAGCTGGCTCAGTTCAGATTGGATCTAACCTAGAAGGAGACTTAGAAGCACCTCACTGAGGACTATGAGCATAGGCTTTCCAAGCAGACGGAAGACCTGTGGGAGTGTGAGGCCAGGTGCCAGCACCTGGAGGCTCCGTGGGCTGAGATGGACAGCCAGTTGCAGGCCATGATGCAGTCCCACTGGAACAAGGCCCTCTGGGTCTTTACGACCAGTAGCGATTCCCTCCAGCCTTCACCCAAAGCCTTGCACCAGGAGGCTAAAGCAGACCCCAAGTCAGAATTTCTGCCCCCCTCTGACCTACACAAAAAGACTTCAAAGGGGGAGACTCCCCGCAGCAACACAAATGTTCATTGTACATTTGAGTACAATGGGGCTATGCAGCCCGGGGGCTATAGTTTGAGGACCCTTCATTTGGTGCAATATAAAAATGCAAAAATCTTTCTGTGGACCACCAAAATTTTCTTGTGGACCACCAGTACAGACCACCAGTTGGTGATTGCTGGACTAGAGGACCTCCAAGGTCCCTTTCAACTGTTCTATTCTATTCTATTCCTGTGAGCCATGGTGGCACAGTGTTTAAAGTGCAGTACTGCAGGCTACTTCTGCTGACTGCCAGCTGACTGTAATTTGGCAGTTCAAATCACACCAGGCTCAAGGTTGACTCAGCCTTCCATTCTTCCAAGGTGGTAAAATGAAAACCCAAATTGTTGCGGGTAATATGCTGATTCTGTAAACTGCTTAAGGTCCGGTCCCATTGGCCAACGGACGCAAAACATATGCAAAAAGGACACAGCGGACGAGCAAAATTTTGGGGGTGGCTCCATCCATTGTCATCTGCTCCAAAAATTGGTGAAAATTTGCATAAACAAAATGGAAAAGAACGGAAAAGAACAGATGTGGGTAGTATGTAGCGGGGATGTTAAATGGATGTTCATAGGAAGCCTAGCGGATGAAAGTGGATGGAAGTGGATGACACTTCTGAAGGGGTTCCGGGGGAGAATTTCGCAGTGGACACAAAGCGTAAGGAGCAGATGCATAGCGGATGAAGTGGATGCATCACGGACGCCTATAGGAAACAAAGTGGATGCCGCGCGGATGTATATGGGATGCAAAGCGTTCACTGCGCATGCAGGGAGTATGAATTGCATCAGCTCCATGGATATAAAAGGATGCAGCACGCATGAAGTCAGCATACAGGGGAAAGACGTGCTGCCACATACATCTAGCAGGAACACCATGGTTCGTCAGTCAGGCAAGAAGAGGAAGCCGGTGCCTACTCATTCCAGCCATGGCAAGAAGGACAGAACCAGCATCCCACCCCCTGGCACTGACTCTGAAGCTGCTGCTGCTCCTGCTGCTGTGGTGGACTAGCCCCAAGGCCCTCAAAGCCCTGCTGCTGAAGGCCCTGCTGCTCAAGCCCCTGAAAGCCCTGCTGCTCAAGCCCCTGAAGGCCCTGCTGCTCCAGCCCCTGAAGGCCCTGCTGCTCAAGCCCCGGAAAGCCCTGCTGAAGGCCCTGCCAGAGGGAGGAAGAGGCAAGGGAAGGAAAAGGGAGAGAGGAAACAGTATACCATTTCCAAGGAGCATGAGGATGAGGTGCTGGAATGGCTGAGGGAGAATGAGTACCTCTGGAGAAAGGGCCACAGACTGTATTGGGACACCAAGAAGAAGCAGGCAGCTTGGAGAGACAAAGCAGAGAGCCTGGGGTACATTTCAGACCTACTCCTAGGATGGTGGAAGCACATGCACACCTGGTATGGCAAGCTACACCTCACGAAATCCGGGCAGGCCACTGTCAAGCTCACTGATCAGAAGATGTACATCATGGCCAAATGCAGTTTCCTGGAGGGTGAGATCCGCCACCGAGGAGCAGCCCCTCTGAGACCCCTCTCCCTCAGACAGCCCACAGACAGCCAGTCCTCTTCCAGCCAGGAGCCAGCTACCCTGTCCAGGCAGGTGTCTTCAGAGGGCCCCACATCAGAGACACCCCCAACAGCTGCACTCCCCATGCCGGCAGACTTGGAGGATCCCATGGAGGATGAAGCCCTGCTGTCACAAATGGAGGAAGAAGCAGCAGCCAACAGAGGCCAACCCAACCCCACCCCCACCCCCAGCTCCACAGGATACAGGCAGAGAGGCAGAGTGGAGGGCCAGCACCACAGTGTGCTGTTGGAGATCAGGGACACAATGAAGACCAGCACAGAACTTCTCTCTCAGCTGGTCCACTTGGACAGAGCATCCTCGGGCCGGAACACCTTCATCACCTACGTGAGCCAGACCCAGGTGATGAAGCAGAAGATCACAGCACTTCTGCACAAACCTCAAGGCCCAGCTGAAGCTGCTCTTACCCAGTCCAGGTCTGCTCCTCCACCCCAGGTGATGACACAGCCCTTCCATGGCTTTCAACAGCCCCTCACCTACCAAGGCTACGACAACCAGGACTTCCCACAGAAAAAACAGAACTTCCCAGTCCAGGCCCAGGTTCATCGCACGCCACAAATGCCACTCCTCACCCAGCTGCAGACCAGACAGCCCCACTACACTCCTCCTTCCTCCACCCCACAGCCAAGCCCGTCAACGGACAATCTGTCATCAGTATTGGGCCTGACATCTCAAGTCCTTGATGAGGGGCCTCTCAACCTCACGGGACTGAGTCAGCTCTCTGACAGCTTCCTGAACACACCATCCACTGTTGTACCCTAAGGGCCAAGCACCCCAATGGTGCCTCAGACCAGCACTTAAGCCAAAGTCACCTTCACAGTCCCTGCCCACTTAACAGCTGAGACCAGGGACATGACTCAGAGTGACTGAGAATAGTGTCAGAGACTGAGTTGTTTACTTGTTAAGTTTATCTTTGCTCAACACACTTTACTTGGTTCATTTTGCTTTTTTAATAAAGTCATAAAGTTTATCTAAAAAAGTTAACAAAGGTTATCTTTGCTTCACTCACTTAATTCAGTTTACTTGGTTCATTTTGCTTATTTAATGAAGTCATAAAGTTAAGAAACTTAATAAAGGTTATCTTTGCTTAAGACACTTGGTTCATTTTTTACCTTAATAAAGTGTTGGTGAAAACTTTGAAAAAATGGTTAAGCCTTTGCATGCTTGTGGGATAAATAAGGATAGTTGTGGGACAGATAAATCTCCAGTGCAAGCATAGTGGGACTGTATGGTCCTCCATGCCAGCTGCCACACATATGGACCTTTATTATCAATAACAATTTATTCATTGATCAACACATTTTAAAATAAACAAAGCTCTTTATTAATGCCCTATTCATTGTAGAACCACTCAACATACATGGCACAATGTATGTGTGTTATGTGTCATCAGTGTTATGCGACAGCCTCAAGGAAGCATCCATTAATCATCTATCATCCTGTCTTGCCACTCCACTGCTCCAGCTGGGGAGTTGCACCAGTGCCTCAGTAGGTTGTGCTGCTTCTTCCCTTCATGTGAGGCTCTGTTGGGGCCTTGTACATCCACAGTGTCTATCAGGTTTCGTCCTTGCCTCCATTCACCAGGCTCCATGTCCCCATTCCCTTGTTGATGGTCGACAAGTCTGTTCTGCAACACTGGGTAGCGGGTGCGCATGAGATTGTGCAGGATGCAGCAAGCTTCCACGATGCTCCTCACAGTCTGTGGCTCATTCTGCATGATGGTGAGAAGTATCTGGAACCTGTTGGTCAGGATGCCAAAGGCGTTCTCCACCACCCCTCTTGCCCTGGACAGCCTGGAGTTGAAGATCCTCTCTTCATGGGTGAGGTATCTTGAAGTGTATGGCTTCATGAGGTAGGGTCTGAGGGAGAATATGTCATCACCAATGATGAAGTAGGGCACATCTTGTGTGTCGTTGGGTAGGGCATCTGGATCTCGAAAACCCATGATGAGGTTGCATTCCAGCCCATCCTTGAGGTCACTGGCATTGTATACCTGGACATCTGAAGCTGACCTGTTGCCTGAAGCATCGATGTAGATGAACTTGTAGTCAGCATTAACCATGGCAAAGAGGATGATACTGAAGAAGCCCTTGTAGTTGAAATAAGTGGACCCTGAGTTGGCTGGAGTTTTGCAGGCCACGTGCTTCCCATCTATGGCTCCAACGGTGTGGGGAAAGTTCCACCTCTGATACCACTCTTCTGCAAGAGTTCTCCAGCCTTGTTCAGTGGTGGGGCACTTGAGGAGCTCCTCCACGTATTCTTCAATGATGGCCTGCACCTCTTCTCTGACCACTTTGCTGATGCTATTGTGTGGCACCCTCCAGACATACTGCATGTTTCTGTATGTGGTTCCAGAGGCCAGGTGGTGCAGAGTCAGTGCCACCTTTAGTCCAGGGACCAGGTTGGGATGGAAGTTGGTGCTAGGCTTGGTCAACCTGGGTCTCAGATGCTCTACAAGTTCATCCAACATGGCTGGTGGCATCCTCATGAAGTGATGGAATGCACGAGGGTCTTCATTCCTCAGCTCCACCATCAACTGGTCATACAGTCCAAGCTCCATTCTTCTCACGATCCATCGTTGGACCCACACAACTCTTGGACGTCACCTTCTTCTCCTTCTGTATAAAAGGTGAAACAGTCTGAACAGGTTTTGGTTCTGGTGATGAATGAGCACAGCTATCATACGGACTGTGTCATGATCCATGGTGGAGAACAATTGACGATGTTGAAGACCAAGACCAAGGGTGAAGAGGTCTGCACACCACGGCTGCTGGACTCATACTGAGATCCAGATGATTTTCTTTCCCTTTTTATAGAAAATATTGGTTGTCTGCTAGGTGTCCTTCTACATACTCTAGACATATTCCAGACATCTTAAATATATGAAATACATCCCAGACACAAATGTTTTGTCCATTTTGAATAATTTTATACGAGATGCATACGCTTACATCCTTTCTATTTCCGTGCTACTAACGCTGTGTAGATGTTCTATGTACCTTTCGTTTCCTCCCTCTTTCCGTTTTCAGCTGCAGCAGGTGTGAGTTGAGGGGATGGCCAGCAGATGCAGAGAGGATACAGCAGACATTTAATGGATGATAACAGACATAGAACGTTTGTTGCTCGTATATGTCGCGGATGTACATCATATGCGACGGAAAGTTCATTCATTCACAAAGTTTTGTGCAGCTCAAAACTTCTTGCGCAGATGAAATCTCAGTGGACGGATGCTCAACATATAGAGCGTATGAAACATGTATGCAGTGAGTACACAATGGATGCATAGCATTTTCCAACGGATGGTAAGCTTTTTTTGACGTTTTACATCCTCTTTGCATCTGTAAGTGCAGTGGGACCAGGCCTTTAGAGAGAGCTATAAAGCAGAGGGGGTATTCAGCAGGTTCTGACCAGTTCTGGAGAACCAGTAGCAGAAATTTTGAGTCGTTCAGAGTACCGATAAATATCACCTCTGATTGGAGATTTTACAGTATTCTTCCCCTGCCACGCCCACCAAGCTACACCCACAGAACTGGTAATAAAGTTTTTTGAATCACACCACTGCTATAAAGCACTGTAAAGCGGTATATACATCTAAGTGCTATATCTATTATATTCTACCTTACCCTACCCTACTCTACCCTACCTTACCTTATCCTACTCTACCCTATCCCATCCCACCTCACCCCATCCTATCCTATCCTATCCTAACTTTATCCAGGGGATATCTCACATGTCATCCTAGCACCTGAGAGAAATACAATATCCATAATGCTTCCTTTATAACTCTTTAATTTTATTTCACTTTTATAATAAACAATGGTAGAAGAAGAAAAACTAAAGAATTAGGACAATCACTCAAAATAAAAGTAAAGAAGGAACCTTTTATCATTTATGGTAGACACATAATGAAGCAAATAAATTTTGGAGTAAGATTCATATTTTAATACAGAAAATTCTTAAAAGGAAGATGGAGATGAAGCCAAATACTTTTTTGGGGGTTTAATGGAAAAAGACTTAGAAAAAAAAATGGAACCTTGAGCTATATGTTACATATGCTATATGACTGAAGCAAGACTACTGTATGCACAAAACTGGAAGGACATTTTGATTCCTACCATGGAAGAATGGCTACAGAAGTTGATGGAGCTGGCAGAGATGGCTAAATTGACTGTTTTGAAAGAAAAGATTATAAATACTTTTGTTGCTACATGGCGACCATTTCTGGACTTTGTGCTTGAAGTAGAAAAAAAATGAAACTTTGATTTTGGTTTTTACTGATTGAATTGTTATTATAGAAATGGCTAGTGTATATTATTTTGGAAAAGTAAAAAATTGAGGTTCAATGTTAATGCTTTATTCTACTGCAACATTTGGAAATAAATGCTTTTTCTGTTTTTCTTTTTCTTTTCTTTCTCTCCTCACTTTTCTTTCCCTCCTCACTTTTCTTTCCCCTTTTCCTCCCCATTGTGTCCTGTTATTTGCTTTCATATTTTTTTTACTTTATTCTATAATCTAATTAAAAACATTTAAATTTGGAAAAAAAATGGGAAATCACTCAAAAGAGCCTCCAATTTTAAAAAAAAATACACAGGAAAATGTTAAATATTAAATGCTGTAAACACCATATGACATGTCTAAAATACAAAATCACAACTAAACTCCTTTACATCAGTATCCTAGCCCTAACCTCTATAAGAGGGATGGATAGTTTTAAAATATGATAAATGAATGAATGAATGAATGATAAAATCACTGAGCTGACACTGAGAACATTGAATGCCAGAGATAATAAAGTGGACTTAAAATGCAAACTGAGGCAAAATAAAAGCAATCTCTTATATTTTTATTTTTTACTGATTTTATTTTATTTGTCAATCACTTACAAGATAATAGGTATAAGTATAAACATGAGTAAGAATACAGGAAATAGGTACAAATAAATGGGGACAATAAGACAGGAACGGGAGACACGATGGTGCACTTGTACATGCCCCTTATATATTAGTAGTTTTTCTAATGATACATTTTTATCTATTGTTTCATAAATCAGTGAATTTCCTAAGGCAAAAGCTATCTTTTTGCTTTGTTGGCTTTGTTCAGTTTCTTATAAATTGTAAGCTTGTATCAGGAGCTCAGCACTAAGTTCCTTTCCCTAGTCCAGTACACAGCTTGTGCCTTTGTTTTAAAATGAGACAAAACTTTTTCCTACTAGCTAAAAAGCAGGGCTTTGAGTGAGCCTTTTCTATGTTTCTGTGTCATGCTTCAGCTGGACTGAATGTTGATTGAACAATAGTTTTGGTCTAGCATAAGGACTAGAGGGATATCCTGAGACTCAGGTCTTCAAAATTATCTAAGAAGTGGTCAGAATCCTTATCCTCCCTCTATGAACAAAATCTGTTGGCAGTTTAGGATTGGTAACACAATCTTCCTTAACCATACCAATTCAACTGATAGAGGATGTGGTGGGTTTTTTTCTTCTTTGCTTACACCCCACCTCAATATTTGTTTTCTTTTCTCTATCTAGGTGTACAATGGAATTTTCTGCATGTATGTGCCAAAGTTCATGCCTGGAGAAAGACATATACACAGGCTTAGATGCAGTATTTTATCCAGGCTGCTCAACATAAATATAAATAATAACCCATAATAAATAAGTATCCAACCAGAGCCAAATTAGACAATAGGTGATGACATTCATTAAAATAGCAATCATAGGAATAGTTGGCTCTGTTCTTGTTTTTGTTTTTTTACAAAAAAATGAATAGTTTATGTTGTGTTGGAAGTAACTGTGCCTAATAATGTATTGCTAGTCTGAATCAAGACCCTGCCCTAAAGAAAAGGACCCTATCCTAAAGAAAAGGAGGAGAGATGTGGCTCCCTTCAACTCTGCTGGGGCTTCCCCATCTTCTCCAGCTCTCTCGGGTGGCTTTGCCCTGAAGCCAGCTGGCTCGGGGCACTTCAGTGGCGAGCTCCTTCTTGTTTTACTGAAACCATTTTTCCCAATGAACAAGTAGCTGCTCCTTCATCCAGATCTGGATCAAGCCTTTTCTGCTTTTTGCCTTTGAAAAACCATTCATATAATTGCTAATTATGAAAATGATTTCTTGTTTAGTCTGAGGTAAAACTGATCTGTGATTGTACTTGAAGATATTCTTTAAATGCTCCAGAATTGGTACTGCAATGGCAGACATCATTCAAGAACTCTGGATTCAAATGCTGATGAACAGCAAATGCTGATGCAGAAAATTCTGACTTAAAATGAGAGAAGAATAGATGGTAAAAAGCATGAAATAATGAATGAAATAAATGAAAAATAAAATAAAATTTAGTGCTTAGAATTCTTTAAAAGAAAATAAAATTTAGTGCTTAGAAGAATTCTTGAATGAATGTTTGACAATGAGATAAGAGTATAAAACAAATGGCTGAACCATAAACTCATAAATGAAATGGAATGTTGACAAACATTTGCAAATACACATATACACACACACGTGCACAAACATATTTGAAGACCTAAGAATAAATGAGATGATGATGATTTGGTTATTGTTTAGAAAAGGCTAGTTTGAATATTGTATTAAGCCTAAAAGCCTATTTTATGTACATATGGCAAAGGGATGAAGATAAACTTAACAGTATGATTTGACAGAAAGATTAAGAGTATTGGAAAGGAAACAAAGGACTTCTGGTTTGCAGGGCTTTGGTGGTAGGTAGGAATCCGTGATCGTGCGCAGTTTCTGCCTGGGCTTGCTACTGAAGTGCCCCGAGCCAGCTGGCTTCAGGGCTAAGCCACCCCATAGAGCTGGAGAAGATGGGGGAGCCCTAGCAGAGTTGAGGGGAGCCGCATCTCTCCTCCTCAGTTGGCTAAATTCTCTTTCCCAAAGGCAGTAAGAGTGGTGGTCAGAAATGGCCACCTCAAAGAAGCACTCAGCTGGAAAACAAAGTGCAGGAGGAAGTTAAGAAATGAAACTTTTGGCTGACCAGAACAAAAAGTAACAACCAAGGTATCCTGGAATTTAAATTTTATAAAAGATACATCACTCCCAAAGAAGAGTCGGAAGCAGCAAATGAAAGTGAAAAGGGAAAGTTTTTTTCTTCTTCACTCTCCTTCCTACATTGACAGTGAAGAGAGCTGAATGAGAAATGCCAAGGGGATAAGAAAGATTTCTGAACACTAAAAAAAAATTTTTTTTTGTTATAAGAGGGAAGGGAGAGGAAAAGAATAAGGGCAGGATTTGGAAGGAGGAGTCTGCCTGGAATTGAAAAGAACTAAAAGTTGAATTTAAATAAGAGTTCTAAAAGATAGATTTTAACTGGAACTTTGCAACTAAACAGTAACCCCAGGAAGAGAAAGTGAAAAAAGGGGAGAGAAAAGAAGAAAGGGAAGAAGAAGTTATAAAGGTTTGGAGCAGGATGTAAAGAAACAAGACTTATTCAGAGATAATGGGTGAAAATTTAACTGAAAAGGGGATTCTGTAAAGGTACATAAGATTGTATTGTTATATTTGTATTAGAAATAATGTTAGAAAATTGGAAATAATATATGATTAAAAAGTGGGTTAAAACAGTCAGTGTAATTCAGTGAAACTTTTGTGAATAAAAAAAGGAAATGAAATAAATGAGATAATTGAATTAGGAAGGAATGGGAACATTTTAACCATTCAATGTTTCATAAAATATAAGTGAAGTGGGGGTGAAGCAACTATGGAAAGTTTATAAGTGTTCCCACAGAAGTATGATATCTATTTGAAAAGTAATGTGTAAAATGTCTAAGATTTAAATGAATATTATTAATGATAGAATTGAATTGGTCTGGATTGTTGTTTTAATTATATTATATATTTATATTTTTTTCTTTTTAAAAAATGTACTGTGTAGTTTTAGAATGTACCAAGCAGAATCTGAACTGAAATTATGTATTATATTAAGTGTTATAACTTTAGGGGAAAGATACAAAGGCATCATACTCCAATTAGTGATTACAGGAGAAATTTTGCTTAATGAGAGAAGATAACAGATAGTTGAAACAAGACAGACAAAGAATATAAGTACAATGATTTGAACTGAGACGAAATAAACAAAATTAAGAAAATTAAAAGAGGAGAGAAGCTAGCTAGAAAATGTAGAAAGGTAACAAGATATGGAATGGTATATAAAAATGAGCATGAACTTGAATTTATGCCTGTACGAAGAGATGTAACCTGGAATCAGATGCTTTCAAAAAAGATGTTTTATGTTTTTATGTTCTATGTTTTGTTTGTTTATGTTTGTTTTTAAAAATCAATAAAATTTTCAAAAAAAAAAAAGGAAAGGAAACAAAGATGATTTAAAAAAATAACGAGGGACCGATTTTTTGGTAGGCTAGGAGAGAATGTGACATTAAAAATGACATGGAGGAAAAGGAAAGATGTGAAAAAAAAACTAGGATAGAAATAGAATAATGCAGGAAAGAGAAAGTACAAGTCTCACATGACTAAGTATTAAGAGCCATTTTAATCTGCCAACAGAATGAATGGAAAATATAGACATAAAGAAAGAAGGTACAGAATCTGCTTAGTATAAATTTTAAAAAAATGTTATAGCTACTGAAATATATGGAGTCATGTTAATAAAATGCCTGGAATATTAGAGTGTTGAAATGAAAGCAACTATGGATGAGAAAAAAATATTTTTAAAGAATTATTGCTGCTAAATTATAAAAATGAAAGAAAGTTGCAAAGAATATATCTGCAGAGCAAGGGACATTTATTTCAGTTATTCATAAACATTGTTTTATTTCTGAATTTTGCTAAATGTCTCCTAACCAGATACAGAGCCAGGTAGTTGTTATTTATTATTTGAAACAGTTATGCCTCTATTAATCTATGAAAGGCAGGATCTCTGGATTGTTCTTGGCTATTGAATAACAGAGGCAGTAATTTGGTTATAATAAAATATATTCATGAATAGAAAATCAAATTTTGTACATACCTTTTTTAAATACTAGAGCTTTCCCATTGATGGAATGGACAAGAAAGAAATTTCTTTGGAGATCCCCACAACCCACCAAAATGTGCTCTGTAAGACTCTTGGAAAACATGAAATGAACTGCTACAGCAAGATTGAATTGCTTTATCTTTTATTTTCTAGAAGGAATATTGTAAACAGATTTGAAAGATGCTACTTTCCGTTTTCTCTTTTCTAGCTGAAACCTGGAGTCCTGAGGTCAGCTAGTTTTCAATGGATAAATTATATTGTATCAGTTTCTTCCTACAGATTCTGTTATGCTGATATTTTTCTTAAAAGTGTAATTTTTACACAGAACAAAAACAAAGCAAGAGATATGTTATTTTAACATTTTAGCGGAGATTTTTTGAGGTGTTATTTTTGACCCACACAAAATGTTCACTTGTTTAGATTAGGATACAGATTCAGGATTATAACATAAATAAAGAGATTTCAGATGTCATTTCAGTGAAATGTAAAGAATAATTTTGACAAGAAGTTTCATATGGTCTGATTTGGTGAATCAAAATAATTTGATGAAAAGAATGCTTCAATACAAAGTAGATAATCCTTGCTTTCTCACGCTGTGGCTCCAGGTCTTATTATGACTAAAAAAAGAAACATTAAAAAAGATTTCTGTCTCACTGATGTAGATTAGAAACCAAGCAAATGAATACCTGTGCTTTTTAATACTTTTTTTGTATCTTTTGCTTCACAAGTCAAATGCACATATATGTATAGAACTGTAAAGACATTACCATTGCTTTTAGGCCCACCAAGTATGTATTTCTGTTTTGCAGTGCAATCTTACCTGGGTACTCTGTAATTTATTGAGTTTAAAGAGTCTTCGAGATAAATGTCTACAGCAGAGTTGTTTTCTAGGGACAATGATAAACATGTCAAATAAGTGGCTTTTAAAATGTGTCTAGCTTGCCAATCAAGGCATGGTATAGCTAATTATTCAACAGATGTAGCATCTCCACTGAAGTCCTTAACACCTTAATGGTTTGTGGCTGGTGCCTTACAGAGAACTTTATGCACCAATAGTATATTTATGCCCAGGATTGGCCCTATCATTAGAATGAGATATCTCTGTGAGGAAGCAAATAGTGAGCTGAAGTGATGGCAATTTAATGCAGATGAGAGAATTACATGTATAAGATGGTTTGTTCTCATTGTTCTCAATTAATCTGATGTTTCTGAATGTACTGGATGGTGCTATTCCTATACATTCAAACAAGATTTAGTGTCCAGTTCCATTACAATGTTTAAATGGAATGGAAAACTCTAAAATTGTCTTTTCCTTGCTAAAAAAAATGAAATGAGTGGACTAGATGGTGAAGAGTCACTAAATTTGTTTATAGTTGATAAAGGTTGGAAGTCACTTCTCTATTTCTTTTCTACGTTATTATATTCTTACTTTTTTGCCATAAAGATATATTAATGCAGTGGAATATTTCATAAATACATGGCAACTCTAGAATAATAGCTAGTCAAATGTAATCAAGGATCTGTCCATAATCAGGACAAAAGTATCTATCTTTACTATTAGACTGCTCATGTGGAAGAAGGAAGGAATCAACTTGGCTTCTTTTTTTAGTTTTTGATAATATATAGGAGTCAGGGAATCTGGTAACTTGCTATGCTGGCTGTTTCATATTTTGGAGCCTCTTATGATAAATGATGGAAGAGGAGGAGGAGGAGGAGGAGGAGGAGGAGGAGGAGGAGGAGGAGGA
>BLBF01000005.1:35069802-35123355 GCA_015471245.1 Laticauda colubrina | reverse complement strand
AGGAAGGAAGGAAGGAAGGAAGGAAGGAAGGAAGGAAGGAAGGAAGGGTACATTTTGTTTGGGACAAAGATTGCAGACTACTTAATTTATGAATCATAACAAAGATTTAACAGCATTAGAACATTTTTCAAAACTTGATGCTGATATGCCAGTAGAATTCTCCTAGAATTTCCACTAGCATGGACCCTCTGGTCTGAAGGCTACGCATTCTGAGTCCTATAATACCAACACCTTAAAAGAAACTCAAAATGCAGGATGCTAGATTAGATTAATGCAATTTATGGTAGAATCAGAAGAGGAAAAGGGAGGGAGGAAAGAAGGAAGGAGAGAGGAAGGAAGGAAGGAAGGAAGGAAGGAAGGAAGGAAGGAAGGAAGGAAGGAAGGAAGGAAGGAAGGAAGGAAGGAAAAGGAGGGAGGGAGGGAGGAAGGAAAGAAGGAAAAGAGGAAGGAGGAAAGAAGGAGGGAGGGAGAAATGAAGAAAGGAAAGAAGGAAGGAAAGAGGGGGAGGGAGGGAGAGAGACAGGGAGGAAGGAAAGGAAGGAAGGAGCATATATTTCAAGTCTTAAAGGAGGATGATAGCATCAGAGCCAAATAGTGTGGAAAAAGAAGACACTTAGGTCTAAGTGTAAACAGTCATAATTTATTTACTGTGACAACTTTTAAACACGATGAGCGACTGTTTTAAAGACCAGCTTCTATCTCTTAGCCAAGGTCAATTGTTTGACATTGATCCAGGCACTTTTTCACCCTGTGAAATCTATCAAGATTTTTAAAAAATCTATCACTAATGACAATTTCATGGGGATATTGTGTCTAAGTATACATGGAAGACTAACATATGCATTTAATATGCAATACTTTTCTTCAGAGAGATAATTAGGTGAAATCTGTCTTCTATTGATTGCCTATAGGAACCAAATCTTCACATGCATATGTGCTAAGAGAATATAACACCCAACTCTCAAATTCTGCATGTCTAGAAGGAAGTTAATTCTGCTCTCCAGGCAGGATATCTTAAAGGTACAAATGTAATTGCTGTAGGAAACGATTTTCTGCCCTTTGTTATTGGAGCATTGCTAGCTTAGGCCCATGTTTGCCTGTGTATGTTTACAGCATCTGTCAGCCGATACATGAGAAACAAGAAGAGTATTGTAAACTGATCCTGCAGCTTTTGCTGAATATTTAATGCAGTCTGTTTCAAAGAAAAGCACAAACATTCTACTTTTTCCAATTGCTTGTCTTCCTTGCCCTCTTCTAATATTCTCCTGGCAGAGATGGGTTTTCGAACTTGGTCATTGCAAGTGCCCATTTACTTCAAGATCTTTACTTCCCAGTCTTGCCTTTCTTTCTGTCTCCTCAAACTGGATTTATTTCATTTTAGCCACCTTAGAGTAGACTTGTGTGTATATATTTTCAGGGCAATTGGATTGTCTCTATAGATTTTTAAATCACTATTGAGATCAAAATCAGAAATATGTAAACTGTTGTGTTGTTCCACCAGGCAGTCATGGAACACTTACTTTAAACGTGGATCATTCAATCCTATAAAATGATCTTTAAATGAGACAATGAGAATATAAGTAGATTAAAGTGGCCAATAATGGGGAAACAAGTGCCCATTCGAAGAGCAATTGTAAGAAATTTAAGCCTCAGGAAGTTGCATTATACATTTTATTAAATTGAGGGTATATTCACCCTTCTTGTGGGCTGAAATTTGAACTAGTATTTTCTGTCTTTGCTTGCTTTACTTTAAGATTTCTTAATGGGCAGAAGATCTAATGCATAATATCATATGGCTTGCTTTAAGTTTTCAACTTAGTATCTCCAAAGTTGTAATTTAATATAAATTGACATATGTTCCATAAACAGCTGTTCTTTCATATAAAACAATATCTAGCCTGAAATGATTTTGTGAGGCCCTTAGGACTCCTACAACATTCAGCTGCTTTGTTGCTTTACCCTTATTTGCAAGAGAAAGCATCTAATTTTAAGCAGCATTGCCATTTAGCACTATGTAAAATGCTGGCTTTCAAGAAAAAGAGTCAACTTGTATTTATATAGTTGTCCTGCTGCTTTTACAATAATCAGGAGAATGGGAAATAAGGCTGAGAATCCGATTCACATACATGCACAAAGAATTGATGCCTACTTAAGTTCTTTATAAAAGGCCATCAAAAATATTATAACCGCCTCATAAAAATAATCTTATCAGTGTCTTACAGCAGGAAAAAAACTGTCAAGAAAATTGTTTTCAAAACTCCATGTGGCAAATGTGCTGAGTTTCTGTCTACTTCAGTAGCAACTGCTAGTGAGGGAGGTGAGAAAGGGAAAGGGGCAATGATCTTCCAGAATGCCAGGAAACAACACAAATTTCTTTGCTGTACTCAAGGTAACAGTATGCATTGTCAACAGCTCTGTACTGCTGTTTGGAGGCTTCTTCAAGCAACAGAGCTTCCAGTTCACTAATCAAACTGCTGTTTGGCAGCTTAAGGCTAGGTCCCACTGGCCGACGGATGCAAAACGTATGCAAAAAGGACACAGCATACGAGCAAAATTTCGGGGGTGGCTCCATCCGTTGTTATCCGCTCCAAAAAGTGCCCCAAATTTGCATAAACAGAACGGAAAAGAATGGAAAAGAACGGAAAGGAACGGACGGGGTTAGTATGTAGCAAGGATATTAAATGGATGTTCGTAGGAAGCCTAGCGGATGGAAGCAGATGGAAGCAGATGACACATCCGAAGGGCTTCTGGGGGAGAATTGCGAAGTGGACACATAGTGGAAGGAGCGGATGCATAGCAGATGATGCAGATGCATCACGGACGCCTATAGGATGCATAGCGGATGCATAGCGGATGCATAGCGGATGCATAGCGGATGCATAGCAGATGCATAGCGGATGCAAAGCATTCACTGCGCATGCGGGAAGTATGAATTGCGTCAGCTCTGTGGATATAAAAGGATGCAGCTCGCAAGCAGTCAGCATTCAGGGGAAAGATGTGCTGCCACAGACATCTTTGAATAACACCATGGTTCGTCAGTCAGGGAAGAAGAGAAAGCCTGTGCCTACTCCTGCCAGCCCTGGCAAGAAGGACAGAACCACCATCCCACCCCCTGGCACTGATTCTGGAGCTGCTGGTGCTTCTGCTGCTGGTGGTGGTGGTGGTGCTGGTGCTGGTGCTTCTCTTGCTGCTGCTGCTGCTGCTGGTGCTGGTGCTTCTCCTGCTGCTGCTGCTGCTGGTAGTGCTGCTGGTGCTTCTCCTGATGCTGGTGCTGGTGCTTCTGGTGCTGCTAGAGCTGCTCCTGCTGGTGCTGCTGGTGCTGCTGGTGCTGCTGGTGCTGCTGGTGCTGCTGGTGCTGCTGGTGCTGCTGGTGCTACTGGTGTTGCTGGTGCTGCTGGTGTTGCTGGTGCTGCTGGTGCTTCTCCTGCTGCTGCTGGTGGTGCAGCTGGTGCTTCTCCTGCTGCTGCTGGTGGTGGTAGTGGTGATGCTGCTGTGGTGGACCATCCCCAAGGCCCTCAAAGCCCTGCTGCTCAAGTCCCTGAAGGCCCTGCTGCTCAAGCCCCTGCCAGAGGGAGGAAGAGGCAAGGGAAGGAGAAGGGAGAGAGGAAACAGAACACCCTTTCCAAGGAGCATGAGGAGGGGTGCTGGAATGGCTGAGGGAGAACGAGTACCTGTGGAGAAAGGGCCACAGACTCTATCGCGACACCAAGAGGAAGTTGGTGTCCAGCTTGGAGAGACAAGGCAGAGAGCCTGGGCTACACTTCAGACCTACTCCTTGGATGGTGGAAGCACATGCACACCTGGTATGGCAAGCTACACCTGAAGAAATCTGGGCAGGCCGCTGTCAAGCTCACTGACCGGGAGATGTACTTGATGGCCAAGTGCAGCTTCCTGGAGGGTGAGGTCCGCCATCAAGGAGCAGCCCCTCTGAAAACCCTCTCCCTCAGACAGCCCACACAGCCAGTCCTCTTCCAGCCAGGAGACAGCTACCATGTCCAGGCAGGTGTCTTCGAAGGACCCCATGGCAGAGACCCCCCCTGACAGCTGCACTCCCCATGCCAGAGGACATGGAGGATCCCCTGTCACAAATGGAGGAAGAAGCGGCAGCCACCAGAGACCAACCAACACTCACCCCCAGCTCCACCTCCACAGAAAGAAGGGAGAGAGGCAGAGGCAGACTGGAGGGCCAGAGTCACACTGTCCTGTTGCAGATCAGGACACAATCAAAACCAGCACAGATCTTCTCTCTCAGCTGGTCCACAGCGACATACCATCCTCAAACCAGAAGCCCTTTATCACCTACGTGAGCCAGACCCTCATGGACCTGCCCGAGGCCCAGTACCAGGTGATGAAGCAGAAGATCACAGCACTTCTGCACAACCCTCCAGGCCTAGCTGAACCTGCTCCGACTCAGTCCAGGTCTGTTCCTCCACCCCAGGCGATTTCACAGACCTTCCACGGCTTTCAACAGCCACTCACCTACCAACGCTATGACTACCAGGACTTCCCACAGCAGAGGCAGCTCTTCCCAGTCCAGGCCCAGGTTCATCGCACACCACAGATGTCTCACCTCACCCAGCTGCAGACCAGACAGCCCCACTACACTCCTCCTTCCTCCACCCCACAGCCAAGCCCGTCAATGGACAATCTGTCATCAGTCTTGGGCCTAACATCACAGGTCCCTGATGAAGGGCCTCTCAACCTCACGGGACTGAGTCAGCTCTCTGAGAGCTTCCTGAACACATCATCCCCGTTGTACTCTCGGGGCCAAGCACCCCAATGGCACCTCAGACGAGCACTCCAGCCACCGCCACCTCCAGAGTCCCTGGCCGCTTGACAGCTGAGACCATGGACATGACTCAGAGTGACTGAGAATAGTGCCAGAGACTGAATTGTGACCTGTTCACTTTATCTTTGCTTAAACAAACTTTACTTGGTTCATTTTGCTTTTTTAATAAAGTCATACAGTTTACTTAAGACAGTTATCAATAAAGGTTATCTTTGCTTCACACACTTGGTTCATTTTATTTACTTCATGAAGTGTTGGTGAAAACTTTGAAAAAATGGTTAAGCCTTTGCATGCTTGTGGGATGGGTAAGGATAGCTGTGGGATAGGTAAGGATAGCTGTGGGATTAGTAAGGATAGTTGTGGGATAGGTAAGGATAACTGTGGGATAGATAAACCTCCAGTGCAAGCATGGTGGGACTGTATGGTCCACCCTCCCAGCTGCCACACATATGGCCCTTTTTTATCAATAACAATTTATTCATTGATCAACACATTTTAAAATAAACATTAATGCCCTATGCATTGTAGGACCACTCAACATACATGGCACAATCTCATCAGTGTTTTGAGACAGGCTCAAGGAAGCATCCATTAACCATCTATCATCCTATCTTGCCACTCCACTGCTCCAGCTGGGGAGTTGCACCAGTGTTTCAGGAGGTTGCACTGCTTCTTCCCTTCACGTGAAGCTCTGTTGGGGCCTTGTACATCCACAGTGTCTATCAGGTTTCATCCTTGCCTCCATTCACCAGGCTCCATGTCCCCATTCCTTTGTTGACGGTCCACAAGCCTGTCCTGCAACACTGGGTAGCGGGTGCGCATGAGATTGTGCAGGATGCAGCAAGCTTCCATGATGCTCCTCACAGTCTGTGGCTCATTCTGCATGGTGGTGAGAAGTATCTGGAACCTGTTGGCCAGGATGCCAAAGGTGTTCTCCACCACCCGTCTCTCCCTGGACAGCCTGGAGTTGAAGATCCTCTCTTCATGGGTGAGGTATCTTGAAGTGTACAGCTTCATGAGGTAGGTTCTGAAGAGAAGGCGTCATCACCCATGATGAAGTAGGGCACATCTTGTGGGTCATTGGGTAGGGGGTCTGGATCTGGAAAACCCATGATGAGGTTGTGTTCCAGCCCATCCTTGACGTCACTGTAGTTGTATACCTGGCTATCTGAAGCTGACCCATTGCCTGAAGCATTGATGTAGATGAACTTGTAGTCAGCATCAACCATGGCAAAGAGGATGATACTGAAGAAGCCCTTGTCGTTGTAATAAGAGGACCCTGAGTTGGCTGGAGCTTTGCAGGCCACGTGTTTCCCATCTATGGCTCCAACGGTGTGGGGAAAGTTCCACCTCTGATACCACTCTTCTGCAACTTTCCTCCAGCCTTGTTCAATGGTGGGACACTGGAGGAACTCCTCTATGTCTTCTTCAATGATGGCCTGCACCACTTTGCTGATGCTGTTGTGTGGCACCCTCCAGGCATACTGCATGTTTCTGTATGTGGTTCCAGAGGCCAGGTGGTGCAGAGTCAGTGCCATCTTCAGTCCAGGGTCCAGGTTAGGACAGAAGTTGGTGCTAGGCTTGGTCAACCTGGGTCTCAGATGCTCAACAAGTTCATCAAACATGGCTAGTGACATCCTCATGAAGTGATGGAATGCACAAAGGTCTTCATTCCTCAGCTCCACCATCAACTGTTCATACAGTCCAAACTCCACTCTTCTCCCGATCCATCATCGGACCCACACAGCTCTTGGACGTCTCCTTCTCTTTGCATAGAAAAGGTGAAACAGTCTGAACAGGGCTTGGTTCTGGTGTTGAATGATCGCAGCTTCCATCAGGACTGTGTTATGATCCATGGTGGAGATCAATGGATGATGTGGAAGAGCAAGATCAAGGGTGAAGAGGTCTGTACACCACAGCTGCTGGACTGATACTGAGATCCAGGTGATTTCCTCCTCCTTTTTATAGGAAATATCAGTTTTCCGCTAGATGTCCATCCACATACTCTAGGCATACTCCAGACATCCTAAATATCCGAGATACATCCCATATACAAACGTTTTGTTTGTTTTAATGCTTTATATATGAGATGCATCCGCTTACATCCTTTCTATTTCTGTGCTACTAACGCTGTGTGGACGTTCCGTGTACCTTTCGCTTCCTCCCTCTTTCCGTTTTCAGCTGCAGCGGATGTTAGTTGCGAGGATGGCCAGAGGATGCAGAAAGGATACAGCGGATGTTTAACGGATGACAACGGACGTAGAACGTTTGTTGCCTGTATGTGTCACAGATGTACATCGTACGTGGCAGAAAGTTCATCCACTCAAAAAGTTTTGTGCAGCTCAAAACTTCTTGTGCAGATGAAATCGCAGTGGATGGCTACTCGACGGATAGAGCGTATGAAACACGTATGCAGTGAGTACACAACGGATGCATCGCGTTTTCCAACGGATGGCAAGCTTTTTTGTCCATTTTATATCCTCTTTGCATCCGTTGGTGCAGTGGGACATGGGCTTTAACCACTCAATAAAAGATTACTTCAACAGCAGAGTATTTTCGGGAATTAGTTCCAATGATTTGTCATGAAGGCAGTGAAGATTAATAAACATACAGCTATTTCAAGATCAACTTTATTAATCAGGTTTTAAACTGAAGCCATCTTGGCTTGCATATTTATATTTTATTACCAGGTTTGCATATTGAATTTATATTCAATCTTTTCTTCAGCGGTTCAAGATGACATCTCAGTGTATCCACCAAGCTACCTTGTGAGATAAATTCAAGAGAGAAAGAAAAGGACTGTCTTGAGATGAATAGTCTCAAGACTTCCTGACTTTCCTTCGTGCTCCATCTTCTATACCCCTCATTGGTGCTACGTTTTTGACAACCACCTGAATGTTAATGCTTTTTCTCATCTCATGATTGACTCTTAAATCTTTACAAGTTAATTGGAAACTAAAAGATTGTGAGGTCATTGAATGGTTTTAGCTCCTGAACAAATATTGTGTGAGCTGAACAGGTTAAAAATTCTTTAACAAACTACTTTGTCTCCATTTATAGGAATTAATATATGGAGTTCTGTATGGTTTTCATTTGTTTCCAATGCAGTGTAACAACTGTATGCAGCTGGATGGTGAAGTTCTCTGTGATTAAGAATGCAGCATTATTTGATATAAAGTGTCCAGTCCCATCTTTCATTCCTATCCATGAGGAATATAGGCTTCTTTAACAGATTGTCAGTCTGTGATAATCAGCTTCGCACACATAATTTATCAGATATATAATTTATTGTTATCTTTTTATACTGTGCATTTATTAATCCCATGATGGTGGTAGAACTTCTTTTGAAAAATCATTCAAATGTTTGAGCTGAATCCAGTCCTATGAACTACATATCAATGAGAAGAAGCTGCAGGCAGCATAACACCTTATATTACATTACAATATTGATTCAAGGTACTGGTTATTGGTAAGCACGTAACACATTTGAATCTTTGACATTTAATCTATTCTGAATGCTATACTCCCCATAAAAGTTCTAGTCTATAGTTTTGATCAAGTTTATGACCAGGATACCTTTTATCATCAGTTATGATGGTATTTAGATGAAGATACTCTGTTCAGTTATGTCTGTTCAAATAAGAATCTGTCCATATTATTGTACAGCAGAAAAAATAATGGAATAACAGAGTTGGGGCCTTGGAGGGATTCTATTCCACCCTCTGCTGAAGTAGGAGTCCCTATATCATTCCAGAAATGCTGTCCAGTCTCTTCATAAAAGCCACATCTTCTGATGGCAAGCCGTTCTAGTGGTTAATTGTTCTCACAGTTAGAAAATTTCTTTTAGTTCTAGGTTGTGACTCTTCTTGATTAATTTCCATCCAAAAAAAGGAGAACATCCAATAAAGGAGAACAGCACTGATGATGTTATCTAGTTTGGGTAATGAAACATCTGCAAGAAAACAAACAAGCTCAGGACGGCCTACCAGTTTCCACCTAATGTTTCTTGTCTTGCTTTCTAGTGCTTGGGGAAATAGGTTCATGGTGGCAAAAAGAGAGATTTCTTTAAAGTAGCTCGCAAGTTATAGAGGCTGTTCATCTGGCATTTCTGATATTTTTAAAGATTCCTTTTGATGCTAAATTCATATTTATCCAGTCCTTTTAAGCTGTGATTTGTTTGAAAGCATATAACTCCTGTGTATAATTCATGTATTTGTTCATTCATTCATTCCAAGGAGTTCAAAATATTGTAAACTGAAAAAAAAAACATGTTTTTATACTTATAATGGGACTCTGAGATAGATTAGCTCAATGGCTGGTCTTAGCGCATTTCACAGTCAAGTGAGTTCTTCCCTCTTTTTGTCTAATTGCTATATTGTTTTTCAGGAATTGAAAAGAGGTCTCTACTCACGCTTTGTTCACTGAATAATACATACAAAGTGAAACTGAGAAAATATTTATTTAAACTTATTAAATGTAAATATTAACTCTCATATACAATCTTGAGATGATACAGCTAAGTAGATAATCTCTCACTTTGGCACTGAAATTAAATCTGCACAGCTGCAGCAAAACAATTATTTAGCCATCCATCCATCTATCCATCCATCCATCCAGTTATGGCCAATGGGAACATTTTTGTGCTCTCTTCTCTTCTCTTCTCTTCTCTTCTCTTCTCTTCTCTTCTCTTCTCTTCTCCTCTTCTTTTGTCATCTCATCTTATCTTATCTTTCATTAACATAAAGTTGGTTGTGAAAAGCCATCAGAAATCAAATGTGTTTTGATACAGGAGTGACACAGCTTTTTCTGGAAGCACCAGTTTCTATACACACTGCAGCATTCAAACAAGTTGCAGTTTTTGCTCTATCATTCAATGGAGTTCTGATAATACTAAAGTGCCAGCTAGGACCATGAAGGGCCAGATTACCTAGCCAATAATTCTAAAAGCCTCCATTAATTGGATTTTTACAAATGCAATAAGAAAGGAAAAACTGTAGTTGTTTTTTCCCTGACTATTATGATGTCTTATAATTATGTTTATATAATCTATGGTTGTATTAATTCAATAATATTTCTCTTTAGACCATTGTCATGTAAACTTCATCTCCCCACATCTCATTGCCATTAATGGTTCTGTGTCCAGGTTCTGACTTGAGGCACAATATATATTTTTAGGAATCATTATATCAAGCACCTATAAAGTTTCATTATTTCATGTTCCCACCAGATCATTAATAAAACAATCACCTCCAATATTATTTGAAAATGAGGCTATGAACTTTCTTATACATAGGTCCTGAAAATATCAGGGAGGAACTTGTGACTGTACAGAATCTTTTGCAGCTTCTCCTGGGGGAGTATATCCAAGATCATTCCTGTCATGTAAATCAAAGGGTTCAGAGCTTTAATGATTTCCCTAGCTGTCACTTGCATTCTGATAACTGTCAGAAGCTGATGGTTATTTGGATGAAGTTGGAGCAGCATAGCTGATTGGCAGCACAATGCCAAAACTTCAAAAGGAAGAGATGAAGACTCTACATCACTCTTCTTTCTGGATTTTCAATTGTTGCTTCCCAATAAATTTTTATTTTTATTTTATTATTTTTTTATTTGTCAATCGCTTACAAGATAATAGGTATAAGTAAAAACATAGCTATGAATAAATATAAGAAAAATAAAAAATATATAAAAGAAACAATACGACAGGGTCTGTAGGCATGTTGTTGCGCTTATGCACACCCCCTATATTTATATGTATAAATGTATATATATAAATGCATATAATTTCTCCAAAGAATCTAGGCTCTGAACAGAATACATTTCTTATATCCATACATCTCTTATCCCATACCTATTCTTCATGTTAGCAAAAGAAAAAACACCAGCCATACCAATGTGACTTTTAAAAAACACTTTTTCAAAACTGAAGTCACAGTATTGAACCTTCTATAACCTTTAGTGATTTCAGAACAAAGACTGCCATGTTGAAAACGGTGCTTAAAAAAATACTGGGCACCTAAAATGAATGATGGAAATAAGGTGGTTACAAGGATTAAAATAACATGTATCAAACAGACTAATCAGCTTGCATACAATACAACAGTGGTTATATATTGAAATTAGAAAACTGGAAGCAAAATCCTATTCAATTCCAACATGGAAGATCAAACCAAAACAAGGAAATTAAGACCTGATGAAAGTAATTTAAAGAAGAAAAAAGAGCAAAAAGCCAAAGAATATAAGCAGCAGAACAAACCTAAGAAAACACTTCTCAAAGGTTTTTTTTCAAAAGGAACTGGACTTTTTGGTTTTTCTTTGAAGATGTTTTGATTCTCATCCAAGAAACTTCTTCAAGGAAAAAGCACCTTTGGGACAACCATGACCTGGATGACTGAGAATCTCCATAGACACTAAGAAAAGATATTACAAGAAAAATTAAATAAGTTCAGGGAAACATAAAGTAATAAATAACAATAGTTGGGGAATTGAAAGCTATGATGCACAAATAATCCAATTTAAGTAAAATCAGATATTTTAATCAGACCAATAAAATATATTTAGTGCCAAATATAAATGGCAATAAAAATTGTGAAATAGGGAAACTAACCAAAAAGAAAACAATCCAATTTTGGAAAGATCTATGAGAAACTCAGAAAGACTATATTAAAAATCCTGGATGGATAAAACTATTTACTTATTTATATATATTAAACTTCTTAACCATCTATCACCTTCATCAAGTTAAAGATGAAGTTAGTAAAAATCAAATGGAAGAGCTAATAATATCAGCAGAAATGGTTCAAATCAAGTGAAAAAATCAAAAACTGGAATTTTTTGGAAATAATCAACTGGATGGTTTTTCATTCAAATGAAAAGAGAAGAGCAACAAAGATGATTAGGGGACTAGAGGCTAAAACATATAAAGAATGATTGCTGGAATTGAATATGTCTCGTTTCATGAAAAGTAGGACTAAAGGTGACATGATAGCAGTGTTTTAATACCTCAGGGATTGCCACAAAGAAGTCAACCTATTCTCCAAGTCACAGGACAAGAAGCAATGGATGGAAACAATCAAGGAGAAAATGAACCTAGAACTAAGGAGAAATTTACTGAGAGTTAGAAAAATTAATCAGTTGCACAACTTGCCTCTAGAAGTTGTGAATGCTCCAGAATAGAACAGAATAGAATTCTTTATTGGCCAAGTGTGATTGGACACACAAGGAATTTGTCTTTAGTTGCATAAGCTCTCAGTGTACATAAGAAAAAATAAAATAAAATACATTTATCAAGAATCATAAGATACAACACTTAGTGATAGTCATAGGTTACTAATAAGTAGTCAAATCATACTAGAAAAACTAGAACTATTTAAGAAGAGATTGGACAAACATTTGTCTGAAATGGTAGGTTTCCTGCCTGAACAGGTGGTTGGACTAGAACAGAGGTCACCAACCTTTTGGACCTCAGGGACCACCAAACTCATAATTTTAAATTCTAGGAACCATGAACCAGTTTTGTGGGCATGGCCTAATTTGTGGGTGTGGCTTGGTGATCATGTGACTGGCTGGCCATGGCTTGCATGTAAATATTATAAATATTTATATAAATATTGAATTTTTATCAGAAAATAGAGCAGTTTTTACCCAAAATCAGGAAAAGCAGGCAGGCAGATTGAGTTGCTCACAGAATCACAGATTCATTCAGAGATCTATCTATCTGCCATCAGCTAGCTCAGTCTGTCACATAAAATTTGCCTGAAAGCAAACTCACAACACACCATATATGTAAATATTGAATTTTTTTTATTTAAAAAAGAGCAACTTTTACTCAAAATCAGGCAAAGCAGGCAGGCAGATTGAGTTGCTCACAGAATTATTCAGCCAATCTATTTGCCATTGACTAGCTCAGTCTGTCACATAAAATTTTCTTGCTGTGAGTCTGTACTGAATAATAGAACCTTCTGTCCTAAGAGAGGTTTGGCTGTGCTTAAAAGCAGAGCCGAAGATCTAAAGACTAGCTAGAAAGCAAGAAATCCAACCATTTTCTGTTTCCTAGCTAATCCAAATCTCCTGGCACAGTAGAACAGCTGATGGTTGGGGGGGAAAGGAAAAATAGCAATTTAGCAGGCAAGTTTGCCAGGTAAGGAGTGAGTGGGTGAGGAGGGTTCCTGCAGGCCATGTGGGTGGCAGAGCCTTGTGTTTCTGAACAGCCTTGATTAATTGCTTTGGGGTGGTGCTCTGGGGGTAAGATTTCTCTGAAGCCCACCAAAATTTTCTCACAGCCCACCAGTGAGCTGCGGCCCACCGGCTGGTGACTGCTGGACTAGAAGACTCCAAAATCCCTTCCAGTTCTGTTATTCTGTTAAACTTACACCCAATTATAGCTAAACATTTTAATGAAATATTGCATAAAGAAAAAATCAATTACTGGTTAATAACAGGCAAAATGTATCTGATCAAACCGATCCAGCAAAAGGGACCACATCAGGAAACTTAGTCTGATTACATTTTTTACTACAATGCTCAAAATATTCATGGGCATAACAGTAGACAACATCTAAAATTATTTAGAGGAAAATAACATCCTTCCAATAGAACAGAAAGGAAATAAAGCAGAAGCACAAAATATCAACTTCTGATTTATAAAATGGTTTCAGATGATTCCAAAAGTTAAAATTTATCTATGGTTTGTTTGGCTCATTACTACATAGTTGTATCATCAAATGTTGTTTTCCAAGAACATTTACAGATGTCAGTTTTCAAATGTTTATGGTAAATTAATGAACCCATCGTGGTGTAGCTTTAGTATGTCTTCATTGTCCTTAAGTTATTCTTCTTTTGCCCTTTTTTCTCATTCAGCTGTCTAATGTACTTGCAACATGTCACATCACCTATGTTCCTTGCTAAATAGAGTCTATTAATGTCACTGTGTGGATGAAGTGCATGCTTCATTGTCATTATTTTTCTGGTCTTCCTATCCTGAGGCTTTAGTGCTAGTAGAATTGAATTCACGATTCCAGCTGCAGTATGTATCTAATGACTAGAATTGCCCAGGTGCAATGTCTTAATTTCAAAGGAATAAATCTGACAAACATTAGGCAATAAAATTGTAGTGTAGTTTGCAAGCATGAAGATTCAAAGCACAAGTTATTTGTTTATGCCTTGCCCTTCAAATAATATTGAAATGTTTAAGTTCATAAAGGAAAACTCAATTCAAAATCAAGAATAAAATCATTTTATAGCTATGAAATAATGAATGTGGTCTTTTTTGAAAGCAAAAAAATAACTATGAATATGGCAGATAGCTGATCTTTCTTCAGAATCATCCTCTCTGAGAAAGCTTTACCTTCCATTGAAATAGGGTTCTCTGCAAAGAGCATTTGATAATGGCATTTGTAAATTGAATGGAAAAAAGAGATCCTTCAGTTCCTTGGTCCCAATTTTTGTAAACCTTCCATGGTTAAAGGTTTCAGCTTTTTGAGTTCTAGCTGTGTGGGAAAGTCCTGTTCAACAAATATAGAACTTAAAAGAGTACATATATTCTATAATACTACCAATACTGCTATAGTAATGACAAATACTTGGATATGTATCTGTAGAGTCATTGACAGGAGTTGAGAATATATTTTATGTATATATTTCCTTTTAATCTTCTGATAAAGTTATGTTTTCTTTCTCTGTGGTTTGTTGGAAAGAATCAATGTGAGAATGAAATTGCTACAGTTCAATCTCTAGTACAATTTCCTGCATTTATGAATTCCATTCATTAATCTAAGACATTATTTTGAGATCCACAGTTTTTTTTGATATTGACAGAGTTATTCAGAGCTTGTGTCAGCTAGCCCCTTACAGTCATCTATTAGAACACTGGCACCTCCATGTTCATCATTTGCGAACTTGGCAGTCACCAGCTTGGTTAGATGAGATGAAAGAGAAGAGATACCTTTCAGTGGTAATAGAACACAGATGGCAACTGTCATCACCATGCACATGCATTTTGTTATCTTTCACTCAGTGGGGACCTAAGGAAATGTATGAAAAAAAATTATGCAGGGAATGAGATAAAATATGGCTTTAAACATACCAGTGCATCAAGAGAAACAAACGATGCTAATGTCATGATGTTTTGCTACATTTTACAATATGGGCAGTTGACTAAATGAAGTGAATTGTATTATATTTTGTGTGTATTACTAACATCTTTGTGGGTGTTAGTTTGGTCTTTAAAAAGGCTAACATTTTCATTCTTCACTTGTGGTACATTTGCAACAATTTGACATGTTTCCCTTCATCAGCAAAATAACCTTTTTTGGAAAAATAACACTGCTGAAATTACAATAATATCAACTGGCAAACTTTGTTGTGACTTGGTTAGTACAGAAGTTTGCAGATTAACACTCCAGAGCCTTTTATGGACTACTGAAATCTTCTATATTTCCTTCTCCTTTCTGTAAGTGCTTGCAGAAGTCTTTCTGAAAGTTGTTTGTTCCCGCCGAAGAGATTATTATTAAAAGTGTAGTGAATAACAACATTGACATTAAATTTGAAGTAAGTTTCATTTTAAATCAAAAGAAGAATAACATTATATACATGAATGTTTGTCTTGGTCCCACCTACCTTTGGGAATGGAACCCCCAGCACATCACACAAATCCAGCTGAGGTCTTTGGATCTAAAAGTGTTGCAATCCATGCTTTAGCTGTGACAACATGATTCATTCTTTTAGTTTGGACATATTTTGGAATTTATACTCTACTACCTGGTTCTCATGGCAGCCATGATAATCAATGGGACTTTAATGTGTGTTAGGGTCATTTGGCATTCAAGTCTGTTTCTATCACAAAGCCTTATATCTATTTCACTCTCTTTCAAGGATAATACTAATATTGACTTTCTCTGAAACCATTAGGAGAACCTAGAACAGGGATCGCCAACCTTTTGGACCCCAGAGACCACCAAACTCATCATTTTATATCCCAGGGACCACTAACCAATTCTGTGGGCAGGGCCTAATTTGTGGGTGTGGCTTGGTAGTGATGTGACTGGCTGGGCATGGCTTTTACTGGGCATGGTAAATATTATAAATATTTATATAATTATTGAATTTTTTATTAAAAAAGGACAACTTTTACCCAAAATCAGGCAAATCAGGCAGATTGAGTTACACACAGAATTACAGATTCATTCAGAGATCTATCTATCTGCCATTGGCTAGCTCAGTCTGTCACATAAAATTTGCTTGCAAGCAAATTCATAAAATTAACTCACAACACACCATGCATGTAAATCTTGAATTTTTTATAAAAAAAAGAGCAACTTTTACCCAAAATCAGGCAAAGCAGGCAGATTGAGTTGCTCACAGAATCATTAAGTGATCTATCTATCTGCTATCGACTAGCTCAGTCTCTCAAATTTGCTTGCTGTGAGTCTGCACTGAATTTGTTTGCAAGCAAATCTTCAGTCCTAAGGGAGGTTCATCTGTGCTGAGTCGAAGATCGAAAGACTAGCTAGAAAGCAAGAAATTCAACCATTTTCTGCTTCCTAGCTAATCTAAATCTCCTGGCACAGCAGAACAGATGATGGTCGGTGCTCCGTCCGGAAAAACGCAAGGTAGACCGGGTTCCAACAACAATGTCTTTATTTGAATAAACAGTCAGTAAAACGGAACATTGGCTCAAGCCGCGACAGTCCTTTCATATCTTCATGTCTGCCAGCTTGTAGCCAATGACATGCCTTTGATTTTGCCATTTTTGTGCGGCTTCGAGGATTGGTTCTATTTGAACCAATCTCCATTTGTTATTCTTAACCAATCAGAATGCGTTATTTGGAGTTTACTATTTTATACAGAACACCCCTCCCCTCTTAGTTCAGTCCTACGTGGTGACGTAGTCATGCAGGTAGGTGGGGCTTCTCCTGACTCGACTGGACTTGCGCAGTTCATTATCATTGGAGACTTCGACCAGTTCAGAGGGGGCTGCTGTGTCTTCTGTCCTTCTCCCTGGAACCGTCTGGAAGGGTGAGTCAGCCATTTTACTGCCGCCTGAGTTTCTTAGGCCGGCGGTTTTACCGCTCCCTCCCATTTCCTCCGGGAAGGTCGAGCTGGCCTGGCTGGCCCCTTCCGATGGACTCTGTTAGGGATAACATTGTTTACCCTAACTGGTTTAGGTGAAATAATAACTATGATTCATAGTTGTGTATGTTAAAGTGTCTGCAGCTTTAACTGTGGAATAGTAATTAAGGGAGTGGTTATGAAAACATTATAAAAGTAGCAAGACTACAGCTTGCTCACTCTGGCTTTGATGATCCCTGATTACTGCTTGGAATCAAGACTGCATTGCTCGAACGGGAGAGACAACAAAGGACTGATTTGTAAGTGAACTGACATAGGATATTCTACATGGACTTTGCTAACTGAATATCCCTGAATGGACTGACTACTTGATACATGACTATTGGACTGTTATTTGACTATGCCATGAACTTATAATGGAATAAACTATATTCTTGATAGCACAAGCGTATCTGTTATTTTTACTGTATGTTAATAAACATACAAGCTTAGCTCACTCATTTATCTGTGTGCCTATCTGACTAACGCTGCACATTCTGTTTAGCTTGTCTCCCTAACCCTGGTTGGGGAACCCAGGCTTAACAGACCCTTCACGCAACTTTCTTCAAACAGTGAGTCTTTTATTTGCTCTTTTTGTTTGTTATTATTTTCGGAGTTTGATTTAAACGGTTCTTTATTGATTTCTCGCATTTCCCCCCCCCCACCTTGGTTTGAAATTCGTTGTTTTTCTCTATGTATGGTTGTGTGTTTGTATTTCTTTCTATGTTTCGGGAGCGAAGCTGGTCTATATGCCGCTTCCATTCCCTGCCATCATCTACCGTAGGATTTGGGGCCTGTTATCTGTGTAATTTGTCCGGGTAGCCATAATGGGTCTCCAGTGAAGTTTTTTGCATAAACTAAGTCGCCTATTGCAAAGTTCCTAAATCGAGTAGAGGAGTCGGGGGGGTTTTCTGGTGTGAAATTTGGATGCAATCTATCTAGATGCGACCTTAGTTTCCTTCCCATCAGTAATTCTGCTGGGGTTTTGTTGGTTGTGGTACTGGGTGTTATATGCTGGAGGGTGAGCAATCGGTTTATTTTATTCTGGACATCTCCAGTGTCCATTTTTTCTAAACCCTCCTTTGTTAAACCTGACCATTCTCTCTGCCCTACCGTTTGCATTATAGATCGGGGCAAGTCTCTATGTGTAATGCTGTCATCGTTGGTGCCGGGTCTTCCTCTGTTGATGGTAAGGGTGCTCTGCTCAAAGCGTCCGCATGGGAAATTTGTTTCCCTGGGCGATGTGTCAGAGTATAGGAATAGGCAGCTAGGAACTCTGACCATCTAGTCATTCTTGGGGACAGAATATTAGGTGTGGGTTTGTTTCCCGCCAAAATTCCTAGTAGCGGTTTGTGGTCTTTTATGATTTGAAAAGTTCGCCCATATAGGTACTCGTGGAAGCGTTTCACTCCAGCGACAATTGCTAGGGCTTCTCTGTCTAATTGGCTGTAATTTCGCTCGGTTTTGGACAGGGTCTTTGAATAATATGCGACAGGTGCCTCTCTTCCATCAGGTAGTTGGTGGCTCAGGATGTCACCGACTCCGAATGGTGAGGCGTCGCAGGTCACCCTCAATGGTAGTGTGTTGCTAAATTGAATGAGAACGCTGTTCGATGTTAGCAAGTTTTTTATTTTTTGGAAAGCTTTTTTCTCTCTATAACCCCAAATCCAAATTGCTTTCTTGTCCAGTAGACGGTGCAATGGTTCTGCTATTGTAGCCTTATTTGGTAGGAATACATTATAAAAATTTATCAGTCCTAAAAATGCTTGTAGTTCGGTTTTGTTTTTTGGTTCTGGTGCATCTTTCATAGCTTTAATTTTTTTGTCGGTAGGGTGTATACCTTCTCCGTTTATTAAATAGCCCAGGAATTCGATGCTATTCCTTATTAGACAGCACTTTTCTTTTTTTACTTTGAGGCCAGATTCTCTGAATTTATTTAGTACTTCTTTAAGTCTTTTTCTTAGTTGATTTTCATCTTTGGCTGAGATTAGGACGTTGTCAAAATATGGTACGACTCCTTGTATGCCATTTAGGAGGCGTTCCATTAGACTCTGGAAAACACCTGGGGCTACACTCACTCCAAATTGGAGTCTGTTACATTTGAAGGCCCCTTTGTGAGTAACTATGGTCTGTGCTTCGGCTGTTGCGGGGTCTACTGGGAGCTGTTGATAAGCTTGCGCTAGATCGAGTTTAGCGAAAACTTTTCCTCTCCCCAGAGAATGTAGTAAGTGCTGCACTACTGGCACCGGGTATGCGCTCTGTTGCAGTGCGTGATTCAGGGTAGCCTTATAGTCACCACAGATTTGAACGGACCCGTCAGGTTTAATAGGTGTAACTAAAGGCGTTTCCCACTTGGCATGGTCCACAGGTTCTAACACCCCTTGGGCTATTAGTTTATCTAGCTGTTCCTCTATCTTTGCTTTTAGGGTAAAAGGAACTCTCCTGGCCTTTAGTCGCCATGGTGTTACTTGGGGGTCTAGACTAAAAGATTTCCCTGATACTTGCCAAGTGAGCTGTCAAAGACGTCCTGGAATTCCTGGATTAGGTTTTCTTCCCAGTCGGTTGTGGCCACTCGGTCTATCCCGGTCATCTCGATGCCCAATGGCGCGAACCGTTCAATGCCCAGGAGGCTTGGTCGGTCTCGGTCGACTATGGTCAGCGGTAGCACTTCAACATGCTGTTTGTAGGCGACTTGGAAATGTCCCAGGCCAACTACAGGGATTCGGTTTCCTTGGTAGTCTTTTAGGGTTAGTCGTTGCCTCTGGAGTTCTTTAGGTTTGATATCTGGGACTAGTTGTTTGATGGTGTCCCAAGATACCATCGATAGGAAGGATCCAGAGTCTACTTCCATTTCGCAGGGCTTTCCTTCAATTTTTACGATTATTTTAACTTTCTTCCCGCTTTCCATCTGAGCGCTTCCTATAGTGAAAGTCTGATGTGTATTGTCTCGGTTAATGGCTCACTTGTTTCGCTGCCACTTTCTCTCAGTTCGTTTTGGCTCAGCTTGTGCGGGAGAGTTGCTGCATCTCATTGGGCTGTAGTTCTTTTTGTTCCTGAAGACTTTCTCGATATGCCCTCGTTTCTTGCAAGCTCTGCAAATGGCATCGAGAAACCTGCATTCGGCTCGAGTATGGTTTCTTCCGCAGCCAGCGCATTCCCACCAATTTCTCTTTTCGCACTCTTTCTTGTTGGCGTGTAGGCGGTGGACCTCGTCGTCTTCTTCGCCTGATTCTGACATCTCGCCATAATCTTCGTGGTGAGTGGTGGTGGGAGACTGTTTTTTTCCTCTGGCCAGGCTCATTTCGTCGCCGTTCGCGTTCATTTGCTTCATTTTGACAGCTGATTTTTTCGCGGCTTCAGCGGCTGTGGCTTCCGCGATGGCTTCGGCTACGGTTATGTTGGGTTTGTTTAGTAACTTGCTCTGTGTGGTCGAGTCTCTTAAGCCCAACACCACTCGGTCCCTCATTGCTTCATCTAGGTTTAGGAATTCGCACTCTCCCCCTATTTGTCGGAGAGCTGCTACAAAGTCAGCAATGGCCTCTCCTTCTCTCTGGTCTCTTCGGTAGAATTCATGTCACCTTATTAGATTTGACACCATCGGAGCGTAGTGAGCTTTAAGCATTCACTGTAATTCTGGCCACGTCAATTGCTTGACATCTCGGGGCTTCGCTAGAGCCTTGGCCATCTTGAAGATTTTAGGCCCGCAGTGTGTTAAGAACACAGCCCTCTTACGCTGATCTGAGATTCCTTCCATCTCATTGCTTTCCAAGTACATCTGGAAACGGTCTACATAGGATTCCCAATCCTCTTCGTTGGGATTGAAAGGTGCGGGCGGTGCGTTGTTTCCAGCCATTGTGTTGCCATCTGGAATTCTTTATCACCGCGTGCTTGGTCTCGCATTTAGGATGATCCCATCCTCGTCACCAGTGTTCCGTCCGGAAAAACGCGAGGTAGACTGGGTTCCAACAACAACGTCTTTATTTGAACAAACAGTCAGTAAAACGGAACATTGGCTCAAGCCGCGACAATCTTTTTATACCTTCCTGTCTGCCAGCTTGTAGGCAATGACATGCCTTTGATTTTGCCGCCTTTGTGCGGCTTCGAGGATTGTTTCTATTTGAACCAATCTCCATTTGTTATTATTAACCAATCAGAATGCGTTATTTGGAGTCTACTATTTTTATACAGAACAGTCGGAAAAAGGAAAAATAGCAATTTAGCAGGCAAGTTTACCAGGTAAGGAGTGAGTGGGTGGGGACGGTTTCCATGGGTCATGTGGGTGGCGCAGCCTTGTGCTTCTGAGCAGCCTGGATTAATTGCTTTGTGGGGCTGTTCTGTGGGTGAGATTTCTCTGCAGCCCACCAAAATTTTCTCGTGGCCCACTGGTTGGCAACCGCTGACCTAGAACACAGTTTAGCAGTGACAGTGAATAATATACAAATGCCAACCACTGAAACTGCTTAACACTTGATGAATTGTAATGGAGGTGAGCTGTGGCAACTCAAGACTTTGTCTTCACTGTCAAGCACAGAAATCTGGGGGCATGGAACATTAATGTTGACACATTATCCAGATGGCACAATCACCATGTGAAAAGAGACAGTATAGCAGTGATGGTTCCAGAGCCAAAATCTATACAAAAACAAACTTCAGAAGGTTATTTTGCACTTAGATATGGGAGCTCTGAATACCATTAATTAATAGGAGTAATTTATATGAATTCTATCATGGATTGTTTATAGTGCAATTATTGATGACAATGTTAGCTTCAGATTAAAGTAATTTCTGACTATCAGTAGAATTACCAATATACAACCTCCTCCTTTTACTTTTTTTGTCCTTATTATATTATTAAGGTAATTGATTTACCCAGAAACCGAACAGTACACACATATACACAAACTCCAACATTAAAAATAAGACATTCAGTTTAAAGTGAATTTCTCCTGCAGTCTGTTATTTAAAGGTTATTTAAAGCACAAACACCTTATCTTCAGTTGGCATAAACATAATAACATGGGATCAGTTCTCATTCTTATATGCAGTAACAAGAAAGGGCCACTTTTTTTAGAATGTAGCACATGCTTAATAACAGATACAAGGGGAAGTAAAGAAGAGTATCAAAGCCCAAGAATGTTCTGGTGAATGAACAAAGAAATTGGATTTAAATTTTGCAGATGTAAAATGATGCCTTAGAAGAGAGAAAGGAAAAAAGAAATTATGTGGTTAAGAAAGAGGAAATGATTATACCCAATTTAAGTAAGAATGATGGCTTCAGAGAATAAAGCAATGAGGGTGGAGTCAGAAGGAAAGAAGATAATAGCAAGCAGAAGGGGGGGAAACATTGAAAAGTTTTACCTTTTAATTTGAGAACCTGCAAAACTTCAGATAGAAGTTGCATGTCAAACAGTACTTCTTACTTCTTCAGGAACACAACTTTGTTTAATGCCAGGCTGATGAACCCTTCAATGTTCTTAAGTTTACATTTATTTATCCAAGTTAAGAGAAATTTGTTCCAATATTCCTCACAGCAAACATACGACTGGGGTAAGATGGCCCCTGATGCACTGCCAAAGAAGAGGGAAAATGGAACCAAATAGCAATAGCACTTAGGCTTATATATTGCTTCACAGTGCTTTACAGCCCTCTCTAAGTGGTTTACAGAGTCAGCATATTGCCCCCAACAATCTGGGCCCTAAGTTATATATTTGCAAAAGAATTGCATATCTTGATTTATATGTATCAATGTGAGTTTAGAAATGCTATATACCTATAAAGAAATAATCACCGTTGCAGAGAAACTTTGATCAGTTTGGCCTGTTTGGTCAGCCAAATAGATATAAACTTCTGATGAGTTGTTACCAGAGGTGGTATTCAGCAGGTTCTAAACAGTTCTGGGGAACCGGTAACAGAAATTTTGAGAAGTTCGGAGAACCGACAAATATCACCTCTCACCTATTCTTTGCCTCACTTATTCTTTGTCTCCCAAGTCCCAGCTGATCGGCTGGGTCTTCTTTTGTGCCCTGCATAGGAGAACAGAGCTGGAAAGCAGGTTAGCGGGGTGGGGAGGGAATGGGGATTTTGCAGTAACTTTCCCCTAGGGGTGGGGAGGGAATGGGGATTTTACAGTAACCTTCCCTTGCCATGCCCACCAAACCACGCCCACAGAATGGGTAGTAAAAAATGTTGAATCCCACCTCTGGTTGGTACTATTTCTACTTATGGCCCTTTATTTTGAAATCACAATTGGAGCAGACAGGTATTCAAACAGAGAACACTTTCAAATGTAGGTAGTCCTTGGCTTACAACAGTTCATTTATTGACCGTTCAACATTACAATGGCACTGAAAAAAAGTAACCTATGACCACTTTTCGCACCTATGACAATTGCCATATCCCCATAGTCAGAAGGTTTATGTTCAGACACTTGGCAACTGACTCACATTGATAACAGTTGTAGTATCATGGGATCATGGGACCTTTTGCAACCTTTTGACAAGTAAGGTCAGTGGGAAAGTCAGATTCACTTAATAACTGTGTTACTAATTTAAGAACTGCAGTCATTCAGTTAACAAAAGTGACAAGAAAAGTCATAAAATAGGGCAAAACTCACTTAATAAATTTCTCACTTCACAACATAAATTTAGGGCTCAGTTTTGGTCGTAAGTTGAGCACTACCTATGAGGAGGTAGTTTGGAAGCTGTTCCTCTAAAGAAGACGTGGTCATCTCCATCTTAGTTCTTGAACCTTGAGGCCCAAATATTATGGTCCTATTACATCTTAATTAGAATTTTCTTTGTCTTTCTCCCATATGTCATAAAAATATTACAATAAGCAATAGTTTCAATTGTCTGAAAATATTTCTGTAGGCAAAACTCTGACCTTCTTTAATAATATATGTAACGAGCAAAATTTCAGAGATACATTCACCAAGCCATCTTTTTGTTCATTCACTAATATAAAGCCAGGAATTCAAAATTGCATTACTACCTTTAATCCTGGGAACCTTAAAATTACTGTAAAAAATGATGGCATGTTAGAACATGACTGAGCCTAAATGATCTTCATAATTTGAATCATTCTTTTTAAAAAAATCAAGAATTGATTTTTAGTAAAATCAAAAATTGTTTTAGTAAATATAGATATTATTGGAATCTTATTTTTTTCCAAATTTGTTTTTTTTTAAATCATAGCTTATTTCATTACTTACATAGACAAACTAAAGACTTATCAAATGTATATATAAATACATGGCATTCAAAATAAATGTTAAAGCAGAATTTTTAATCCAAATTTGCCATTTATTTGTTCCTTAGAACATGCAGTATTTATAGACAAGAATGCATGATGAAACTCTGAAATTAATTATGAAGGCTTTAATGCCAATAAATTCACTCATCTAACCAGGAACAGTAGTGTGTTGCTGTTATTCATTCAACTAAATGCTAAACTAAACTAAACTAAATGCTTTTTTTATTTTTTATAAATAGAAATTGGAAGTTGTTAGAGAGCAATTTATGCATTAGACACAGAATTTTAAATGAACATAGCCTCTAATGACTCTTTCAGTCCAAAAAGTGACACCAAACTCTAGAAAAATTACTTAAAGGATCAGTTACATTTAAAGCAATGAAATCAATAACAATATTTTCCCCAGCCTTCTTTCTCTCCGATAAGCAAAAAAATCTTTACTTAAGTTAAACGCCACATTAAAATTTAATCACAATCTGTGTGCTGTAGCTAATGACAACTTCTGGACATCTGTCTTCTTCTTTGTTTAAGTCTGGTATTCCTTCTGTTTAATTCTTGAATTTAAATAGAAAGATGCAATTGTGTATTGTTGTTTGTGCTTTTTTTTCCTATTTGGAAAACTTGTAGCTACTGATTTTTCTTTTCCTACATGCCTATCTTTGGATAGATGCTAATTAAAAGATTATTGCACATCGGAGCAGAAAAATAAAGTCAGAATAGAAATATTATCAGTAATAATGTTCACCCCAAAACAACCTATTTGAGCATTATATGAAATTTATTATTTTTAAAAAATCTGTTTTGTTCTTTTTAAAACAATTCTCCCAACCTTTCAAACAAGAATAAAACCATTCTGTTGATTGATTGCATTTATGCATGTTTCTGAAAACTTCTGTCTTTAAAGGGATAAATACTAAATTGTATAGCTCTGGTACTTTGTCACTGAGGAAAAAGATTTTAGAAGAGCTATGACAGCAATTACTGCTGTCCCTTGGTCCCTATTTCTGCGTCCACCAAAGGGAGATGAATGAAGAAAGATTATCTTTCACAGGACTTTCTCTGATTACAGCTCCATTCTCCAATCACTTAAAATGACAGTGGAGACTTGCAGTAAGAATGTAATATTTATTATAGTAGAACCAGTGAGTAGGATCAATACGTTAAGCTGTGCTTTTAAGTTCAGAAGACTGAAAGGCTGACATAGCATCATACCGTAGCATCTTGTGGTAAAACAGTTTCATTCCACTCAAATAGGCTCAAATTAATCAATAAGGTTAAGTACATTTGGTACCAGCTTAAGGTCAATAAAATTTGTCCATATTCAGTATCAGAAATAGCATACATGTTTGTATTTTGCTTTAATTTCATTGTTTATTGTGTAATTAATCAACAGCTTTTGCCAGAGGGAACGTAAAATCATCAATAAGTGCCTTAAAATATCTTATTTCATGTCAATTAAAAGTGACACTGAAATATTCAAATATGCCCATCATATACCTAATTATATCTCCAATATACTCCAGCATATGCACAATATATTGATCACTGTGTATTTTAACAATCAATGTACCTTGAAAAGCTGGATATACTTGTACAACAGCATTAAATCAGCCAAACATATTTTAAAGAAATATGACCTTTTAAAAATTAATGGTAATATATTTGAGCTTCATTATTAAAATAACATGCAACAAAATACTTCTGTCTAGATGAAGAATTCTATATAAATAATAAAGTAATCTGAATAATATTTGTAATTTTTACTCGGTCTTAAAAATAATAAATTCCTAGCTGTTTTTCTGACACTTACATCTCTTAGTTTTAAGTACAGTTCTATAAAATTCAGTACCTTGGTTCTTAGTTTGCAAAATTATGAAATATTTTCCTTACTCATTCTTTATATTCTTCACAATTGAATTATCTTGTTTTCTTTTACAATTTATGCCATTACAGAAAAATATTTCCAAAATCAAGGCTATAGAAGGGAGTCTTTCATACACTTTGGTACTGTATCTTCAGTGAAAAGGACTTTTTCTTTTCATTTTGATACCTCTTGTGCACTTTTTGCTTCAAGCAAACAATCTTTTCTTTTTTTCCTCCAGGCTTCATCTAAATCACATTATCAGCTTACATTTCCTGACATAAAAACACAAACATCTATGTTAAAATGATTTATGAACACAAATACTGTCTACTTCTTGTCCTTTGAAAAGAATTAAGTAAACTGCCTGTTCAAAACGGTTACACTAGCTGTCTTCTTTTCATAAAGCCAAAGCCAAATGAGTAGTTAAAAATATTACACATTTGAAAAATGCAAATAGGGTTATCCAAATATGCAGCCATATGTCCTCAATGCACACAGTTAAAAAAGAATTTGCAAGGCTGCACACCAAACAAGTATATTTGAAGATGCTGGATGCTATTTGCCATGCAATGTGTTTCTTGATGTTCATGTGATATTATTTTAAAAGATGCATTGCCTCCTTCTAACAAATATGACACTATTTTAATATAATTCCAGGCTTCTAACACATTCTAGGCTCCTGAAGGATTTTCCTCTTTTCACTGTTTAAATGCCAGATACAGGGAGCAGTTCAGAGAATTCCTTTGGCTGTTAACATAAATTAGTTCATGTAATTTATTCTGCAAAGTTTGTCTAACCTTTAAGCAACTTTTGCTCCACTGATCACAGCATCAATAACAATAGGGGATAGGAGGCCAAATCCAAATGGTTCAACCCCTAACAGGAAAATATCAATTAATCTTTTACAATAGAGTTGAAGTATGGTAATCCTCTCATTAAATTGTTTGAACTTTTCTCCCAGTAAACAAAAGAGGACTAGCGAGTGATGTGGTTGACTTGTTTACATGAAGATGCTTCAAGAGGCTTAAGTTTGACTCTTGAGTCTTTCTTAGTCACTTGTCACTAATTACCCAATCTAAAGACATTTTTGTCAGTCCCCAAAGAAGCTATTCTCAGGTGCTAAAGAAGAAATGACAACTAGCGTGTTTTACAAATTCCTCCGGTCAAGTTAGTTGGAAACATAATAAAGCAATATGTAAAATCTAATATCAATATTTCACAGTTTTTTTAAATAGCTCTGCAGATAAAAACACTTTTCTGTCATTCATTTAATCCAAAACACACTCTCATACATTAAGAGAAAATTGAGGGATTCGCTTTGGGTTTGCAGAATAGACTAGCACTACTGTAGATTTTTGACCTTTGAATGTACCATAAGAAATCAAAGATATATTATTTTATTTTTGTATGTAATATACAATATTACATTTCTGAACAGAAAATAACAATATATACTGCTTCATTTCATTCAGAAACAAAATTTGTTTAATTTCAGGCAATTCAAGCAAAATTGTCACTGAAATTTTGTAGAGTGGAAGTGACAATATAATCCAAGATTAAATGATACATTAGTCTGACTTGGCATAATTAAGCTTCTAGTTTTCTAAATAAGAAAAGATATATAAGAATTGAGAAATGGATTTTACAGTTCCTCAATCCTTATCCCCACCCTCACTCCACACACTCATATTCTGATGTTCTCTTCAAATGAATTGCGAGAAATAATTATGTACATCTATCCAGTAGTAAAATGACATTGTACATAATGCTCATAAAACATAAGCAATGGGGAAATTGGTAATGACTCAATATTCTTCTCTGATTTGTTAAATAGTCTTTTTAAACATTTGTTTGAAACACAGCTTTAACAACTACATTAAAAGTAGAAATGGGGAAGGAAGCTTTTTTATCTTTTTATCTCTTATGCCATTATTTATTTACAGTCTGACTCAAAACAACACTCCTTGTATTAATTCTATTCAGGATAAGATGTTCTGCTTCCATGTCATTAGTGTCTTACATAAAAATCTTTACTGATATATATGCAATTATTTTTGCACACACACACACACACACACACACACACACACACATATATATATATATATATATACACACACACACACACACACACACAATTATTTTTGTTTTTAAACTTTGAAAGGAAATTCTTGCCTTAGTGCTATTTTCTAGTGAGCTAGAAAATAATGTTAATTATTGAATGTAATGTTAATGTTCACACATGTAGATTACTTAAAGGCACTTTTTCCTGTTAAAAACAATGTCTTTCATATTAGACAAATAAATTGAAATGTTTATATTAACTGATCTGTGATGCCTCTTAATACTTTTCACATTCTTTTATCACTACTTCTGTAGTTCGGACATTATCTATAGTGTCACCTGGATTATATTGTGTTAATATCTGATGAAGAAATCAAATTTCATAAATTTAAGTAAAAGAGGAAATAGCAAAAGTATGCTTCCGTTATCAAAGGCAAGCTTTTTGCATTTAAATGGATAAATAAATATTTAGAGGTAATCAGCAAAAAAGCAGATTATAATTATGATTGTATGGACAAACTTCAAGTACAGCATCCCAGAACCATAACATCACACATGTAGGTTACTGAATCCAGTTTGTCACTTAACCAAATTAAAAGGTCTTAACGTATGACTTCTGAACACATACAATGAGACACCTTAGTAATTATAGTTTCATAATCGAACTATATAATGAACATTAACTCAGAATTCCCTCCAAATCTGACTTTCTAAAATGCAGATCCATTATTCTATGTCAAAATTTTTGTAATAATAGAGAAGAGATCTTGATTCTTATATTTAACACATCCCACAATGGATTACTACATCAAATATTTTGCTGAAATCAAGATATATTATATTTATTGAATTTCTACAATCTACCAAGGATGCCATCTAATCCAAAAAGGTGAGATAAAGTTAATCTGGTAAATACTGGTTTTTAAGTAATGCACGTTGATTCCTGGTAAATATTGCATTATTTCCACCTGTCAATTTTTAATGTTCTCTGCAGAAAATAATGAAAGAATGATGAAAATGTCATCTAAGCTGCCAAGTTCTTGTTCTTCTTTCCTAAATAATCCATGAAGGTTTGCTTATAGTTATTTGCAATTTTCAGAAAAAGGTAACTATCACTGAATTGGTTCAGTCTTGAAATCTGTTCTACCATATCCCTCCTTCCATTTCTTAGTTTGGGTGAATAGGTGACAATATAAATTCAATAAATAAATAATACAGACTCCTATACTAACCAAATTGTTTTGCTTCTTTGGAGTTCTGATTGTTTGGTTCTTTCAACTATTATAGATTGTCATGTCCTAAACTATCATTTTCCCTCCCTTAACTGGCTAAAATGTGAATGCTGAAACTTTCCAGACATTTATCTGATTACTCCTAATAAAGTGTTTTACTATGTGCTACCTTTAAAACCACGAAAACTGTCAACTGCCAATTAACAGAATGACATTTCAGTTTAAATTCAACATTTTGTTATCCCACATGACTTAACAAAAGCCCTGCTTTGTGCTTCTCACATTTAGTGTTAAGAAGCGGTTGATTACTGTCATATTCAACATCAATGGCTTAGGAAACTATAGTTCTAACAGGAAATCACCATTCACTCCCCTTTTATACTGTGTCAATTTTTTCCCCCTCTAAAATGACTGAAAGTTCTTTCCCAGCTCTGGTGGTGCAGAGTATTTTCTAGGTCTGTTGATTCTGGCTGATAGTCTTCACTGAGGCTCCTCTTTGATTTAAAGCCCATGTCAAACTGAACCAACGGATGCAAAGAGGATGTAAAACGGACAAAAAACCTTGCCATCCGTTGGTTAATGCGATGTATCCGTTCTGTACTCACTGCCTCCCTTTGGCTTCCTCTCTATCCGTCCAGCATCCGTTTATGAATGTTTCATCTGCTCCAAAAGTTTTGGGCTGCCTAAAACTTTTGCGCGGAAAATGTATCCAGTTTGTCTGTTCTCAATCCGCTACGCATCCACTACGCATCTGTTACGCATCTGTTACGCATCTGTTACGCATCCGCTATATCCGCTTGGTGTCCACGGCGCATCCATGCAACGCGCATCCGCCCGGACGCAGGGAGGAAGTGGAACGGACGTGGAACAGATGCAGAACGGATGCAGAATGGATGCCTAGCGGAAACAAAGCGTTTAAAGCAGAAAAAAACGTTTGCAGAGGGGACCTATCTCGGATATTAAGGATGTCTAGAGGATGCCTAGCGGAAAACCTATACTGCCTATAAAAAGGGGGAGCAACTCGCCTGCATCGCACTTTCAGAACAACAGCCCAGTGGTGCAGACCTCTGCAGCCTTCATCTGCCTCTTCCTCTTCCACAGCATCCAGTCATGTCCACCGGGGATTGAAACAAAGTCCTTTCGGCAGCCACCATCATTCTGCAACAGTGCGAAGCCATCTGCAGGCTCTGTGAACACTACTGTGAGAAGAAAAGGAGCCACCCAAAAAGAGTCTGGGTCCGAAGATGGTTCGCCAGTAGAGCGGAGGACGGACTGTACAACAAGCTGATGGTGGAGCTCAGGAGCGAAGACACTCGGGCGTTCCAGAACTTTATGAGGATGCCGCCAGCCATGTTTGACGAAGTTGTGCAGCGCCTGACATCCAGGTTGACCAAGGCAAACATCAGCTTCCGGCCCAGCCTGGAACCTGGGCTCAAGGTGGCACTCACTCTGCGCCACCTGGCCTCAGGGACCTCCTACAGGAGCATGCAGAACGGCTGGAGGGTGTCATCCAACACCATCAGCATTGTGGTCAGAGAAGTGGTGCAGGCCATCATCGAAGAATACAAGGAGGAGCTCCTCCAGTATCCCTCCACTGAAGAAGGCTGGAAGAAAGTTGCAGAGCAGTGGTATCAGAAGTGGAACTTCCCCCATACCGTTGGAGCCATAGATGACAAGCACGTGGCCTGCAAATCTCCAGACAAGTCAGGGTCCACTTATTTCAACTACAAGGGCTTCTTCAGCATCATCCTCTTTGCCATGGTCGATGCTGACTACAAGTTCATGTACATTGATGCTTCAGGCAACGGCTCATCTTCGGATGCCCAGGTATACAACGCCAGTCACCTCAAGGAGGGGCTGGAACGCAACCTCATCGTGGGCTTCCCAGATCCAGAACCCCTGCCCAACAACACACAAGATGTGCCCTACTTCATCATGGGGGATGACGCCTTCTCCCTCACAACCTACCTCATGAAGCCCTACACCTCCAGACTCCTCACCCGTGAAGAGAGGATCTTCAACTACAGGCTGTCCAGGGCAAGGTGGGTGGTGGAGAACGCCTTTGGCATCCTGGCCAACAGGTTCCAGGTACTTCTCACCACCATGCAGCATTGCCCAGAGACCGTGAGGAAGATCATGGAAGCTTGCTTCATCCTGCACAATTTCATGCGCACCCGCTACCCAGTCTTGCAGAACAGGCTCGTGGACCTCCAACAAGCCAATGGGATCATGGAGCCTGGGGAATGGAGGCAAGGGCGAAACCTGATCGACACTGAGGATGTGCTAGGCCCCAACAGAGCCTCAAATGAAGCGAAGAAGCAGCGCAACCTCCTGAGACAATGGTGCAACTCCCCAGCTGGAGCAGTGGAGTGGCAAGACAGGATGGTAGATGCTTAATGGATGCTTCCTTCAGCCTGTCTCATCACACGGATGAGATTGGGCCATTTATGTTTGGTTGGCCTACAATGAACAGGGCGTTTAATAAAGAGTTGTGTTTATGTTGACATGTGTGGATAATTATTACATTATTATTGATAATAAAGGGCCGTAGGTGTGGCACCTGGGAGGGTGGACCATACAGTCCCACTATGCTTGCACTGGAGGTTTATCTATCCCACAGCTATTACCCATCCCACAGGTATCCCTGCCCATCCCAAAGCTATCTTAACCCATCCCACAAGCATGCAAAGGCTTAAACCATTTCTAAAAGTTTCCACCAAGACTTTATACAAAAAAAGAAATGAAGCAAGTGTATGAATCAAAAATAGACTTTACTAACAACAAGCTATAAGACAAAAAAGAGTCTCTGGCACTCCTCTTGGTCGCTCAGTCTCAGGGGTGAAGGGTCCAGGTGCTGTGGAGGTGGCTGGTGCTGGAGTGCTTGTCATCAGCTCCTCCTCCAGAAGCAGAAGCAGCAGAAGTGCCAGCCCCAGAAGAGTGAGCCCGTGCTGCAGAAGCCCCAGCAGAACCAGAGTGAGGGCCAGGGGGCGGGATGGTAGCCCTGTCCCTCTTGCCAGGGCTGTCAGCAGATGGCTGAGGCTTGCTGTGCTTCCGCATGGTTGTGGGGTTGCTGGCTGGCAGGGAGGCTGGCAGGAACCAAGGCTGGCAGAAAGGCTGGCAGGGAGGCTGGCAGGAAGGCTGGCAGGCAGGCTGGCAGGCAGGCAGGCACCAAGGCTGGCAGGCAGACATGAACCAAGGCTGGCAGGAAGGCTGGCAGGCAGACATGAACCAAGGCTGGCAGGAAGGCAGGCAGCAAGGCTGGCAGGCAGACCGGCTGGTAGCAAGGCTGGCAGGGAGGCTGGCAGGCAGACATGCAGGCAGGGCAGGCAAGGCAGCCGATGTGTCCGGCAGCAGGTCTTTCCTCTGAATGGCGACCTGCTTCCAAGCTGTTTCCGTTATATCTGTGAGGCTGATGCAATGCATCCTCCCGGCATGCACAGTGAATGCCAGGAATCCGTTAGGCTTCCGCTGTGCATCCGCTGTGCATCCGCTTTATCCGTTCGGCGTCCGCTCTGCATCTGCTGTATCCGTTCCGCGTCCACTTTGCTGAGGCCCCCCGGAAGCCCTGCGGAAGTGCCACCCACTCCCATCCGCTTCCATCCACTGGGCTTCCATTCCGCATCCGCTTTGCATCCACCCTGCGTCCTCCCCGTGTCCGTGTTATCCGCTCCGGTTATGCAAATTTTTGCCCCTTTTGAGAGCGGATAACAATGGATGGAACATTTTTCTCGTCCGTTGTGTCCATTTTGCATCCGTTGGCCAGTGTGACATGGGCTTAAGTGTGTTCCTTTTGAACAGTTTCTTCTCTTATCAATTACTAGGGTAATATTCAACTGATTTTATATATTTTCATTTTCATTGGAGGTATGGCCACATCCTCCTCCAATTTCTTGACTTCTTCTTGAAGCACTATTTCAAGCTTGCACATGCTGCAAATATATTTCAAGTGGTTTTCATCCTGCAGTCTAATCTACAAGTTATCATGACAGTCTTTAATGGAAAGTAAGCCAAAAACTATGTGTTTGTATATATGTGTTATTTATGCATATCCATACCCATGCTATTCACAAACAAGCTACAGACATACATATACAGATTCAAGAAGCCACTTCAGTAAGACCGAAGCAGAATGAAGTCTTCTCAGCAGGATTTACTTGAATCAACAATGTTTTCCGAAATGTAAATTTCTAATTTTTACAATGCATTTAAAAGCATTGTAGCTGTAGCCATTGTAAAAGAATACATTGAGAAGTGCTTCACATGCTTTCAAGCTGTCTCTCCTGAGCAGTAGGAAGATTAAGGCAGCTTTGAATGAGCAGGCAAACACCTGTAATAGTTCTGCTATAGGAAGTATTTGGAGGCTTTTGCTGAGGATCTTTATGGATGCTCAAATTATCTGACCTTTCCTCTTCTTGTCTACCTGATTATGCTGTATTGATCTGTTACTGCTGGACGCAGCACTCTCATTTTTTAGGGAAAAAATATTTATCTAGTACTTAGTAATCATAATGTCATCCAAGCACAGAAGCTGAAGGGCGTATACAAACTGTCAAGTTGTCCCATCGCTGCCATGGGCCAGCAACTATGAACCTTAAATAACCTGAAGTGTTTGTGAGTTCAAAGCACAGAAAAATGTATTGTTGCAACCTATACAAGAATCTAAACAACTAATGGTCAAAGCTAAAATGGTGCTTGCCAAGGATCAATGGAATTCACAGGGGGCTGGACTCAGGCCTCTTGTGGCAACACAAAGATTCTAAATTGATAACATATTTAACTCTGTCTTCCAACTCAGCCAGTTCTTCTACAGCAAACATTTCTAGAGAGCAAGAGCAGATGATACCATCACCACATACTCCCACCGCCACCACCACCATGATAATGGGACTTTCAAATATGTTTCATGCACCACTTTCAAAGTAGGATGTTTCTCATCTTGTTGACTCAGTTGCTACTGCCTCATTTGCCAGCTGTATTTACCTCCTCTAAACCATCCTTTCTATTTTGAAGGCTACTTTGCAGAGGCAGGCTTTCCCCTCACCGCATTTTTTCATATGAAATGCTGCTGTGAATTCTATTGTAGTAGATTTGCCTTGTTAGTAAATGGTTACATAGCTCTTGCTCAGTTCAACACTGAGAATTAATGTTTTAATGTTTTTCTTTTAATTATTATTTTTCTCTTCCCTATTTTTCTGCTGGGCTTTGACCTTGGCAGGTCTGAGGAATAATGACTAGTATTATGTGAAATGGCCACAGCAGTCAAGTGGGAGATCTACTTGCTCTCCATCCCTAGGAAAGAATTAATCACCCTAATAAAGCCACCAGCCCATTAATGCAATAAGGGAGCAAAGATCCTTCTTTAACCTCCCTTAACACCATAGAATAGGTCCCAACAAAGACTTATGCCCATGCTTGATTGCTTTCCTTAGTTCAATATCTCTCTGTACTGTGTCCCTATCCCATTAAACCATCAATGCAGTGACTTAATTCTATTTATCAGATTACAGGGTATCTAAGGAAAAGTAAGCAGATCCCAAACATACATTCAGCAATTCCTTGAATTAATCTAGCAAATTAATTGATTAAGATTGTAATTCTTTATACTCAGGAAAGATTATTCTCTCAATTCAGTGGCCTCACTTTTTAATTGACAAGCATAGGATAGTGTTTGAAAGGTTATAATTTAATTCCTTGAATTTAAACATTGTAATGTTAGGAGAAAGGCTAGATTAAAATCTTTTGTTCATGCCACAGCTCAATCAAAAAACAAAATGAAAACAAACAAGGATTTAGTTACATCTGCTTAAGGCTTTTCTTGAGGTCTTGGCATAACTAAATCAAAAGATTCTGTCATTATTCAGCCACATTGCCTATTATTTCTGACTTTCATGCATTTGGCTGAACAAAGAAGAGAAGATGTGTTCGCTTTTGGTCAAATGTGGTTATAACTTTCAACACTATCTGGGACTGTAATACAACAGAATTCTGAATTGCATACAGGCTTCCTCTTCAGTTCTCAACTGAACAAGTGGAGGTGGGAGATACTAGAAGGCTGAGTCATCATGTCCAAACTGATCACTATTTGTTTGTTCAGAAAAAGTGACTAAAGGAATCTCAATTCTTTGGCAAAACTAAAATAAATAGTGTGAAACAATATTGTTGAACATGCAATAATTTACTCATAGTGTACATTATTTTCACAGAATGCCTAATAAGCATATTTCATCCAAAGTTAATGTATTCCAGAGGGACAATTATATAACCCCTGCAGTGGTAGATAATGAAAAGAAAAAGAAAAGAGGTAAAATGTGACAATATGTGCAAAACATGTTTGTTAGACATTTGTAAAATTTATACACTTTTGTAAACATAGGTAGAAGTTGAGTTTTATTGTCACGTCTGCAATAATGCATCTGCTTGTTCTCTCTAGCCTTTGCAAACTTTTCATTCTTCTTCCCCATTTGATAAAATAAGGTGAACGTTATTCTGATCATATTAAGTCCATCAGATCATTTTGTAAAGCATTTCCAGAGATATTGATAAGTTGATTAATTCTTTCCATTCTTCCAGTTGGACTAGGACCGAAAGGACACTAGGACACAATGAAAACCTTCATTGTGTATTAAATAAACAACAGATGGCAAGGATTTGATCAGTACATATATTCTTTCTTCTTGGTAGCCATGTTCACACTGTTGCTTCCCACTGAGCCTTTCTTTTTGTTTGTCATGGTGCCAAAGCTGCTTCTATAGTACGTTTCATGCATCATAGCTTTCTAATCTTGTCCCATTAGTTTCATTTTGTTTCTATCATAAATAATTGTCTACTTGCTTATATACTCTTTCATTGCCTAATAATGATTATTCTTGGCACAAAAGAGTAAAGTTTTTACAAGATTAGCTGGTACAGTTTGTCCATTTAGTAGAGATCCTGCCTGACACCATTTATTCAAAAAGGCAGGAAACACAGGTGAAAGTTCTCAGACCTAGAAGCAAGCATTTTCCCCCTTTCCAAGAAAAACACAATGTCATTTGAAAGTGTTTCATTCATTAACTTGAAACACCTGTTTGGAATAATGCCATACAGGTTAAAGGAAAATATGTAGAATTCAAATATACAGATGTTAAGGATTGTTGACAGGGAAGTAGTTTGTCTAGGTACGAATTCTGAAAAATCTTCTTTCAAAATATTCATATTTTAATCCACTGCTAAAAGAAAATTAAAGTGTGATTTTGTGTAGCCATACAATTAGTTCCCATTACTCAATTTCCTAAATATATCTGGAGTGAAGATAGGCAACTTCAGAGAATAGTAGAAGGGTTGTGTTATTTAAGATTGTTGGCATTCTCAAAAACAGCTGCAGTTGGGGGGGAGTGTAAATGGGTACAAGATTCTCTCTGCCCATCAGCAGGATGACCACTCTGAAAATTGAACAGAATAGGACCAATTTTAGTGTGGTTGGAAAAGCCAACAAAGCAAATATTGATTTTAAAAATAGGATGAGGTATACCAGGCAATGGACTAGCAGCACAGAATGCTGCTGATTGCTCCAGTCTTAAGACTCTTCTCTTCTCCTTCTTGGTCACATGACCTCAGACGAAGCTGCTATTAAGAAGATACCACCAAGAAGTGACGTGCAATGTATTTTCCCCATCTTGTTATTCCTTCCAAAATAAGAAAACATTGAAAATTAATTAATAGAATTGGGACTCTGTCCATCAGCACAGTATCTCTTTGAAAACTGAACAAAAGATGTTACTTTTGGTTTTTGGGGCAAAAGTTAGCAAAAGAAAATTCAAGTTTGAAAATATGCCAGATCAGACTGTGAAAAAGAAAATCTAAAGGAATTCTCCCATGTTGCTAATTCCATCAAAACACTCTTAGAAGGGAGGTTTTACTTGAATGTTTTATGAGAAATGGATATATAAAATTTTGCCATGCTAGTGGTCTATCTATGTCAGCATCTAATCAGCAGTAATTATCATATGAAATAGGCCACATTCAGATCAAAACAAACTAGTCAGTTGCATCATTTAGTGTTCTAATGCTAAGGATATAAAGTTGAAACAAATTCATAGATATGTCCCAATTTACTGGACAACAATATGGGAAAACTTTACATTAGCCTTCTTTCTCTGTTGCCAAAACAGAAATAACTAATTTCTGGGAACATAGCAGGAGAGTTATTGTATACTGCTCAGATCAATGAGATTCTTCATCTAAATCAGCAGTCCCTGTTGAGGTAATTCCCCGTTAGGAGAATGAGTGCATACAGGGAGACGTATAGAGAGTAGTGTTGGAATAATACATACAGAGCACACAGATACACTGTACAGTAAATGTAGGTTTTTACTTCCAGAAAGGTTGAAGCAAAGTCCAAAATGAGCAATCCAAAGTCATTCACAAGTTAAATCAGTCAGTTTTCAATCCAGGGATAATCCAAATATCAAAGTCCAGTGTCAAAAAACAGTTCAGTAACAGACTGATATTAAATCCAGTAATATCAGTCAATGAGAAGAAATGGAGGAATGGCAATACTTTCCAACAGAAGGAAACAGAGATACACTCACCCTCTCTTCTGAGACTCAGACTAAACAACCCAGGTTTCTAGCTCCATCTTATGGCCGTTTGAGAAACCACACCTAATTACAGTTTTGCATTTTCTTAAAGATACAGCTTTAAAATGTTTATCCTGGTTTATATATTTCTAACCCAAATACCTGTTAGGTGACTTGTATTCCAAACATTCTCCCCTTTTGAGTAAGATAATATATACAACCTTACATTCTAAGTCCATAATCTTCACAGCATGCCTTATGCTTTATAGAGCCTTGGGCCTTTGTAAAATGATCTGCCATATTGTTTTCTGACATACAATATTCCAGCTTAATCATTTCACTTTGCACACATTGTCTCACATTTAAATATCTTAAATCTGTGTGTTTCATTCTTGTCTTAACAGAAATATTTGAAGCCATCTGTATTGCTGATTGGTTATATTCATAAACAACAATAGGATCTGTTACATCAATTCTCATATCAATTAATACTTGTTTATACAAAACTAAATCTGTACATAGTAAAGACAAACATAAGAATTCAGCCTCCATTGTTGACAAACTTAGATGTTTCTGTCTCATAGATATCCATCCAATCAATGCTTTTCCCAATAATACAGCAGTACCCGATGTAGATTTTCGTGTATTTATGTCTGTAGCAAAACTTGCATCAGCATATACAGTTAAACTCAGTTCATCTTTAGGCTCCAAATACAATGCATAATGCATTGTTTGTTTCAGATATCTTAACACATGTTTAGCAGCTTGCCAGTGCCTTTCAGTTGGCTCAGCATTAAATCTCGCTAATTGATTAACAATGTATGCCAATCGACCAATTACTGAGATAAGATAAACTACCAATCAAGGACTGATAATTGTTCTTATCAAAAATAGGACTTTGTACATCACTATGGCTAAACTCGTGGCTCATTGGTGTTTTAGCCGGCTTACACAGTTCCATTTTAAAACTTTTTAGTAATTGGTTAATTTTTTTCTGCCTGTGAGATCTTGTATCCTCCCCTAGTTCTATCTATCTTTAAACCAAGATATTGTTTGATTTCTCCTAATTGTTTTATCTTAAATTTATTTTCCAATAGTGAAATTATCTCAGTAGCTTCTTGTTCAGTTTTTGTGATTAATGCGATGTCATCAGAAAATAGTAAGGTGGGAGGAGCTAGTGTCACGATGATACTGCATGCGATCTCGGAGGTCTGAGATTGCAGCTGATATCTTTGCCCCTGGATGGCCCAAACAGACCTCAACCGTCCTAAAGAGACGGTGATAGTGAAGGGTGCATTCTGTAGATGCCAGGGATATCGCAAAGTCCCTGGTTGATCCAGAAGAAGCCCTTTTGCCAGTGGCAGAGAGGCAGCTATCAAAGCTGCTGAAGTTGGGACAGCTCTGAACGGAAGAGGCTGAAAGAGAAAGTGTGTCGGTTTGGTGAGAATTTTTCTTTTATTGTTCTAAGACTTAAAAGGACCTTAAAAGACACCCTAAGGGGGAAAAAGAATCTGTAAAAGCTTTGACAGAACTGAATAAGCGGTAGTTTTTAAACAGAAGTGTCAAAGTAAGGTTTTTTTTTTTTTTTATGGCTGGACTTCTATTGTTATTTTGCACTTGCTAACTGGACTAGTTTTTTTTCTCTATTTATATCTATTTTTTTTTCTTTTTTGACTTTTTTGACTTTGTAATATTCTAGGTTAGAGGCTCCCTTTAGTAATTTTTATATACTTGTTTTTTTCTTTTTCTTTTTAACTTCTATTACATTTTGTCTGGGAAAGGAGGGGGAGAGTGAGAGTAAAGAAATTTTGTAACACTGCCAACTAGAGGCTTGAAAATATCTTAGACAAAGCTGAGAAACTGAGAAAGAAAGCTTTGAAATTCTTTTTCAAGGACATTGCTACATGATAAGATAGAGGGAAGAGCACAGGAGAGTGTTATTGCAGGTGTTTTTCTGGATTTCTATCAACAAATGAAACTTGGCTTTGAAGCCTGGAGAGAGTTATGACAAGAACCTTGGATAATTAAATAAAGTGCAGTGTGTCTTTTTTATTCTCTTAAGTTGTGCTACCCCCCACCACCAGCTGTACTGTTCATTTTTTCTTTTTAAAACCTTTATTTTTGTAATATTTCCATTTTTGTTTAATATATATATTTATACTTCTACTTCCGCCTCCCCACCATCTGGAGGACAACGTTCAATTCAGACAATGATAAAGCAAGACAAAGATCAAGAAAGAGTGACTTTACAGATGATTATGCAAGGAATCCAAGACCTTAAAATAAAATCAGACACTATTGAAAACAGCATAGAAAATATTGAACAAGGAACAGAGAATACTGAACAAAGAACAGGGAAAACTGATGAAAAGGTGGAGAATATTCAACAAATGATGGTGAAGTATGATGAGAGATTCCAAAAAAATTGAAGAGGAAGATAAACAAAGAGATAAGAAGATTGGAGATATTGATAGCAGATTAACAGTGGTTGAACAAAATAAAATTGATATGCTGAAATGGGAGATGGACAGATCAGAATTCTATCTCAGATTTCAAAACATAGAGGAAGAAAAAGGACAAAATCTAGCTGAGATAATGATAGAAATATTGGCTGAAGCTTTGGAAATAACAGAAGAGAAGATGATGGATGGAGTAGATGAGGTATACCGAGTTTTTACAAGATATGCGATGAGAAATAACCTACTAAGAGAAGTTCATATCAGATTTACAAAAAAAGTCATTAAAACACAAATATTACAAGTGGTAAGAGAGAAAACATTGAAATATAAAGACAAGGAGATTATGGTTTTAAAGCAAATACCCAGAAGAGTGAGAGAGATAAGAAGACAACATCGATTTCTGACTAAAATGCAACTGAAAAAAGAGATGAATTATAGATGGCTAATCCCAGAAGGGTTAATGTTTATATGGAAAGAAGACATAAAATTGATTCAATTGAGAAAGCAGAATTATTTTATGCAGAATTTTTTGGAAGGAGAGAGGAGGAGGCAGAAAAAGAGATTTCACTAATTGAATTCCAAGATGACCAAATGGAGACTGAAAAAGAAGAAGGCGCAGTAGGTGGATCAGTGGAGATTAAAGAACAATGTGAACCAAGATCTATGAGAGCTGCCAAACCCAATTGTAAAGCATAATCATGGAAGCGAAAAAACTGATTACAATGAATATAAATGGACTTAATTCAGCTGTTAAAAGAAGGAAAATTTTGCACAAATTACAGAAACTAAAATTTGATATAATTTGTCTGCAAGAAGTACATATTAAAAAACAATATGAACAATTGTTGATACAACCAAAATTAGGGTAAATATTTACTTCTTTGACTCAATGTAAGAAAAGAGGAGTGGTTGTATATATTAAAGAGACCATCTTAGCAAAATTGATTTATACTGATGAAGACAGAAGAGTAATAATGGTGGAAATAATGGACAATAATACGAAAACACTCTTGATTGCAATTTATGCTCCAAATGATAAACAAGAAGAATTTTATTAAAAAATTACACATGAAAATCATTGAACTGGATTATGTCAATATAGTTATGATGGGAGATTTCAATGGAATTATAGACAATAAACTGGACTATATAGCAACAACAACAACAAAGCAAAATAGAAAGACTCTCCCCAAATCCTTTTTTAAAATGATAGGTGAAATAAATTTAAAAGATATATGGAGAGAAAGAAATGTTAAAACCAAACAATACACTTTTTACTCAAATAGACATTTATCATGGTCCAGAATAAATATGATTTGGACTTCAACAGAACTAATATCTAATATTCAAGAAACAAATATTGAAACAAGTACTTGGGCAGATCATAATCCAGTGACAATTAAATGGAAAGGACAAAAAAGAAGATCGAGATGTACGTTAAATAATACTATTCTAAAGTAGAAGGATTTTATATAGCAGATGGAGAAAGAATTGGCTTTTTTCTTTAGAGAAAATAAAAAAGAAGACACTTCAATCTAGAATGTTTGGGACACAATGAAGGCATATGCTAGAGGCTTGATAATAGACTACACAAGGAAAAGGAACATTAGGAAAAGGCAAGCCACGGAAGCTTTAGAAGATGAGTATAAAAGACTTGAAAAAGAATGACAGAAAACGCCACAGAAAAAAGACATGAAGCTAAAACTGGATACAATTAAACATAAAATGAGTTTAATAGAGAAAGTAGAATTAGCACAGAAAATCAGAAGTGCTAAACAGAATTATTTTGAGGATGCAAATGAACCAGGTAGATGGTTAGCATACAAACTGAGAAAGGAAAAAGAATCAAGGAAAATATCGCAGTTAACAGATGATCAAGGTCAAGTTTGCCATGGCAATAAAAAGAAGAAGGAAATCATTCGAGACTTTTATGGGAAATTATATGAGCAAGAGAATATTGATGAGGAAAGAGTTAAAGAGTATTTACAGAATGCTAATCTACCTAAGATACCTAAAGAGATTGAAAAAATGTTAGAAAGCAATATAACCATGATGGAGTTAACCAAAGCACTTAAGAAACAAAATAATAGGAAGGCACCAGGCCCAGATGGACTTCTGGCAGAATTCTATAAAACATGACAAGAATTCCTGAACCTTCCATTGCTAGAAGTCATGAATGAAGTTATGTTAAAGAAGATACCTAAAACATGGTCAGAAGCCTACATTACACTTATCCCAAAAGAAGAGACTGATCCATTAAGAATTATAGAGCCATTTCTTTATTAAATGCAGATTACAAAATGTTCGTGTCAATATTGGCAGAGAGACTCAAAAAATATTTAAATAATTTTATTCATCCTCACCAAAATGGATTTCTGTCAAAGAGACAAATTAAAGATAATATGAAAGTAATATTGGACACTTTGGAATATTTTGAGGCACACCCTGAAAAACAAATAGCTTTGATATTTTTAGATGCATAAAAGGCATTTGATAATGTGAATTGGAGATTCATGTTATTATTATTGGAACAGATGGGCTTCACCAGAAAATTTATTCAAGCAATACAAGCCATGTATTATAAGCAAATGGCAAAGGTAATGATAGAGGGAGAATTAATAGACTCCATCAATATAAGAAAAGGTACAAGACAAAGTTGCCCACAATCACCTTTGCTATTTATACTAACTTTGGAAGTGTTAAATCGAAATATTAGAGATGAAAAGAGTATAAAAGGAATGAAAATTAAAAAGGAAGAATTTAAATTGCAAGCTTTTGTGGATGACTTGGCCTTTGTTTTAGAAGACCCTCTAGAAACAGCACCAAAACTATTGGAAAAGATAGAGGCATATGGCAAGGTGGCCGGCTTGAAAATAAACAAAGATAAGACAAAGATTTTGACAAAGAATTTGCTACTAAGACAAAAAGAAGAATTGGCAGATGTATTGAAAATTCAAGTCACAAATAAGGTTAAGTATTTGGGGATACATTTGACAGAAAGATGTAGTACACTAAAAGAGAACTACACTAAACTTAAACAACAGATAGCACTAGATTTGACAAAATGGGAGAACCTACAATTTCACTAATTGGGAGAATTTCAACAATCAAAATGAATATTTTCCCAGAATTTTATATTTGTTTCAAACAATACCAATTAGGCTTGGAAAGGACTACTTTGAAGATTTAAACAAAATTGTGTTGAAATATATATGGCAAGGTAAGAAAGTGAGAATAAAGTTAAAACTTTTACAAGATGCTAGAATTAGAGGAGAATTTGGTCTGCCTAATTGGGAGTTGTACCACCAAGCTACAAACTTGACATGGGCTAAGGAATGGATAACATTAAGAAATACTAGATTGTTGAGATTAGAAGGACAGGGGTGGCATGCCTTTTTATGGTATAAGGGAACTAAAACACAGGGTTATTTTAGAAGACATCATATACGGGAGTCTCTGTGGTTAAAATGGAAGAATATTAAAAGACAATGTTATTTGAAAATTCCAGTCTGGTTATCGACTATTGAAGCATTTTCTTATCCTATAACATATAAGAAAGAACAAACAGTTAGATATGGGGAAATATTGAATGAAAAGGGTGAATTTAAATCTATACAAAAATTAGAGGAACAAGGTATAAAGATGAATTGGTTTTCTTATGCGCAAATACATTCAAGGTATGAAAAAGATTTTAAAACAGAAGGTTTCTATAATAAATTGACTGATTTAGATAAGATTTTGACAGGTACTGATGAAAAGGTGATTAAAAAACTGTATGGATGTTTATTAGAAATCAAACTAGAAGAAGAACAAGTTAAGGAGACTATGATTGCTTGGGGGAAGAATTTCGGATATGGGATTGATCTAGAGAAATGGCAAAAATTATGGTCTCAAAATTATAAAATGACAATGTCAACAGCATATAAAGAAAATTTGTACAAGATGTTTGACAGGTGGCATTTTCCCCCAACAAGAATAGCAAGAATGTTCAAGAATAACATTGCTCCATTTCTTCTAATTGACTGATATTACTGGATTTGAGGTAAGTCTGATACTGAACTGTTTTTTGACACTGGACTTTGATATTTGGATTATCCCTGGATTGCAAAACTGACTGATTTACTTGTGAATGACTTTGGACTGCGTTTGGAATTTGCTTAAACTTTCTGGAAGTAAAAACCTACATTTACTCTACAGTATATCTGTGTACTGTGTGTGTATTATTCAAACATTTCTCTCAAAATATGTCTCCCTGAATGCGCTCATTCTCCTAATGGGGAATTACCTCAACAGATAGCAGAAACCATATCATGAGTAATGGTCCATAGTACTCAAAATATAACAGGCACCTCCTAAACCTGGTTTTTTAGGACCAATTATGTCAGCAAAAACAACCTTTAAAGGTTCTTTGGTCTTAAACCCATTTAGTCTGTTTGCTAGAGGAACTGTACTCTTTTCTTGACTACAAGCATTACAAGTTTAAATACTTGCTACAGGGTTTCAATTTTACTCCCTCTGACAATTCAACAGTTTGAGCATTTTGAAATTAATGTGCCTCAGACATCTATGTAGTAAATATATACATTCATCATGTGGCTTAACATTGTTATAAACTGAGTTAGCCATCTTCAACTGGTCATCATGTATCACATATAAATCATTTTCTAGTGTAGCAGTAACACTTTTACCCTCTTTCTCTATTATACAGTTATCTCCCCTAAAGGTTACCACATAACCAAGATTAACTAAAGCCCTTATTGATAGCAAATTAAATTTCAGTTTAGGTACATATAGCATCATTAAATGTTCGTTTATACAAGAACAAAATGCAGTACCTTCACCTGATGCTTTAATCTTCCATCCATTTGCCAGTGATACATGCTGTTTACTCATGGACATCTTTACAAACCTTTTTCTATCTTTAGTAATGCATTGCGATTCTCCACTATCAACAACCCACAAATCATTGTTTACAGTTGAATTGCTAGACATAGCTAAACTAACATTCTTCTTAGTCTTCTGGTGTTTACTAGTATTCTGTTGTTTTCCCTTCTTGCAGAATTTAGCTATATGTCCCCTAGCCCCACAAGAAAAACATTTCCTAACAGTATGAGCAGTTGAAGACAAATCCTCTTCTTGTGGTTGTTCTTTCCTCAGTTGCTCTCTATCCAGCCATCTTCTTGCTTTTTCTAGCAACCTTCCGGTTGTGTCAGTCAATGTCAGTTTATCTCTGGGCAGTACTTCCAGTGAAAATATATAATCATCATAACTTTCATCCAATGAGGAAAGAATGATGTAAACTTGATGCAGCTCTGAAAATATTAGTTCTTTTTCATGTAGCTCTTGGAAAGTTCTTTTCATGAAGTTTAAATGAGCTAGCATATCTCCACCTTTCAGAAGACGTGCTCTAAACAGTTTACATGTATGTGTGCACCTACACTGTCATGAACGTAAATCTTCAAATTCTCCCAACACCTAGCAGCAGACTCTTCTCCATGAATATGGACTAGCTGCTGGACACTCAGTGTTAGTCCAATTATACAAAGAGCTCGTTCATTGTTCTGTTTAAAGTCAACAAGCTTCTTGACATCATCCTCATTAGTTGGATCCCAAACATTTACATCTGGTAGGTCTTGAAACATATTCCATAAATCTTCTCTATGCAGAAGTAGACTGCACTTCATAGATCAGGAAACATAATTTGTTCCATCCAACCGGATTATCAGTGATAGACTTGTTGAAGTGATTTGTGCCATCTTTACCAGAATAGTAAACCACAATTAAACAGTAAACAGCTGTCTGTATACAGAACTGTGCATTCACACTAACTCTCAGTTTTCTGAGCCTGGTATGGCATGGGCCCATAACTAGTGTTGAGATAATTCCCCATTAGAAGAATGAGTGCATACAGGGAGACATATAAAGAGTAGTGTTGGAATAATACACACGGAGCACACAGATACACTGTACAGTAAATGTAGGTTCATACTTCCAGAAAGGTTGAAGCAAAGTCCAAAATAAGCAATCCAAAGTCATTCACAAGTTAAATCAATCAGTTTTCAATCCAGGGATAATCCAAATATCAAAGTCCAGTGTCAAAAAAACAGTTCAGTAACAAACTTACATTAAATCCAGTAATATCAGTCAATTAGTAGAAATGGAGGAATGGCAATACCTTCCAACAGAAAGAAACAGAGATACACTCATGCTCTCTTCTGAGACTCAGATTTAACAACCCAGGTTTCTGGTTCTTTCTTATGGCTGTTTGAGAAACCACACCTAATTACAGTTTTGCATTTTCTTAAAGATACAGCTTTAAAATGTTTATCCTGGTTTATATATTTCTAACCCAAATACCTGTTAGGTGACTTGTATTCCTAACAGGCTGTGTGAGCAATGTGTTGGAGCACACAGGTGTGCAAACAACTCAACTCACACAAGTAGTGGGCTGGTGTACATGGACATGCACATGCAGCTCAACAGGAAGTTGAGCTTATGCATGCTGGCCTGCCATTTGTCCAAGTAGAGCTGCATGAATGCATGTGCACAAGTTCATGGCCCAGTTGCAAATAGCCCATAGCCCATTAGTGGGCCTGTTCTAAATATTGAAAGCTTTGTAGCCATATTCTGCCAAACCCTGTTTCTAAAACCTCCTTAATTGCTCCTTTTCTGGTTGTTCTCAAAATGTGTATTCCTTTATTCTTGGAATTTCTCAAACAATTCAAGATATTCCAGACTGATCCCCTTCAGTGTATAGTACAACATAAAGAGTTATTGATGAATTCTCAGAAAAAAAAAAAACCTTGAAGCAACCCAGGATTATATGGAGAATCCTTTATGACAACAACACTTCCATAGTTTTGCAGTCATTAAAGCAGAGGTAGGAAATGATGGCCCCTTTATGACCTGTGGATTTCCACTCCCAGAATTCATGAGCCAGCATGGAATTCTACAGATGCTATGATAAACCCCAAACAGTTTGATTTGCAAGGAAATGTATGCAGAAGCACATATAGATGGCATCCACCAATATGCAGTATCTAAAAATCTCACTGCTTACTCTTTGCTGATTTTATGTTCATGCAAATATTTCAAAATTTTTATTGTCGGTTTGATTAATTAAATTTATGGTAACAAGCTGAAAAAAGATTGTTTCACTCAGTATTACTATTGGGAAAATTTCCATTGACTTATCCTACTATCCAACTAGTCTAGGGATTCAGATATAGAAATATAACATATATTTCTCATGCCAAGGACAGTGAGCCAAATTCTGATGTCACTAAAAATGGGACAAATGAGCAAGTTCATTAGGTCAGTTAACTTTTCCCACTAGCAACCAACACCAATGACTTAAATAATGGCAGGAGAACTATTGTGCAATTTAGCATTTCTGTCCTTTGCTGAATTGTACTTGAGATGGCAATAAATCTCACTTTCCCTATGTTTCATTGTTGATTGTGTAAAAAAAAAAGTAATCAAACAACTCATTAGAAATAGATCAGCTGGCCTTTCTTCTGATTTTTTAAAATATTGTTAGCCCTGCAATCATCATTTGTCTTTTTTTTTAAGCTTTAATTATGGAGAAGTTATCTGGCAATATGTTTTATTCCTTGCAACATTTGATTAATATTGATACCAATGGTGATTCTCTTAATGCCAATCTATGCTGAATGTCATGAGAAACTTTTTAAGCTTAAAGGTGTATCTAAGTTTCTTTAAGTGTCATTTTTGGCTTCCCACTCAGATACATAGGTACTTTATAGTGTTTCCAAGGTATCTCATTAAAAAGTAGCATTTCCATATTGTTTATGCTAGGTATATTTTAGAAACCCCCTTGATCATTTGAAAAAGCAATGATTTATGGTGCCTTGTGTTTTTGGATTCTGATTGCTTACCGATCAAATTTATTCCTGTATGATCCAGATCGTTTTCTAGAAGGCCTGAATCCAGGGTTCAGTAGACTGTTAGAGAGCTCATAGAAACTCTATACTGACAGACCCAAAAGCCCTTTGACTGTCATTTGATGTCATTAACAATTTTCTAAAGCCCATTACAGATGGGATGGACTGATTAAAACTGATCCTGGGAGGATCTTTTTTCACAGCCAGAAATCTCCCCCAAGACTTTCCATGCATGTGAAATTTCTTGTTGATTAATGGGGTGGGCTGCCCATTCTTCCACTTCTCCCACACCTCCACTCCACTGCCATGTATTTTATTTGGACAGGAAAGCTAATTTATAACTGGTCATCTGCTCGGATTGGATAGCCAACATTTAAGTGTACATTTTGTAAAGGGGAAAGAAACATTTTGAAAACATCTTTAAAATCAAGCTGTGCCATAATCTCCTTTACATTCACCCCAGCTGTTTCACATGGGCATTTTAGTCATTCTACGACTGTTGGCAAAAATGACACCCGACAACAAAAAAGCTTATCTTTCCAAGTTCTCCACCCCTTTCCTGCCCAGCTCCATTCTGCTGGTTATTATTTCTCTCAATGATCGCTACAGCTGGAATATTGTTTTACTGCAAATCTCACACCAGCACTGTCACTTGTGATGTGACACCCAAGATTTTTATCTGCAGCCTGGGTAGGAATTATTAAACATTCTCACATTGTGCAAAGTGTTGAGGCTGAACAGCAGTGCAGTCAGGTGCATCCAACACTTCTGTTTTTCCCACCTGATTCTTGAAATATGACTCCTTTAAAAGGCTAATAGTCACTTCTAGAGAAATGACAGCATTCAAGAATTCATTTCAAGTATGCTGGAAATACAGCTGGATCCCACACACAGAGATACTGACACACACACACAACTGCCCTTCCAATATTATTTCTAATAATTAAAAAAAAAACCCTTAGAAATAGAAGAGAAGCTATATTTAAAAATATTACGAGCAATATGTACAAATAATGTCAACAGCAAAACAAGGAAAATGAAAATGTTTCCAGCTAAACTAGAGACAAATGTGTACATTTTATATCCATCCCCCTCCCCTGCTGTCTTAGGGCTGACATAATATTTTATCATGTTAAAAAATGTTTATGTGTGGAGTGACTTTGCATGCACGTGTGTTTTAAAAACCTTCTAAATCTCTAATTAAATAGCATGGAAGAGAAGAGCTATACAAATAGTATCTATCTATTCCAGCACTATGCATTTCCCTCTCTTATCTATATGATTTAAATCATCTAAATGTTTAAAGAAATCAATAGATACACATGCAGACAAAAACACACATATAGGAAATGTAGAATTGACAAAATGATTACATAAATAAAGACAGTTTCTTCCATTCTTCATAAGGATTTTTTTTTTTAAAGCATACTTAGCTGGGATTTTACCCAGACTTTCTTAGCCTTGACAATACATTTCAAAGGCAAATTCTCTTTTATTAAAATAGCACTTATGTGCTTCCAGCTTGAAAGGATTAGTGGTGACATTGCCTGGGGAACTCCCAGTTGGTAGCTCCCTGGCAGGATGTGGAGTGAAGGAAAGGAGCACATCCTGTCCCATGGGGGCACTTGGGTCTCAAACATAGGCTCCCTAACCTCCAACCTAGAGTCCTAACCATGGAAACCACCATGCTCTTTTTATTTAAATTAAATAATAGGAAAAAATACAGGTAATTTTCTTCATACTTGTCTCTATGATTTCCCAATTTTGAAATATGTTAGAACAGAAGGGAAAGCACTACAAAAATAGACTTATACATATATAACTTAAAAAAACATCTCTATGTATTTTCATAAACTCCACATAAATAGAATTGCATATAGGATGCAATTGTACGCATAAGTCAAAAGTTCTACATGATTAGAGTAATACCCATGTTCTCAATTAGATAAATATAAAGGAGTATCTTGATGGAATATCAAGAACGCATGGCATCTCAACCAGTGGTGGGATTCAAATGTTTTTACAACTGGTTCTGTGGGCGTGGCTTGGTGGACATGGCTTGGTGAGCGTGGCTTGGGGGGCATGGCAGGGAAAGGATACTGTAAAATCTCCAGTCAGAGGTGGTATTTGCCCGTTCTCTGAACTACTCAAAATTTCTGCTAATGGTTCTCCAGAACTGGTCAGAACCTGCTGAATATCAACTCTGATCTCACCTCATCTGCTGCTATTCTATACATCAATCTGTTTGAAAAAAGCTTTTTCATTCCCTTCTTTTTATCTCTAATATTTTCAGCAACTTGCCTGACTTGCCAGATTCTGGACTTTCCCAAAATATATCTTGCCATGTGACCAATGCCAAGTTTGTCTTCGTGCTTGGTTTGGCAATAAGCTGACCAATGCAGTCTTCTTTACAATCCCTTTGGTGGTCAGAGAAAACTTCACTGCCTAAAGAGATCTGTTGTTTTAAGAACTGTCAAATTTGAAAGTGAAGAATCCTGAAAAGAGATTACTTGTTATGTCCTTCAAAAGAAGATTGAGCGGGTATATGCTAGGATATACTGAATGTGTTTTTAACTTACTGTCTATTGATATTATATTGATTATATTGACTTCTACATGTGGCTTGATGCTAGGATAGGCAATCTTTTTTGTTCTGGGGAATATACTTCCTTGTCATCTCTGGCCAGGAAACTATAAATGAAATTGCAATATTACCAGAATAGGCAAACCAAACTGCCTTTGCCTTTGGGGGAGGGGGGAAGCAGGCCTTGGATTTTTTTATTTAGATCAGGACATATTAAGAGTTATAGTGATCCAGTCTGTTTAAAACTCAGTAGCTTCACTATGTATGATGTATAGCTTCCTTTAAAAAATGCTTATGGTTTTAAAGTAGGAAACTCTGCCAGTTTCTAAAGAATTAGGGTTTGTTCTTAACAAGGGATCCTATTAAGACATCAGATTTGTACTTAATAAAGAAGATATTTGATTTCACTCATTTGTGATATAGCCCTTATTTATTCTCAGGCCGGATGTGTCACACGCTGTCCTTGCTCATGCCTGGTTTAGTAAAAGGGAAAGAAGTTGTGATATGTCACATAATGATGCTGTGACTGTTAGATTTATAATCTATCTTTCCCCTAAGAGTTTAAGGAGACTTAAATAGGTTCACAATAGCAACCCTTTAAGGTCGGTTGAGCTGAAAATGAGTGAGTAGCTTAGTTTAATACCTATTCTTAAGAAACCCATATAAGCTTGTAATGTGTTTATTTCCAAATATACATATTTTGAATGTGTTTATTTCCAAAATATGCATACTTATTATGTGAACATTTTTGCAAACAATTTTTGTTTGCATGGTATGATTTGTACATTATTTTCACACAAATATGCATATTTCTGTGTCTAATTTTAATAAACAGATTTAGAATACTTGTTTAAATAATGAATAATGAACAGCATTTAATAATTTATAGAAGCATTTCAATGTATGTGCTAGATAAAATTAGCTGAAATAATTACTATTGCTAATGAGAAGCTTATTATTACTATTGTTCATTACATTTATATACCATTTTTTTCTGCTAGAAGCTCATGAGAGTTAAATATTTCTCACCACATTTATTTTAATTACCCTGAAACATAAGCTTGGATAATTTACTGGCTTTTATACCATGGTTTGAATGTGCCTCAATTCTAAACAGCTTCCACCAACAAAATAACTGTAATAAATTAAAGTTAAAACAATAAATATATCTGATGAATACCAGCCAACATATGATAGGTAAGTCAATTCTCATAAAACCCATCTGCTTCCAGAGAAGTTTTCTTGGTTTTGAGGTTCTGCGGCAACTAATAAGAAGGGGACAGATTAATAATTGGAAGCAACTGTTCCATTAAGCCTCCTAAATTATGCCATTAATTTATTTTCTCAGTTCCTATAGATGACATTTCCTCAAAGAAGGGACCCTGAACAAATCTTCTTTCCAACTCATACTGGATAGAGGAAACTCAACCCATCACAGGTGTTTTCAAACATAGCTAGACTCTGAGCCATGTTGGGATTTAAAAGTAATAGCTGCATAACAGCTATTATATTATAACAGCTAAGTTAGGAAGAGGAACAGGTTCCAGTCAAATAAGAGGGGAAGCTTGATTCTTTTCTTGCAGATGTTTCATTACCCAACCAGTCATGAGATTATTTAATTTGGGTTATGAAATGTCTGCAAAAAAACCAACCAAGTTCAGAAAGCACCAAGTACCAACCCTACAAATGTCCACTTTTATTGTTTCATCCAATTATTCATCAACCACTCCTTTGCAGCTTCCAAGTCTTTGTCATCCCCAGATTCTCCACACTAACCACCATCCACTGATGGGTGGGAAGAAAATAAAAAAGCAAGCTGATGTATGAATGTAATTGGAATGTGGAAGGAGGAATCTGGGCATCTGAAAATCCCAGTAAGACTTGGGCATCTGAAATCCCAGTAAGCAATATTGCCCTTAGACCAACCAATTTTATACAAAATTGCTATAATCTTTTAACTTTCAAGAACTTTTCATCAAGAAAGCAAGATAAAGAGAAAGAAAAGTATCTTGAATCAATCATAGTATAGCTTACATCAGGTAGTCTGATGAACAATGTTTGCTTAATAAACTTTCCATGTTTAAATAGAATATTTGGATCATATTCTTCCAAGCCTAGACTAAATCTCTAAACATTATATCTCCTTGCCTCCTGATATGCCTCCACATATGTAAGTCATATTGGGTAACTAGGTATTACTTGAGATAGAATGTTTTATGGATATATATGTTATTAAGATTTTGATTTTCTTGGGTTTTATTAATTTTGATCCTTTTAGTACAATGAGATTTGGCAATTTAGAACTCAAAGAAACTGGCCTTATAGTAAAAAACTTGTCTCCTCTTCTTTAACCATTTATGTCTGAGAAGTAATATTTTTCAGGTGAATTTCTTAAAAGCAGAATTAATTGCTCTGATGTTAATGTGGCATACAATGCTTCAGATCTGAAAGGAAAAGATGGTTCCAATTGCATGTTCACATGTAGCATCTCTTGGTAAGTATAAATCAAATGCATCCATTCTCAGAATTTCATTGCTTTTTTGAAGGGCAGTTGTGAAATACTAGGAAAAAAGTTGTGAACAGGTGTTTTGAGAATAATATTATAAAATCGAAAATGCCTTTTCCTCTTCAGATTCAAACTGTAGCATTACTTAAATTAATATATGTCCAAACAACTTGTTGATGTTCAAAACAAGAAGAAGAAGAAGAAGAAGAAGAAGAAGAAGAAGAAGAAGAAGAA
>BLBF01000005.1:35056034-35069792 GCA_015471245.1 Laticauda colubrina | reverse complement strand
AGAAGAAGAAGAAGAAGAAGAAGAAGAAGAAGAAGAAGAAGAAGAAGTCGTTTTTACCTGTCCTTGTGCCATCAAATCTCTTCCTGAATATTTTATCAGAATTCTCTCTTTGTGATTAGACTGGAAACAATTAATACAAAGAAACCACAGTCTAGGATTGGGCTGTCAAACTCGTGGCCTGCGGCCCGCAGCCCAGATGCATCATGTGCTGGCCATGCCTACACCTAGTTTAGTGAAGGGAAAATAGTCATGATACATCACACGTCACCACCATGATGATGAGAATTTGACACTCCTGGTCTAGGACTTTGATTAATAGTACTTTTTAAAAGGGATAACATGACTACAACACAAGAATTCCAGTGAGTATTTTACTTTTCAGTGAAGCCCTTATACATAGGCAATTTATGGCAGCAAAAATTGTCAGTTTCTTTTACCTTTTCCGATGTAACAGAAAAAGACACGTCTCTTTACTGAAGTAGGATCTGTTTGCTGATGGTTTTGATTAGTGCTATTTCAAAGTGAGAAGTAAGTCTCATAGGTATCATGGTGGATTTTTTTCCCCTTTCTCAGATCAGCCAGGGAGGCTGCAGGGGAAAAAAAAAACATATATTTGCATGCATGTGGCAACACACCCTTGCAACAATAAAATAAAAAAGGGGGGGGGAACTTTCTGGAAAGTGGAGGAGAGATTTCTGTGCAATATTAACAAAAAATAGATGCAATATCTGAGAAAAAGTCAAGCTAATGATAGATGCATAGACTGGTTGACTCCTACTGCAAGTCAACAAAGCTGGGTAGAGCTTATAAACAAACACAGACTTTGATCCAAAAGATTTCTTGAGTTTCTAGGCTTTTCACAGATTGGATTTAAAAGGGGGAAAATATAACTGTTTCTGAGTATTCGGCACATTCCGCTTTGTGGGTGGTAGGGTTCAATTTGTTCTCAGCACTAGCATCAATACTGCTGTTGCAGCTTGCTTTTGTCATCCTAATAGTTTTGTTTCTTATAAACAGTTCCTGTCATTATATTACAGTTGGTTTGACTGAGCTAATATGTCTGTGGGAATTAGGAAGAATTTAAATTATGCTCAAGGAGCTTCTTTTGTTTCTCATATCAAGGAAGGAGAATGAGTAATGTGTTATTGGTAATTCTTTGCTACCATTATTCTGCTTGCATCTTTTTTATCTGATTATATAGTGCTGAATGTATTTCAGATATATGGACATCCTTATGATCTAGTTCCTGGGGTGAGCTCTTCTTGTGGTTTCTGACTTTATAGTCTTTGGGGGATATTCAGCTACCTTCATGAATATTGAGGGAAGACTTTCCTATCAGTGAACTGAGGAGAAGACACAGATATTTGTGAAAGAGGACAAAAACTGGCACTTGTTAGAAATGTTCCTGATGAGGAACATTCTGACTGATGAGGTGTCAGTCAAGAAGGAGATACTGCACTTCAGCAAAAAATACACCGAATGTGTTGAACATATAACAGGCACATCTATGTTATTAGAACAAATGTGGGGAAGTTTGAATCACTCACCATTGAAAGGCAAGAATAAAAGTGTGGTCTCCTATCCTCCATTTACATCAGAATGCAATCTATTGAATTATAGGATAAAGGCAAAGATAACTTTGATTCAACTATGAGGACTATGTGGAGAATCACACAGGTTTCTTGACAACAATACCAAAATAGTTTACCCTTCTGGGGGTTCGCAGGGATTTGGGAGTTCCTAGTTAAGATTCTGTGCAGTTCAGAGAACTCCAAATCACATTCCTGGCTTGCCCAGCCCAGCTCACCCTTCCCAGAAGTCTCCACCCAGCCTGTTTGGGATGCAGAGGCTTTGGGAGGGTGAAAAACAGGCACCTCAGAAGTTTGTGAAAGTGGGAATTGGCCCGTTTCCAGCTTCCAGACAGCCTCTGGAGCCCAGGGAGGCCATTTTAACCCTCCCAGGGGCTTGAGAAAAGCTTCTGGAGCTCAGGGAGGGCAAAAACGCCCCCCCCCCATTGTGATGCAGGAGACTGACTAGGCCACACCACCAGGGCCATGCCCACCCAGCAACCAGACAGAGAACCCTTTGCTAAAATTTTTGAAGCCCACCCCTGTTTACCCCTGCTTTCTTCCTAGATATTTTTTCAACTCCAGTTTCCAATCTTGTATTTCCAGATAACCTTAACTCATTAAATTGAAAGCAGTTTGCTACATTGCTAGAATGTAGAGGATTGCAGTCAGTCTGTACAAGTCTGTATCACACCATCTAGAATGAGAATAAGCCCTATCAAATCAGTGGAATTTACTCCCAGGCAAAATTTTGTAAGGGCTGTGCATGTTTTTTTAGAGATAGTTCAAAATATAGCTCAAGGTTATTATTTAACTTAATTCCTTTTTAACCTTAATAATTGTTTTTATCTATTACTCAATTATTTCATATATTTTAATTAACATTGTTTTGTATGAGATGCTTATTGCATTTTAAATTTACCATTTATAGGTGATACAGAGATAGCTACATAGTTAAATAGGTGGCTGTTGATACAAAAAGCCATGTTTGATTTGATTATTATAACTGTTATTATTATTCAGGTAAAGATGTTTTATCAATATAGAAGATAAATGAATTAATGTTTACAGTAACATAGTTGATTAAAAGGAGGGAAAATGAAATATTGTTTCAGTTTTAATACCTAATTAATGTTTAAAGGCTACTTCTTAATTGAAATGAATGGTAAACTTTTGCCTACCGAGGATGCAGTTTGCAAATAAATATACAGCAAAGTATATTCCCTTTGTTAAATATAGAGTTCCAAAATTAAAATTCAGTTAAGTTTTATTTATAATCTGTATTTTATTTAATGTTATTATTATTGTAGATCTGACTATAATAATACCAGCAAAGGTTTCCAATTCTATGCTTTTATACTCTACAAGTTCTACCATTCAACCTTCATAAATATTCCATTTCTGAAATTATCTTTGAATGTGTATGAACCAAGTTTCCTTATCACTGAACTGAAATTTCAGAAATTAATGTTGCCCAATATGATTCTATTTTGACTCAGTTCATTTTTAAATGCCCAGTGAGATCTTATCTATTGTTATTATAATAACAAGCAGGAAAATGTATGTCATAAGAAATTAATAATTCTTGGTAGATGAGCATACAGTGAAGCTACAGAAATTACAAGGAAAAGGACTATTTTGGCAAACTGGAAGTATCAAAATAGACAGAAAATAGATGCCACAGAAAATTGAGGGCATTTTTATTCATTTATCTGGATTACAATCTTCCTGAAAAATAAAATCAAATAAAATATTTCAACCTTTGTGACATGGTTGCAATTTTTACCCATCTCTGGCTCAGTGAAACAGGAAGGTCTAGTTTCAACTCCATTTTGAGTTTTTATTTTTTTACTTTTAATAGCATTTTAAAAGGACATATCAGAGAAGATTCTGCATGATTAAGCCTACCCAGTTAGGGACTGTTAGGGAACTATAAAATCAATCACATGTGATTATATGATAACTTCATCAATAGCAATAGCACTTAGACTTATATACCACTTCACAGAGCTTCACAGTCCTCTCTAAGCAGTTTACAAAGTCAGCATATTGCTCCCAACAATCTGGGTCCTCATTTTATTGACCTTGGAAAGATGGAAGGCTGTGTGAACCTTGAGCCAGTGAGGATAAATAAATAGGTCAGAGCAGGGTTTGCCAACCTTTTGGACCTCAGGGACCACCAAACTCATAATTTTAGATCTCAAGGACCACTAACCAGTTCTGTGAGCATGGCCTGATTTGTGGGTGAGGCTTGGTGGTCATGTGACTGGCTGGGCATGGCTTGTATGTAAATATTATAAATATTTATAAAAATATTGAATTTTTTATAAAATACGAACAATGTTTACCCAAAATCAGGCAAAGCAGGCAGGCAGATTGAGTTGCTCACAGAATCATTCAGTGATCTATCTATCTGCCATCAGTTAGCTCAGTCTGTCAAATTTGCTTTCCATGAGTTTGCACTGAATTTGCTTGCAAGCAAACCTTGAGTCCTAAGGGAGGTTCAGCTGTGCTGAGCTGAAGATCTAAAGACTAGCTAGAAAGCAAGAAATCCAACCATTTCCTGCTTTCTAGTTAATCTAAATCTCCTGGCACAGCAGAACAGATGATGGCCGGAAAAACTAGCAGGCAAGTTTACCGGGTAAAGAGTGACCGGGGAGGGTTCCCGCGGGCCATGTGAGCAGCACAGCCTTGTGTTTCTGTGCAGCCTGGATTAATTGCTTGGTGGGATTGCTCTGGGGGTGAGATTTCTCTGTGGCCCACCAAAATTTTCTCACGGCCATGTGAGAAATTTTCTCACGGCCATGGCCCTCTGGTTGATGACCACTGGATTAGAGGACAAGAAGATATTATCTTAATAACCAGCTAATACTGCTTGACCTAACTCAGTACATAGCTATTTTTCATGTACTGACACATAATTAGTCAAATGAAAATCTGGTGCCCATTGGGATTCAACGTTGATTTTCCAGGCAATGGAAATTGGAACCATAGTGTGTTTGTCTCTGTTCATAGTTTCCATCAGTTTCATTCCAAAGAAGTCTGTGGTTAATACTTTTAAGAACTTGCTTTCTTACAACTTTAGAAAAGACAAGAGAGATCGGAAAGATGAAAATTAGGGAAGAAGTATTTCTGAAGTCTACAACATTAGTATCATTTTTTTTAAATCCACCAAATACCATTGCTTCATATGACACTTTAAATCTAGGACCTCAATGTGAGCATTACTATTTTACACAAGTCACATTTGTTTTGTTTGATACAATTTCCAAGCTCTCAGTTTGTTCAGACAAAATAATCTACTGTTAAATTATTAATTAGTAAAAGATGTGACGATTCTCAAATACAATACATGCAAAACTGGTAATAGTTGATAGTAAAAGAAATAGAAGTCTCAAATACAATGACTATTAGCATGGTTTTCCTCTAAAATACAAGCTTTAAGAAATAAAACTTCTTTTTTGCAATTTATTATGAGCTCGTCATGTTCTATTCTGTTTCTTATTCTGTTCTAATGTGCTAGAATTTGTTGGTAATGAAGCATAATACTTTCTACTTTAGTTATACAGATCAGATCTTTTGTGATGTACAAATAGTCTAAACATGTAGATGTTTTGATGTACCACCTACACATCACTTGTAACATTATCTTACTGTGTTGTGTCATTCAGATTCAATTTAATTTGCTGTTTTGCTGCCATTGTTTTGAGATATTTGAGTATGAAGTAATTTCTCTGAAGGTCCTGAACTGAATATATTCACTGAAGAAATTATAGATGTTATTAATAATCAAAACAGTTTTGAAATACGGAGCTGCCAGACTTCTAACTTACTAAGCTCATACATCTGAGCAGCATTTCAGCTTTTGAATAGGGTGCTAGTTTCAAGCCCTGAACACCCATGGACCACAGAATCTTGAAAATATAATCATATAAACCATGGTTTGAGATTAAATCCCAATGCCCTCACATATTTTTTCATTAGAAGGACATGCTAACTGTTGAAACACAGTTATACCAATAGCACTCAGACTTATATATTGCTTCATAGTGCTTTACAGCCCTCTCTAAGGGGTTTACAGTGTCAGCACACTGCCCCCAACAATCTGGGTCTTTATTCTACTGACCTCAGAAGGTTGGAAGGCTGAGTCAACCTTGAGCCAGTCAAGATCGAACTCCTGGCAGTGGGCAAAATTAGCCTGCAATACTGCATTCTAAATACACCACAGTTCTTTTGGACATTCTTTCCCATAAAGTTATTTGCTGTTGTTGTTTTGTTTATTAAAAGTGCACAGAGTGAATTATAAGGTTCACTCAATTAAAAAACTTGATGATAAATGGTACAAGGAATAATGAAGTTCTGAATCACCTTTATGATATTTTGTTTTATTATTTTGTGCAACCCAAGTTTATTGTTCTTATATTCATTAGCCATGATACAGATTTTTAAAATTTCATTAAAGGAAGAAAAGAAGGAAGGAAAGAAGGCCTGTTCAGTGTGAGAACATAGATGCTTTTACAGTTGGCTGTAGCAGGAAACAAATTATGGGGATGTGTCAGGAGAATATGGGGAATAACAATACAGTACTAGACAACCAAACTGAATAAGTAATTTACAGCCAAAAACATTTTGCTATTTTAAGATGTAATGAAGGCAACCAGTATTAAGACAGGATCAAACAGCCCATCATCTATAAAACTTTTGTGAAAGGAATATGAAGTATCTTAGTTTTTGTCTTGAATAGTTAGACATTTTAAGTCAGCTTGCCTAGGAGTATGAATCACAAATAAAAACTTTTGAGAAGTGCCAAGTAAAAAGTAGATTGGGATGACACATAGGCTATAATCATTAGAAAGAAGGGGGGAAGCTACTTCCCATAGAAAGAGAAAAAAAGAAGGAGGATAGATTAGCAGAGCTGTTTTTCAAAAATCTATGGTATGATGGCAACATTGCATCCAACATTCTTCCTCCTCCTAATTAATGCTTAAGCTCAAGTTCTTGCATGTACTGCCATAATGAATCTGTTATTTTATTCAAATACTGGTTGAAAACTAATAGGATTCTTTCCAAATAAAGAAGTATCCATAAACTGCAGGCACATTTTCCTCTCAAATGTTATTAAAGAAAAAAAAAGTGCAGATGGCACCACAAATAAATGACTGTCATGCACTAGGATCTTTTCTATGCAAATGACTAATACATCAGCATGATTCTGCCAGAGCAATAGCAAGTGTCTGCCAAAAAAGAATCATATCATAATCAGTGCATGTTCCTGATTGTTCACTGTTTGTGACACATATGGATCCTTTGAAATAAAGAACACCTATCTAGAGAAACAGTCCAATCATTATCTATCATGAACTTTTGCATGTGATTAGAATGTTTTAAGGAAACTATTTGGTCTGAAATAAACAGACATATTTTCTCAGTGTCATTACAGCAATAGCTGTGCAAAAATAAAAAAGCAATAAACAAGGCTGTTGTGGTAACTATGCTTAAACTTGCAAATCTCTATACTTGGAAAGTATGTTAACTCCACACAGGGTGGCACACATGTCCCCCCATGCCCCATTTTGCCAGTAAAGTGCTTCAGGAGGCCGTCCAGGCTGAAAATGGGCCATAGAGAGGCCACACACAGCCTGCACATGGCCCTCCATGCCCAGTTTTGGCCAGTAAGATACTGCAGGAGGTGTCCATCCCATCTCCCACCCCACCGCCACTCCCTCAGCTGGCCCATGGAGGAGACTACAATATTGATCTGGCCCTCAAAGAAATCCAGTTTGACATCCCTGCTCTAAACAGTAATTTCATAATAAAAAGATGTAAAGATAGTGTGCTTTAAAAAAAAAAAAAACTTTTTATGAATTGTATTCAACATGCTGCTTGAGAAAGCCACTGGGAGTCTTTGGATATGACATCAACATTGATTCTCCCCATCGATAAACAATATTATCAATATTGGCTAATAAAAAAGAAAAGAAAAGAAACAGCTTTTTAGTAGAATTTCAAATCAGTTTACTGGAGGAAAAATAGAGTTTCGTATTCTGTAATATATTACAGATAAACATTAGGTGACTAATTATAAAAGTATTAATATTTATGTATTCAATTAATTCTGATCTCAGTTTCTTTCTGGGAAAGTGGTATCAAGGCTGACAGCCAAGTTTTCAGGGTTGGTATAGAAATGTTTTCTTCCTTCTTTACTCTATAGTCACAATAAAAAGGAAGTTGAATGATACATCCAAGAATCTGTATATTTACCATGTTTCTCCAACAATACAGCCTCCACCAATAGGAAGCCCCACCATGTTTTATTGACATAAAATCAAATTAAGCCCCTCCCCCAAATTAAGGCCCATATTAAACATGCAAAATGGGGGGGGGGAATTGCATTTAGGAAGTACTTGCATGCCCGGATATGGTGCTGCCTGCGTTGGTGGGGCACTTCATACCAGGAGACCTTCCATCACCTTTGCTTTCCCTCCTCCCTTGCTGCCGCGGCATTAGAGGAACACTGCGGCGTTTGGCGCAGCCACGTGTGGCCAGTCAGGGCTCCTCCCTGCAACCAGAGCCCTGAGGAGACACTTGGCTTCAGGAGCTCATGTCGCTCACCCGAGAGGATCTCTCCCTCTCTCTCTCCCTGCAAGTTCTGCACTGCGGCTGAGGAGGAGAGGCTGGGCACCCCAGGCTAAGCTGACAGGCGGGCCCTCCTTCCTGGTGGCAGAGCTCTCACCAAGGCAGCAAGCGCCTCTCCGCCAGACCCTCCGCTCATCCCGCCAGGGCCGCGCCAGAACCGTGTGGGCTGGGCAGAGCCAGGAAAGCGAGCCATGGGTGCATGCATGCCTCCTCCTGCCCCTCGTTCCCAAATCTCACCTGGGTGAGCAGCACTTCTCTTGCTGTGCAAAGCCGCGGCTTCCTCACCTCTCAGCAAGCAGATGGAACCGGATGCAGCCTCCTCCTCCTCAGCTGCAGCACAGACGTTGACCTTGTGGGTCTCCTCAGGGCTCCGGTTGCAGGAAGGAGCCCTGACTGGCCACATGTGGCTGCGCCAAATGGCAGCAAGGGAGAAGGGAAAGCAACGGTGGCGAAAGGTCTCCCGAACATCCAAGCTGTCGCCGCACGCCCACCTGAGGATGCAAGGGGGGGAATTAAGTCACCCTCAAAAAGATGGCCTAGCCGTTTTTTCGGGGGTAAAAAAAAAAAAAAGGCCCGGCCTTATAATGTGAGAAACATGGTAAGATAAGAAAGTGTCTGCTGAGATTCAATTTAAGTCCCAATAAGTGTGGGAGTCTTTAGGGTATATCAAGCACCTGTGGCTACCAGAATCTTGTACAGACAACCTCCAGTAATATAGCAATAGCAATAGCACTTAGACTTATATACCACTTCACAGAGCTTCACAGCCCTCTTTAAGCAGTTTACAGAGTCAGCATATCACTCCCAACAATCTGAATCCTCATTTTACTGATCTAGGAAGAATGGAAGGCTGAGTCAACCTTGAGCTGGTGAGACCTGAACTGCTGAACTTCTCAGCAGAATCAGCAGAAGTAGCCTGCAGTACTGCACCCTAACCTCTGCACCACTAGGGCTCTGTCATGGAAAGTTAATAATTGGCAGCACATCATACAGTCTTTTCTACCAATGCCAGGAGCAACCTCCCTTCTCCATTGTCCACTGTCCTCCTGAGTTGGTTGCTGTCCTCGTGTTCTGATAAGATGGTGCTGAGAAGGCTGTTCACTATTTTTGATGTTGTGGATTAAATTAACTACCCCTCTGGAAACTGCAATATGGATCTGTCTAAATATGGTGTGATTTATTTAGATTATATCTTATTTAGTAATAACTGTTCAGCAACAAAACAACTAGAAGTAGCATTAACAGAAATACTGAAGCATGGAGAAAATATGTGTTAGTTAATTATCTTTTAAAAGATCACAGTCTCTAAATTGGATGTTTTTCAGTATTAGATTCTCCTGAGTAACTAATGTCAAGGTCGATATTTTCAAATATCACAAAATATATATAGAAGAAAAAGTTGAGATCAGAAACAAAAGGTTATATATTCTAACTCTTTTCTATGTCGCATGTAACCACTATAGCTGCCCACTTATTTTAAATGTTAAATTAATTTGTTATGTCAAATAACATGCTGTGTTTTTTCCCCCTTAAGCAAAATGGCCTGGATGGTCTCACTTTAATTTTTGCTTATAAACTCTGAATCTGGTAAACAACCAGACAGCATTACAGAAGAAGAAGAATAGGACATGGTTGGTGCCCAAATAAAACTGCATGGAGGCTTTAATTTTCCACTTAACTGTACTCTTATTTCAAAATCACTCTCATAAAAGGATGTAGCAACAAATCAAAAATTTGGGAAGATGAAGTACTAGTTATGCAGCCCACCAAAGCATTATCTTGATCCTTCTTCATAATGAACCAGTCTGGTTCACAAGGAACTCCCACCATTATTGAAAATGGACAAACTCTTCTTTTTAGCATATTTCCACAGGTGCAGGGTTTGTTTTTCAGATCATTGAACACCATTTTGCAGTCAGCTGTGTCTCCAGGGCACAGATCCATAGCTTGCATATCTTGGACAAACTCTCACATGATTTTCTGTTTCTATTTATTTATTTATTTTCATTGAGGCCTGCTTGTCCCCCAGTATTCCTGGAATGCTCAAAGCACTTGCTGACTTCTAAAACCTTACACAATTTCTCTTATTTCTTCGTCACTCAGAGTTGTGACAAAGCAATCACCACAATTTCACGTGTACTTCTTGAATTCCAAAAGTTCATTCAAAACATATGTTGGTATTTCAGCATCCAAGGCACGCCCTTGACTCAAGTTTTCCAGGATGGATCTTCTGTTTTCTTTTATAACTGAGAAGCAATCCCTCCCCTGTTTCTCCCTAATATAACCAATCTTGAATGTTTAATTTCTTAAAACTGTATCTGGAAGACTTCCCAGATCATACATCTGTTATGCTAATTGGCAAAGGATAAAGCTGAAGAAAGAAAGACTGGGGAGGATCACTGTCCTTCTCTCTTCCCTCTCCCCAGGCAGAAACATAAAGCACTTAGCTCCTCCCTGGCAGAAATACAAACTGGAACACCTGTATGCCAAACACGTGGCACCTGCATTGCAACATAGTGATCTGTGCCCCATAGGAAAAGAAATGTTCCTGTTAATTGCTTTTTCTCACTTGGAATGTGGGCCAGTTGATAGAATCTTAGGCAGAAAGGAAAGGACAACAGACAGCATTTTGGAACAAAGAGCCGGCCTTCCTCTAACTGCTGCTCTAACCTTCTGTCTGTTTTCTTTCAACTAAAACAGCAGTAGATCTCACAGCATTGTTACATCCATAGTTTATCAATATAGGAGACTTTGTTTCTCTTCTTGTGGGCTTTGCCACTGATTTCTAGTCTATGCCCCCCCCTTTCTTTTCTTCTCTGCCCTCAGGCCACATCCTTTAATTTCTACAGCCTTCCTTTTGTAGATGATTCATTTGGATCTCCAAAATGAACAATGTACCAGCAATGTACTGTGCAAAGAAGAAGGCACACAGAGAGAAGGGGATGTCAAAAATAAGTCCACAGAGAAAAGGAAAAGGCAGGAGAACAGGTGGTCACTATGGTTCACCGACTGCCAACTTATTTTTCTCATATGAGATGGCCCTCCAAGATTACGTGCTTCTCCAGAAATAGGGCCTTGCAAGGCATTTAGGGAAGCATCCTATATCTGCTTCATTCACCTTGAAATTTAAGGGAGATAATGATTTGATATTGAATACTATGATGCATTTCCAAGAATGGATTCACCAAAACCATGAGTTTTCTTTGAAATGCCAGGAAGAAATTGTTCTTGTTGTTTCTGCTGCTACTTGTGTTTTATCCCCTCCATTCTCCGATATTAAGATACTCCAGGAGAGGAAAGTACCTATCTTTATGTGTAAGTTGGCAACCATATATATACAGTATTTTTAGGATCTTTCCCTAGCCAAGTCCTTCTGGTCTTCCAGTGGTGGACCTGTCACTAAGTTCATCTAGAGAATACCTCCCTGTGGTATTCTCAGGAGTCTTCACCAATACCAAAGTTCATAAGTATCAATATTCTTTTTATTCTGCTTTTTCAAAACTCAATTTTCACATTCTATATAGAGTGTTGCAGGAATACCATTACTGACACTACCCTGATCTATGAGTATGATTGTTTTTCAAGGAATTCATGTTTGCTGTATCAAATACTAGTCTGCAGCATATTTCTTGGCTGCTGGTTCTTTTACTGGTGACAGAAAAGGTATCTAAAAGATAGAAGCTATCTGCCATTTTGATATCTTCATTTGTCTGGTCTTCTTTATATTTAACTTTAATCCCATGTATTTTCATAAATTCCTTGACTTCAATAATTTCCTGCATATCTTTTTTATTTTCTGTTATCAAAGTATTACCGTGTTTCTCATATAATAAGGCTGGGTCTTATTTTTTTTTTGAGTCCTGAAAAAATGGCTAGGCCAACTATGTTTTCCTCAGTCATTTCTAAAAGCCAAATTGAAAAATCCAAAGTACCATATGGTAAAAGAGAAAAATTTAAATGGGATTGATTTTTTTTAAAGTATATAGTTATCATTTTGAGGTTTCATTTTCTAGATTTATTTGCAATTAATTATCCCTTGTTTTTCTAGTATCTCTATGTGGATGCCTCATTACCTTCTCAAGTGCAGGATTTCTCATTTCTGTTTCCCAATGGAAATTTTTTTTAAAAGTAATATTTTCACCTCATAGTTGGTTTAGCTTAGCCTTGTCTTTACATTTAGGTTCCTTCCTTTCATTTTTTTTACTAAAATATGTTACCTCTCACTATATTATATTGTAAAACAAACGCTCATTTCCTCTTTATTAAAACTCTGGCATTAAGCCTGGACCAACATTCCTCCCATCACCCAGTCTCTTGAAAGAACCTATCCCTTTCTGAAAACAGGCTTGACATTTTACATATTTTCTATGTGTTCCTTCACAGAAAGAGGTTGGAAGATTTTTCAGGCCTTTGCTACATATTTAGCTACAATTATAAAATGACCAAATGGGTTTTAGTAACAATTCTACATTATTTTTCAACCTGTCCAAAACAGGCCTGCATAAAAGAGAAAAGGGCCAGATCAATAAAGTAAAAATCATTGGGAATCACAAAGGAATGCCTGGCACTCTGATCAGCTGTGCAGCTGAGGCAACAGTGAGATTTAGAAGTGCTCAGCTACATGTCTTTCATGTACAGCCATGGCAATTAATTTATTAACTTTAAAAAATGCCACTGGGCCAAAGAAGTCTGTTTATGTTGTTAAGTTTCTCATTTCCTATACTTTCAAAATGCCAGTCTCAGTCATGACAAATTGTACCAAGATGTGATGATGCAAGCTTGCATTTTCACAGTTATATCAAGAGATGATTACAAAGATACAGAAGGACAGAAGGGTTCTTGCCCTTTCCTACTCCACTGTGTAGTGTCATAGGAATCCATGGTGGGAACAGCAACCTATTTTTTTAAATGATACACCATGCAGCATGTTACAATGCTAATTCTTCCAATTTACATATTTGCATGCAATGGCTCTGTACAAGTACAAAAGTAGCAGAGTTTATATCATGATATGGTAATGCACACGTCATTGTTTTCCTTCTGTTACAGGTGTTCATGCAAAGACTTCTTCAACTTATTAGAATCTACCTAGTCATATAATGAATTACCATTATTACTGATAACTATGGAGCATCATCCATCCACAGATCTCGACTTTTCTATTTCGGACAGCAGGTATATTTTAATTATTGCATATTTCAGACAACTCACATTTGCAATTGCTTACTTCCTTGCTCGGGCATTTTAAAGGCCTATCGATTTTATTATCAAGAATCAAATCACGTACTTCTAGATATCCAAAAATATAATATGAAACTGTTGTTCTCCCCTAGGCTGTTTAATATATGAGGTCAGGGTAGAAGATAGCTGAAACCAGTGACATAAGAATGAAAGAGATGATATGAAGTTGAGTATTCACTGCAGAGAGTAGTTATTGTATATATTTAAAGAAACCTTAATGTAGACCAGTATTTGTCAACTTTGGCAACTATAAGATTTATGGAGCACAACTTCCAGAATTCCTCAGTCGACATGCTGGCTGGAGAATTATGGA
>BLBF01000005.1:35013747-35041034 GCA_015471245.1 Laticauda colubrina | reverse complement strand
CCCAGACATTCTGGGCGCACTCATCCCGAGGAACTTCGTCTCCTGTCGTTTCTTTCTCCTTTGCTCCCTATCATGAGACGCCCATCTGATGCGGGATAGCAGATACCGTAAAGCCCGACACCTAAAACTATGCATTGCACAGGATTTTTGTCTATGTTTATAATTTCTTCCTGTCTACCATTAAATTTATGGTCATCTTCTTTCAACTAATATTTATTATTATTAGTTATTTAAAGAACTAGCTCATTTGTTCCCTTCCACTTGGTAAGTACTGTGTTTCTCACATTATAAGGCCGGGCCTTATATTTTTTTTGACCTCTGAAAAAACAGCTAGGCTGTCTTTTCAGGGGTGACTTAATTCCCCTCTTGCATCCTCAGGTGGGCGTGCGGCGATATCTTGGGGTTTGGGAGACCTTTTCCTTCGCCCTTGCTGCCACGGCATTAGAAGAATGCTGTGGCATTTGGCGCAGCCATGTGTGGCCAGTCAGGGCTCCTCCCTGCAACGGGAGTCCTGAGGAGACACTTGGCTTCAGGCAATCCTGTTGCCGTGTTCCGAGGGAAGGCACTCGCCCGAGAGGATCTCTCCCTCTCTCTCTATCTCTCTCTCCCCGCAAGGTCTGCACTGTGGCTGAGGAGGAGGAGGCTGTAGCCAATTCCTTCTGCTTGTTGAGAGGTGAGGAAACCATGGCTTTGCACAGCAAGCGAAGCGCTGCTCGCCCGCGTGAGATTTGGGAATGAGGGGCAGGAGGAGGCATGCATGCACCCACGGCTAGCTTTCCCGGTTCTGCCCAGCCCGCATGGATCTGGTGTGGCCCTGGCGGGATGAGCGGAGGGTCCGGTGGGGAGGCGCTTGCTGCCTTGGTGAGAGCTCTGCCACCGGGAAAGAGGGTCCGCCTGTCAGCTTAGCCTGGGGTGCCCAAGGCAGTGAGTGCCTCCCTGCCGGACCCCCTTCTCATCCCACCAGGGCTGCGCCAGAGCCGTGCGGGCTGTGCAGAGCCGGGAAAGTGAGCCGTGGGTGCGTGCATGCCTCCTCCTGCCCCTTGTTCCCAAATCTCGCCCGGGTGAGCAGCGCTTCACTTGCTGTGCAAAGTTGCGGCTTCCTCACCTCTCAGCAAGCAGAAGGAACTGGTTACAGCCTCTTCCTCCTCAGCCACAGTGCAGACCTTGCGGGGAGAGAGAGAGGGAGAGATCCTCTCGGGCGAGCACCCTCCTTCAGAACACATCGACAGGATCTCCTGAAGCCAAGTGTCTCCTCAGGGCTCCCGTTGCAGGGGGAGGGCTCCCGTTGCAGGGCTGTGCCAAATGCCGCAGTGTTCATCTAATGCCATGGCAGCAAGGGAGAAGGAAAACAACGGTGGAGGAAGGTTTCCCAGTATGAAGTGCCCCACCAATGCAGGCAGCACCATATCCAGGCATGCAAGTACTTCCTAAATGCAAGCTCCCCCGCCATTCGCCCCCTATTTCACATGTTTAATATAGGCCTTAATTTGGGGAGAGGGGCTTAATTCGATTTTATAAATTGAATGCCTATAAAACATGGTGGGGCTTCCTATTGGTGGAGGCTGTATTGTTGGAGGAACACAGAAGTACAGTGTATATCAGTGGTGGAATTCAAAAAAATTTACTACTGCTTCTGTGGGGATGGTTTGGTAGGCATGGTGTGGCTTAGTGGGCATGGCTTGGTGGGCATAGCAGGGGAAGGATGATATTGTAAAATCTCCATTCCCACCCCATTCTAGGTGAAGGATACTGTAAAATCCTCATTCTCCATCCCACTAACCTGCTTTCCAGCCCCATTCTCCTGTCCAGGGCAACAAAAGAAGACCCAGCTGATCAGCTGGGACTCATGAGGCAGAAAATAGGGGGTGGGGCCAGTCATAAGTGATATTCCAAGCTACTCAAAATTTCCACTACTGGTTCTCCAAATTACTCAAAATTTTCACTACCGGTTCTCCAGAACTGGTCAGAACCTGCTGAATACCTTTTTTAACATGAACACAAAAAAAGGTAAAAGAGAAAAATCCTTCCTAATTCTGAATCTTGTTATAAGTATCACCCATATTCCAGATACCGATATTTAGCAAGATGTGATTTTCTAAAATTTAAAACTTTAATATAGCTTTTGTTCTTCTGAGGTGATGCACTGAAGATGAGAACCAGTACATGTGTTATTTTATAGTTTTAGCAGTAATTTGACTCATAACTCTGCCTGAATTAGCAGCTTGCTCCAGCTTTTGTGTTTTCCCATTGACCATAATGGCAAATTCAATAAACAGGTATAACTTCAGTCAGTTAAGACAATATCCATGCTGAATTTCAAATCTCATTGAATTGGTCCAATTCAATTTAAGGAGGTTTCAGAAGGAAATACAGCCAGCCCCTTGATTTCTACTCCCCCAACATTTGCAGTATATACAGAATATAGAACAATAAAGTTGGAAGGGATCTCAGAGGTCTTCTAATCTGACCCCTTGTTCAAGCACAAGATCCTATACCATTTTAGACAAATGGTTGTCTTGTCTCTTTTTGAAAGCCTTCAGTAAAGGAACACCCACAACTTCTGAGAGCAAACTATTTCATTCGTTAGTTGCTCTCACCATTAGGACATTTATCCTTAGTACTAGGTTGTTTCACTCCTTAGTTTCAATCTTTTGTTTCTTGCTTTGCATTCTGGTGCTTTGGAAAATAATTTAATTCCCTGGTCTTTGTAGGAGCCCCTCAAATATTGATGTCCCCCCATTCCTTTTTTTCATTAGACTAAAACACCCAATTTCTGTAACTGTTCTTCATAGATTTTAGCCCCCTAAACATTTTTGTTGTTCTTCTCTGCACTTTTTCCAGAGTCTCAACATCTTTTTTGTATTATAGTGACCAGAACTGTATTATTCCAAATGTGTCCTTGCTAAAGCTTTATATAAGGCAGTACTATAATATTTCACATGATCTTGATTCTATTTCTCTGTTAATGCAGCCTAGGATTGCATTTTCTCTTTTGGCTGCTGCCACACACTATTGGCACACATTTATTTGAATCATAAAACAATTTGGACATTATTAACAATCTAAAGAGTTCAGTATTCATCCAAATATAGCAAATTAGGCAACTCTGAAAATAAATAAGAACTAATTCAACAGCAATAACATCAGCAATTGAAACAGAAATGTTCCATATTAGGAAAAATAGTTTTTTTTTTCAACAAACTTAAAATGCAAGATACATTATACCTGCAATGTGCCTCAAATCACATCACATAGAAATTGAAATTAGCATGAAGATTTGGTAATCAGTAAAGCAGACATATGTATATCACACATTATTGCTCATCTGGTTCTATGCTTACATAAAAATTATCAGAAAACTTCAGCTTAGGGGGAAATTAGCAATTTTAAAACAAACGAAGTAGGAAAGTGCTCTCATGAGACTTCATTAAAGCTTTATAAATGATTAGCACAATTATGCCAGATGAAATCAATATATTATTTACATTGCTTTGCTCAAAGATTTATTATGCTCTATTGTTTCAACAATGAAATGCAATTAATAAATTGTCAGATCATTTTTCATGTTTTATTTGAAAATGTTTCAGCATATTTTAGCATATCAGTTTTTTTAGAGTAGCAAAAATACTCTAATGTATAACATTAATAAACGGTGATAGACTTCACCATAAATATTGCATCTGTTGCCAAGTAAAGTTACATTCAAAACAGAACATTGCAAACAGAAGTTCAGGGATTCTTTTGGTAGTACAGACATGTACCTTCTGCATTATTTTAAGATATCTTTGCACTCTCTGAACTTTGCACACTAATAAACTAATGTAGAAACATTTTAGCCAGTCTGTTATGCATTAGGAATTAACACCATATTTGGTCACATACAAAAGTATTGAAGACTTGTTGAACTCTTCTAGTTTTGATTGACTAAAATAAAGACAAATGTGGTCGAATTTCTTGGAAAGTTTTACTGAATCTAGTTCACATATTCAGTCATCCAACAGTGAGATAAAGAGGACTAGAGGGAGGCAATTCCCTGGACTCAGTTTTCACGATTGATTCTACCCTTTAAAAATGAGGCAAGGCACATTTACTCAAACCTGCTTGTCTTGGCAATGGAGATGAACACATATATTTGACTATTGTGTGTGAAGGAGAACTTAAATTGTAGACTTTAGGAGAAACTTTCCAGAGGTGAGAACCAGAGAACTGGTAGTGGAAATTTTGAGTTGTTCAAAGAACTGGTAAATACCACCTCTGACTGGAGGTTTTATGGGTAACTTTCCCCTGCCACAACCATCAAACCATGCCCACAGAATTGGTAGTAAATTTTTTTGAATCCCACCACTGAAACCCTCCCATACTACCACCTCTTACAATACTAGACAACACAGTATCAACAGTACAGACCTTCAAATTTCTTGGTTCTATCATATCTCAAGACCTAAATTGGACACCGAACATGAAAAACGTCATCAAAAAAGCACAACAAAGAATGTCCTTTCTGCAGCAAATCAGAAAGCTCAAATTGCCCAAGGAGCTGCTGATACAGTTCTACAGAGGAATTATTGAGTCTGTCATCTGCACCTGGTTTGCTTCTGCAACCCAACAAGACAGACACAGACTTCAGAGGATAATTAGAACTGAAGAAAAAACAATTACTACCAACCTGCCTTCCATTGAGGGCCTGTATACTGCACAAGTCAAAAAGAGGGCTGTGAAAATATTTACAGACCCCTCACATCTGGACATAAATTGTTTCAACTCCTACCCTCAAAATGAAGCTATAGAGCAGGGGTTTTCACACATGACAGTTTTAAGACTTTTGGACTTTTGGACCAGAATTCCTCCTCCAGTCTTGCTAGCTCAGGAATTCTGGGAGTTGAAGTCCACAAGTTTTAAACTTGCCAAGTTTGAAGACCCTTGCTGTAGAGCATTGCATAACAGAACAACTAGACACAAGAACAGTTTTTTCCCGAATGCCATCACTCTGTTAAACAAATAATTCCCTCAATTCTGCCAAACTATTTATTATGTCTGCATTACTATTACTATTAATCTTCTCATCATTCCTATCATCCATCTCCTCCCACTTATGATTATATGACAGTAACTGTGTTGCTTGTATCCTTACAATTTATATTGTTTCCTAGTATTATTTAATTGCTTATTTGTACCCTATGACTATCATTAAATGTTGTACTTTATGATTCTTGATTAATATAACTTTTCTTTTTATGTACATTGAGAGCACATGTATCAAAGACAAATTCCTTTTGTGTCCAATCACACTTGCCAATAAAGAATTCTATTCTATTCTACTCTATTCTATTCTAAAACAGAGCTTAAATAAGAAGATACTGTAGAATGAAATAGAAGCCGTAATAAAAACAATGTTTCTGTCTTCTAACTTTTAAGGTTGCAGGAGTATGGAGAGGCTATGTCTGCTGCTAATTAGATCTAAAGTGGCCTGATTTTCTGTTCTATATGTAAATTGGGTGACTCCAAATCTGCAAACCTGATTGCTCAAATAAACTAAGCATTGGATTGGTCCACTAGGAACCAATCCAAAGAGCTGCTGAAAGGTGGAAAATTTAAGCAACTGCCATTGGCTACAAGCAGGCAAGCCAGCCTGTATAAAAGGCTGGCCTCGGCTTCAGCCAAGTGTTCCTATTTACTGACTAGTTAAAGAATAAAGCATTTGTTGTGGAACCCAGTCTACCTCATGTGTTTTCTGAACAAAACACTGGCGACGAAGGTGGGATCGTCCTGAACGAAAAAAACCTGCACGCGGTGATAAGAAGTCCAGATGACAACCAAGATGCCTGGAAACAACGCACCGCCCGCACCCTTCAATCCCAACGAAGAGGATTGGGATTCCTATGCAGACCGCTTCCAGATGTATTTGGAGAGCAATGAAATGGAAGACATTTCTGAGCAACGCAAGAGAGTTGTGTTCCTGACTCACTGCGGGCCAACGGTTTTCAAGATGGCAAAGGCCCTTGCGAAGCCCCGAGATGTTAAACAACTAACATAGCCAGAATTGCAAAGAATTCTCAAAGCACACTACGCTCCGATGGTGTCAAACTTAATAAAGCGACACAAATTTTACCGCAGAGACCAGAGAGAGGGAGAGACCATCGCCGATTTCGTTGCTTCCCTTAGACAATTAGGGGGTGAGTGTGATTTCCTGAACATTGACGAAGCGACGAGGGATCGCATAGTGTTGGGTCTGAGAGACTCGACCGCACAGAGTAAATTACTCAACAAGCCCAACATCACCATGACTGAAGCCATCGCGGAAGCCACAGCCGCATGAAAAAAATCGGCTGTCACAATGAAAAAGATGAATACACACAGCGAAGAAACAAACCCAACCAAAGACAGAAAGCAGCCTGCCACCACAACCCAATACGAAGAGTCTGGCGAAACATTCGAATTGAGCGAAGAAAACGACGAGGTCCACCGTTTGCTCACGAACAGAAAAGAGCACGAAAGAAGGAATTGGTGGGAGTGCGCTGGCTGTGGAGGAAACCATTCCCGAGCCAAATGCAGATTTCTCGATGCCATCTGCAGGCATTGCAAGAAACGAGGGCATATCGAGAAAGTCTGCAGGAACAAAAAAAGCTACAGCCCAACGAGACGCAGAAATTCCCCAACACAAGCTGAGCCTAAACGAGTGGAGAGAAAGTGGCAACAAGAGAAGCGAGCCAATACACACCAAACTGTCACTATGAAGAGCGCTCAGACGGAAAGCGGGAAGAAAGTTAAAGTCATTGTAAAAATTGAAGGAAGGCACTGCAAGATGGAAGTGGACTCGGGGTCCTTCCTCTCCATGGTATCGTGGGACACAATAAAACAGCTAGTCCCAGATATCAAACCCAAAGAATTACAGAAGCAGCACCTAACTCTCAAGGACTACCAGGGAAACCAAATCCCTGTAGTCGGCATGGGACATTTCCGAGTCACCTACAAGCAACACATCAAGGTGCTACCGCTGACCATAGTCGACCGAGACAGACCAAGCCTCCTGGGCATCGAATGGTTCACGCCATTGGGCATCGGGATGACCGGGATCGATCGAGTGACTACAACTGGCTGGGAAGACGACCTCATCCGAGAATTCCAGGACGTTTTTGACAGCTCACTTGGCAAGTATCGGGGAAATCCCATTTCTTTCAGTCTAAACCCCCAAATAGCCCCACGAAGAATAAAAGCCAGGCGAGTTCCTTTTGCACTAAAGGCAAAAATAGAGGAACAGCTGGACAAATTAATAGCCCAAGGGGTGTTAGAACCTGTGGACCATGCCAAGTGGGAAACACCTATAGTCACACCTGTCAAACCCAACGGGTCCGTTAGAATCTGTGGTGACTATAAGGCTACCCTGAACCACGCATTACAACCAAGCGCATACCCGGTGCCTGTAGTCCAGCATTTGCTTCACTCCCTGGGAAAAGGAAAAGTTTTTGCTAAACTTGACCTAGCACAAGCCTATCAACAACTCCCAGTGGACCCAGAAACTGCTGAAGCACAGACTATAGTCACACATAAGGGTGCATTCAAGTGTCACCAACTCCAATTTGGAGTGAGTGTGGCCCCAGGCGTTTTCCAGAGTCTAATGGAACGCCTCCTAAATGGCATACAAGGAGTCGTACCATATTTTGACGACGTCCTGATCTCAGCCAAAGATGAAACCCAATTAAAAAAAAGACTCAAAGAAGTACTAACTAAGTTCAGAGAATCTGGCCTCAAAGTGAAAAGAGAAAAGTGTTGCCTAATTAAGAATAGCGTCGAATTCCTGGGCTATTTAATAGACGGAGAGGGTATACACCCTACAGACAAAAAGATTAAAGCGATTAAAGACGCACCAGAACCAAAAAACAAGACCGAATTACAAGCCTTTTTAGGACTAATTAACTTCTATAATGTATTCCTGCCAAATAAGGCCACTATAGCAGAACCATTGCACCGTCTTTTAGACAAGAAAGCAATTTGGACTTGGGGTTACAGAGAAAAGCAAGCCTTCCAAAAAATTAAAAGCTTGCTAACATCATCAAACTTTCTCATTCAATTTAGCAACACACTGCCCTTAAGAGTGACCTGCGACGCCTCCCCATTCGGAGTAGGTGCCATCCTAAGCCACCAACTACCTGATGGCAGAGAAGCGCCCGTCGCATATTATTCAAGGACTTTATCCAAAACCGAGTGGAATTACAGCCAATTGGACAGAGAGGCACTAGCAATTGTCGCTGGAGTGAAACATTTCCACGAGTACCTGTACGGGCGGACTTTTCAAATTATAACAGACCACAAACCGCTAATAGGAATTTTGGCGGGAAACAAACCTACACCAAATATCCTCTCCCCAAGAATGACTAGATGGTCAGAGTTCCTAGCAGCCTACTCATACACTCTGACACACCAACCAGGGAAACAGATTTCACATGCTGACGCTTTAAGTAGAGCACCCTTGCTTCAGTCTTCTTCAGATTGGTTTTTAGTGAACCAATCCAATGCTTAGTTTATTTGACCAATCAGGTTTGCAGATTTGGAGTCAACCAATTTACATATAGAACATTTCCCATATAGGTTATTTTTTTATCTTGTGTCCTTCTGCAATTATGCTTGTTTCAGTGAAAAACATATTTAAAAATCATATAATGCATTTCTAATCAATTTCACAGTCCTGGGGTATTTGGCAGATCACCCCCAGTGTTACTTATAGGGTCTTATTGAATATGAATCCATGGTTCTGTAAATTAACTTTGATTATAATTTCCATCATCCTTGACACTAATAATTTGTGTTGGGACTGATAATAGTAATGAACATCTAGAAGGAAATAATTTCTGCAGTGGTATTTTAGCGAATATAAAAAAAGATTCTACTAGGATTTAATCTAGACATTATTTTTCTGAGTTTCTGCCAATTCTAATTGATTTAATGTGGAAAATTTAAAAATACCAAATATTAATTATTAAAATAATTAATATTATATATAACATATTACATCTGTATTGTGGGTTTTGAATTGGCTGCCAATCGGCTTTTGGTCGTAATTCAAGATACTGGTTTTTTATCAGGTCCATATATATGTGCATGTGTACTGGATGGGAAATTCTGGAAGTTGAAGTCCACGTATCTCAAACTTGCCAAAGTTGAGAGACACTCTCCTAGATTTTTGCAACCCAGATTTGACAGATCCAAGCAAAGATATAGGGACAAAACAAGGGAGAAGAAGCAAAGGAATAGCTGATACCTAACTTTATCTTATTATTTTTCATTTTCTTTTAACATTTAAGTTTTGGCTTAAGTGGACTTGGAGCTAGACCAAGGGTGAAGTTTGCCCTCACTTACAGAGGTTATCTAGATGATTTATCCAGATGATTTGGAGCCAATCTCTCAGTCCAATCTACCTTGCAAGGTTGCTGTAGGGAAAAATGTGAAAAAAGAAGAGCACTCGGTATGGTATCTTGAGCTACTGAAAGAAAGGCAGGATAAAACCATGGTGGTGCAGTTGTTAGAATGTAGTATTGCAGAATAACTCTGCTCACACTGCCAGGAGTTCAATGCCTTTGGTCCTGTCCAGTTCAAAGTTGACTCAGCCTTCCATCCTTCTGAAGTTATGTTCCTGGTAAAATGAGAATCCAGATTGTTGGGAGCAATAGGCTGACTCTGTAAAACTGCTTAGAGTGGACTGTAAAGCACTAGAGAGCGTTAAGTCTAAATGCTATTGCTATAAAAATAAAGCACATTTTAAAAAGAAAATGTTAACTTTACAGTTTTATTTATTTATATATTTTTAATTCACAAGAATTACATTACATCCTGGCTAGATGTAATATTCATCTGTGATTGGTAGGAAAAGAAAAGTATAGCACTTAAATACATTGAAACTGCATGAAAAATAACCTTAGAAACAGAAAAAGAAGCAACAAAAAGAAGCAGTTTAAAGTGATCTATTAATAACAAGTGATAAAGTATTTTAAAGCCTCCCTGGAATTCTCATAATGTTCTATTGTTACTCTGAATTTAGTGATAATGAATATGTTGAAATGTTCTGTTGGGCTATACATTTCTTTCCAGCTCTCAACATATTTTTTTATCCTATCACAGGATGTCTGTCCAGTTCTCAGCATATTTTATTCTATCCAATTGCATGACAGCTATATTTTCCTTCTGGCTGAGTTCTGTATAAGGAGAAAAATATTTAGAGAAGTTGAAAGATCTAGGTATGCATTTGTGTTAAAAATAGAGTTGGGCAGGGGTCATTTTCCCAGATAATTTGTGGCTTTATTTCTTTTACGAGCTCTAGTGTCCTAAAAAAAAACCTTCCACAAACCTTCTCCCTCTTTTCATTCAGCTTTAGGTGGATTACTGCAGCATGCTACTTTCTCATTTATTTATTCAATTAAAATGATCATACACACATGCATGCATACATACATAAATACATGCAATCTGGTTCAGCAGAGATGTCAATAGGTATAAGGAAGTGTATTTTCCCCCCACACTATCCATGGGGACAATAATGCTCTCCAATAATGCTCTCAACCTGAATGGCAAAGTAGGCTTTCAGATAGGAATTTGTCAAAGAGTCTGGCGAAATCATGAGGAGTAGTCAAATGGGGAATTGGTTTGGAATTCGTACATGGACATAAGAGGGTAAAGTCTGATTCCCCTTGAGCCTTATCCAGGCTGACCCAGGTCTGATAAGATTCCTCTGTTAAAGGCTGGAACAATAAAACTGATAATTGAACTCTGATTGTTCGAGCCTGACAAAATTTTATCTTTTGCTGCTTTATTTGAGTTATTGCAGACTTTCTAGATCTCTAGGAGTGCCTTGACAGGCAGGAGACATAACAGAAAGAAGTTCAATGCACTTCCTACATTTTTCGACATTGTCAGTAACTTAAATAGGGAGTAATCAATTAGATCTCCTCATATGTTTCATGTCAGATTATCAACCTCTGATTTCTCCTTGAGAGCCTGCCATTAGTATTCCAATAGCATGTCTAACTTTGGGCATTAGATTAGGGCTGTATGTGCAGCACTGAATCTGTTGTAGCAGCAAGGATGAAATAATTTTGCTACTAACAATTGGTTTTCAACAAGATCAAAACTCTCCCTTATTTTCTGGAATTGAAACAAATGAAGTGAGAAGGTGTCTGTTCATATTCATTTCCAACTATACCCAATCAGCATCCATGAGGCTGATAAAGTGCACCCTGCAGTTACAATGTCAGTAAATATGTAGGTTTTTTCCCCCAATATTAAAAAATTACATTGCTTTGACTGCTTTGAAAATATGATATCCTAGAAGGAACAGGGTTCTCTTGATTGAAGATGTGCAGATTTCATACTCCAAATAAAAATAAACATATTTGTAATATGAAAAATATACTGCCTTGTCATTTTCAGCAGTGAAAAAGTTTAAAGCTATTACTATGATGATACAGGAAAAAAAACATTCATTCCCATTTTTCTTTAGGGAAAAAAAAATAAAATAAAAGAATAAAATAAAACTGCAGCCTAATTGTGCATGAAAGGAAGAGAAAAGAAAGAGAAGGAGTGCGATGTTTACGGAGATTCTCAATTATCCAGGTTATGGTTCTCCCAAAAGTGCTTTTTCAAGAGGCAACTGGACTTTCTGGAATCTTTCCATTCCCCACCATCCAGTCAGAGCTGAAAAAGCTTCTTGGATGAGAAGCAAAATGTCTTCAAAGAAAAACCAGAAGGAATATGATAAACTTTTTTGAGAAAATTATCCCAGTATTGACAGGAATGCCTCTTAGTCTTAGAGAAGTGGCTTACAACTTACAGCTTTCAAAATTTTCTAGAGCTCATTTGTGAAAACAGCAATATCTTTTATTAATTCTATCCTCCTTTAATTCTAGCCAATTATAGAATTATACAGATAGAAAGAACATTTCTAGGCATGGCACTTCCTGGATTTATTCATTGGACTGAATGACCCAAATGGCTCCTTCCAACTTTGCAATTCTAATAATGAAAAAAAGTACAATAAACTAATGAATGGCAGCTCAAATGGTGTAGTGATGATGATGTTGAACTAAGAACAGCAATATCAGGTTCTAATCCACCCTTTGCTATAGAACCTCAATCAGTTTTGGGCAAAATATATCAGCCCAACAACCTAAGGTTGTTGTAGAAAAAATAGGTCTTTCATTGTATTTCGACATAGGTGCTTACCAAATAAAAATATGACTACTTCTGAAACTAATAATAATCTTAATAATTATAATGTAATTAATAATAAATGTAATTCTAAAATGGCAGTGCCTTGCTTGGCTGTGTCTGCTTTGGATTTCAAGAGTTTTGGAGATCAAAGTGTCATCCAGTTTGAGTGATTCTTTTTGTGTTGCTTTGGATTGTTTTAGTTGAAAGTGTCTATTCAGAGTTTTTGCAGGTTAATTCAGTGCCAGAAAAATAAACACAGATGGCTGATGCTTCATTTAACATTTTTATAAACATAACAGGTAGATTTTACAAACCAGTTATAGATTTCTCCAACATGGAGCAAACTCAGACAGAAACATGTTGCAAGTAGCTTCAGCAGCACACAGAAATAGACATCAGTTGCACTTTAGTTCAGCAGGCAAGCAGAGAAGGGAAGTATTTCATTTTCAATAGACAGACTCAGAGCTCAACATAGCTTCGGAGCTGCAGAGCTTAACATAGCTGCCATGCCTAAGATACTTCTAGTTTCAGTTTCCAGTCTAGGCTACTTCTAGTTTCAGTTTATAAAACTGTCCTCATTCGCTGACTTAGTTGCTATGCTTATTCATTGGCTAACCTTGCTACCATGCACCATTCCAGTTCATGAATATACTCTGACAGTGTCAGCAGCAAAACATTGATGGGTTGTGTGCAGTGGTGGGAGAAAATTTTTTTTACTACCGGTTATGTGGTTGTGCCTTGGTAGACATGGCAGGGAAAGGATACTGTAAAATCTCCAGTCAGAGGTGGTATTTGGCAGTTCTCTGAACTACTCAAAATTTCCACTACTGGTTCTCCAGAACTGGTCAGAACCTGCTGAATACTCCCTCTAGTTGTTTGGCAGGTATGAGATTGGCTGCAATCTCTGAAAGTACTCAGTGTTTTGGGTCATGTGAGCAGCCTATGAAGCAGGGAAGTCTCCTTCTGGCATCAAGTGTCTTCCGAAATTGAAGTAGTGTGATTGAAAGAAGAAATGAAGCAAACATGGAGGGCTAACCACCAGGCTAAAAGGCTAATCCATATACAGTGTCACGACCATCTATTTTGTTTGCTAATGTGCTCCTTCAAGCCTAAAATGGATTACATGAAGCTAAAATAAATAACAAGCTGGCAGGTGAGAAACTGCTGTGTCATCATTGCAACAGAAACTTGGTTAGAGCCTTCCATCCCAGATAGTGCTGTTAGCTGTCTCTATTAGTTGAAGTGCTGTTAGTTGAAAGTTGGGTGGACTTTCATCATTTTGGCTTATTTTCTTTTGAAAGTAGGTATCACTTGTTGTTCACATGATGGGCGATGGAAGCTCCCCAAATGCAGTTACCAGCCACTTCGATCAGCTAGTAGAAGCCGCCTCGGGGCGAACACACACACACACACACACACACATACACACATACTCCCCTCACTGTGAGGCCACTTCTACCGGCTGATCGAAGTGGCTGGTGACTGCATTTGGGGAGCTTCCATCACCCAAAAGAGCTAAAGGCAAGGGGACATGGGCAGCCACTCCTCGCCCTGAAGTGGCTGGAGACTCTGCCTTCAAGGGAGCTTTCGTCTGCCGAAAGAAGCAGCCTCGTGGCGAGGGGAGTATTTGTGTTTAATGCTACATTTATTAATGGCAGCAAGAATAACTTATGCACAGAAGTGGAAAAATGATAGTATGCTACCAGAGGAAAATGTGGTAAGAAAAATACTAGAGTTTGCCGAGATGGATAAGTTGACCATGGAGATAAAGGAAAAAGAGGAAACGGATTTTTACTTGACATGGAATGTACTGTATGATTGACTAAATAATACATATAAAGTTGAATAGAGAAGAAGACAATAAAATAATAAGATAAAAGATATAGTGGATAAAGTTAGATTGAGCAACATAGACAAGTGTATAGATAGCTAAGATTTATGTAAAAGTATGTATATCGTCATGAAAGCATTGTAATGAATGTAAATTATATTGTATATAAGAAAAATAGTTTAATAAATTTTTAAAAAAGGTAAACATTAAATTTACTCCAAAAGATTAAAAAATCTTAATACTGGACCAATCACAAAAGTGATTTCCACTGAGATGAAACATTTACAGAAAATGTATTTGCCTTTTGACCTCTGCTGAAAACTTTCTGACAAAAAACATCACAACTCATTCTAACTACCTTTTGAATGAAGTGATTAATTGCAAACTGGCCAGGACAAATGTCTTTATTTCTTAACATCAAAGTCTTTAATTACAGCACTACTCATGTTGACTTAAGTATGATCAATGGATCACAGCTGCAAAACTTTTCACAAAAAGTACAGCCTAGTAAACTAGCTAATGTTCGAGAAGATATTTATAAGAATCACCTGAAAGTAAGTACCTAAAGTAACTCAGTTGGGATAAACAAAGGCTTCAGTTGGAAGGAAGTTCCTGAGAATAATTCTTTGATTGCTATGATGTGTGTATGCGTGTGTGTAAAATAAGAAACAGACATCTTGTGATCTCCCGAACTAAAATTATATTTATTGTGTTTACTAAGCTTTTGTCAGCCTCTGCTGACATTGTCAGAGTATTAAGCTACTAAGCTACCATTACAGAGATCTATGCCTTTATAGTATATCGTTAAGCTTAGTAAATGTAATAAATATAATTTTAGTGTCTGCTTCTTCTCTTACAAGTATACCTGGAACTTACAAACTTAGAATAGTTTGTAATATATGTTGGTATATATGTATATAATTTCTCACAAAATAAGGCTGGGCCTTATTTTTTTTTTTGAGCCCTGAAAAAACGTCTTTTCTGGGGTGACTTAATTTCCTCTCCTACCTAGACAGGCTCACACACATGTACCTTGCCACGAGGCCTCTTCAATCAGCCGACGAAAGCTCCCCGAAGTTTTCTTATCATATTTTATGTTTTCTTATCATATTTTCCTGTTATTATAGCTTATAGAAAAGTCTCTGATCTTAATTCAATTTGCTGTTTAATTATTTCTTCTAATAATGCTTAGCTATCTTTTAATTCCTTTACTTATCTTGGTTAGTTCCAGTAAAGGTCCATGTTTAGAGTTCATTTGATATTCTTTGTAGAAATGTTTAATGGTAAAGGTTTCTTCCTTTTATCATTTATGGGCCTTTTCCTTTCTTACTCACCAAACCAAACTTTTTTAAAGCTGTAACATTTCAGATATGTAATGACTGTGAAACTGGAACTGCTAAAAGATACAATGAATAACCACTTAACCTACATTTCATTTAGTTCATCTGCGTTTAACTTCATGTGCCCATTATAAATATGTTTTTGTATATATATACAATGATTATAGAGATAGTATACATGCAGACAACATGTGGAAGAGAATGCAAGTAATAATGAGGGAACCTAGAACTCTGCAGCATTTCACATTCGAAGGAGAAAAAGTGCTCTGGAACTATAACCACACATACTCTAGACTAAATATCTGGCTAACAGTTTGAACAACTATAATTAAATAATTAAAATATAGGTTGGTTATGTGTACATGAACAGATTCTTCTTCAAAAAATTCAGCTTCAAATTCAAGAGCTAGTTGATGTAGTGGCTAAAGACTGGGTTAGTTCTTCCTTAGGCATGGCTGTATGAAGTTGGGACTGTGATACAATGTATGTAAATTTTAGATGAGTAGAGTTAATTCAAAGTACCTTAAAATGACTTTCATTTGACAATGATCCTCCAAGTTTCTGATTACTATGTATAAGGGTTCATCTTAGAACTAGTGATTACAATCTCAATGGAATAATTCTGTTTCACAGGTATTGTATTTAATTATATAACCTTTTGAGGAGTATTGCCAACTTACCATCTCACAAAAATAAAATTAGTTTACACTGGTGTGGATTATTTTCCCCTTTTCTGCTATATAATGAATGCAAAGAAAAAAGGATCCTTTGCAGACAAATACGATAAAAGCCAATTTTCCAGTGTAAGAGATCTTAGCAATGATATGGCTTCCATCCATCACTAAAACTCAATTAAAACAGTTTTCTATCTCCAACTAAAACAAACTGCTTACCTATATTTGTTCAATGTTTATTTCACAAGAGGTTGAAGTCCCAGCTGTAAGAGTAATATAGGCATCTAGGGATATATCATGGGTCAACAAATTTAACCCAAGGAAAAGAAACTAATCTTTAAGTTGCAACTTGATCCTGGCCTCCTACCTTCTTTCTTCAGCAAATGGATGCATTCTAAAGTTATTTGTAATTCACATTACATTTTAACAATTGCCAAATTGAGATTAATAGGGATATGTTCTGTTGATTTTGTTACAAAGTATTAAATTTGTCATTTTAGATGAGCATTAAAATTGAAACGGGAATTATATGGATTTAGCCGACTAAAAATATTTGTAGAAGTGTGGTGCTTGTGACTTTCCAAAAAGCAAACAACTCCCCTTTGTTTTATAGTTAATTGGTATCCTTTTATATCTGTAGTGTATCATTTATGGGAAAATCAATAATATTATGCCCATCAGAGTTTGCTTCTGAAGTGACCTAAACTGGAATGAACCATAATTACCAAATGACTCTTTAACTCACAATCTCCAAGTTTCTGGCATTGGACCTGAATCACTACATCAAAATGGCTCTTGAATTAGGATGCTTGAATTTGGAGTTAAATTTTGAAAGGAGAATTTCACCAGGCCATTTTCAGGTTGAATTCAGTTTTAGCAACTGTGCCCGAAACAAAATGTTGACACTTTCTCTGATTTTTAAAATAAAAATCCTTTTTTAATTAAAAGGTTAAAATAGCTGATTCAGCAGCATGAAAACTTAATCAGTTAAAAATAGGGTTTTTTTTAAAAAAGAAAAATAGAAGAAAATATATCATGCAAACACAATATTCAAGTGGGAGTTGCTACTTTAAATGTGCTTTTCATGATTGTAATGACCTATCCTCCAATTGGTTGAGGCTCAAAGCAATCACATAGATTTTCCAGATGGTTTATCTCCAACCTAGAAATTCAAACCTTTATATTGCCAGTGTAACTGAGTCTATCAACTTCTAGTAATCTTCTTCTTATCTTTCCTCCCACCTGTACCAGCATTATAGACCTTGTTCAGAAAGCAAGATCTTGGCATAGTATGTCCAATATATGATAATTTGAGCCTAGTTATTATGCATTGATTTGTTTCATGATCTGTTTGTTTTCTTTTTGTCCATGGCATTTTCTCTGATACCAAATAAGTATCGATACTCTTCCTATCCTTTGACAATGCTTTGCTTTGATAGACTGTTACAGGGAAACCATTGTTCTCACTGTTTTTAACTTTATGGGTATAGATACATCCCAGCATCTTAATATGTTTTCCAAGGCCTTTATTTCTATTCTACTAAATACTAGTTTGATAATGTGTTTAATGCTAGTTAAATGCTGGTTTGATATGCTGCATCCTTTAACAAAACCTAAAGAAAGCTGAATCAGGAAAGGAATTTTTGCAAAGCAAATATAACCTATATATGGATTGGAGCACAGTACTGATGTGTGAATGGGAGATGGTCCTTAATTTTATTTTTCAAAGTGAATTAATGGATGAGCACCTTCTAGTTTAAAATACAATCAAAACACTGTTACTTTTGTCTCTTATGAATATTCTAAATTTTGCCCTGTTACCCTAGAGATATTCATTTCAAATACCTTACTCTCAAGAATTCATTTCAAAATGCATATAGAAAGGCATAATTTTAGGAAATGCATATTTTAGGAGAAAACCCATTCAGGAATGTTGTTGGTAATATTTTCTTGGCTGATTGATTGCAACAATAAAATAAAAAATAAACATTAAAACCACCTTTCTTCCTTTACTATTTAATTTTCCTAGGTATCATAAAGTATAGTAAATTAACTCAATTCCTGCCATATTTAATATTTCTAACATCAGAAAAGTAAAGTAAACCATTCCTTGCCTGAGCAGTTAGAAAATGTGGGAAACTGTACTGATGGAAAAGTTAACACAATAATGTTTTGAAGAACTCTATAGTTATGGACAGTTTTCATTTTGTAACTACGTCAGCAGAACTTTTCCTTAAAAATGATGTTCATATGTTGAAATGGTTTACTGGCTAGAAATATTGAATGTGGGTTCTCTAATTCTTATTTCTCTTTGAGACTTCTATTCATACCCCGTTTGTTTATTTCTTCTCATTCTTTTTTTGAATCATTTATTTTGGTTTATCTTGGTATTTTATTTATTTTCAAAAGAATTTAAATGCAGATTTTTATAATAATATCTTTATATAAAAAAGTTCAAACCAATGAAACAGAATGAATGTATAATTCCAGAAGAAACTTATTTTAACTATAAATAAAATGATCAATCCATTCCTAATCTGTTTTTAAATCAATCAACCAAACTAAAGAGTATTGCATTCCTAGTTTATATGTTTTTTTAAAAAATAAATGAAATAAACACAAGAGTAGTTTATTTTTTTTATATTGTCCTGATGTTTATGTCTATTGAAGATGAAAAAGCTGTGGTTTATGAATTCTTAAAGATACCAGGTGTGTAGAAGGCCTGGCGATTGTTATTTTTAGTAAATCAAAGCTACTGTGGATACCAGAAATCTTTTTCCATAGGTAGGCATGTTCTGCAACATAGTTTTATGCTCTGGGGGACTTGAATCTTTCACATATCTGGAATTTCTTGTTTGGTATCTAGTGAATTGAGACTCTTTTCCATATGTTGGTGTGCCTGGTTTAAGAGGCAAAAAGGTACTCTATTTTTGAATGGTTTTTTTTAAATTCAAACCTAAAACCAACATTCATTTTTAGCTCTGCTCATATTTAGCTTTTAGCTCTGCTCATATCATAAGTGCATCCCTTGTCAATACTGTTCAAGATGACTTAAACTAACAGAAGCTCTGTCCCTTTCATAAAGCAAAGGAAGCAATTATTGTTATCATTCAAGTGAATCTATCAAGGAACTAAAAGAACAGGTCATCCTAAACCACAGCAAGACTTAATGGTCAAAAACAGCAAAGACTGAAGGATCAAAGATAGTCATTCAAAACAAGGAGTTACCAAAGCTATAAGATGGAACTTCATAACTATCCTGAAATCATTGACTTATAGCATTTTTACTAAGTTCCTGGAATTTCACTTAGCTCAGGAGATAAAAATGATTTATGGTCCTGAAAAGATAACATTCTAAAAAAATTTCAAACTACCACTAAACTGTTCATCGACTAATGAAAAAGCAAAAGGTACAGAGATTATTTTTGATAAGTCCAAATTTTTTCAGCTTTTTGGATTAAATTTTCAAGAAGAATCTCAAGGAGGTGAATCCCACCCATGAATTCTATCCTACCCATGAATTCTGTCCCAATTTTCTTGCTAACATTTCCAGGGAAATTTGAGAGCCAAGATAATAGTTCCATGCTAAAAAAGAAGAAGAAGAATACTCTCTGGCAACATCTGTCTTGAAATATTATTTTGATCTTTACATCTTTTGTACAAAATAAAACACTCTCATACACTTTGTGTTTCTACTGTAATATCTAAAATAAGAGAGAAGCTATTTCTTTGAAAAGATATATATGAGTTTCAAATAGATAATTCCATGACAACGGGTACAGCAATCACTTTTAGAATTAGCACTAAAAATATTGAAGTGATGGATAGATTGTGCCTGTTAAGATCAACCATCAACAGTAAAGGAACAAACAGTCATGAAATGTGCTACAGACTATCACTGAGTAGAACAGCTATGAAGGCCTTGGAAAAGATATTCAGATGCCATGAGGTGTCTATAATTACAAAGATCAGACTCATGCAAGCATGTTTATTTGCTATGATACTCAATGAAAAATAATAGTAGACTTCAAAGAAACAGAACAAGAACAATATTTCTGCTTTTGAACTTTGGTGTTGGAGAAAACTCCTGACAGTATTATATAAAGGCAAAATAAACAAATGAATAATCAAACAAATTATTCCAGGCTTTGGACAGGTTCAAAAGGGCATATTATGGGTAGACCAGTTTTCTGGAGAAGGCTATTGTACCAGAAAAGATGGGAAACAAGAGAAGAGGGTGACCAACAGCTAGGTATATGGAGTCAATTACCGTGGCAATAGGTGTACCATTGAAGATCTGAAAGACTAGGTTAGGGATACATAATCATTTAACTGGCATATAATTTATATATTTTATATGCATTTTTAAAGTCATGATCATTTTATTAAAGTGGTAGATTCTGGTAAGATAATGGCAGATGCATGTTCTCTTGACTGAAAAATACAAAAGGGTAAAGCTCATAAGATCATTTGGATCTATACTGCTGTGTAGATAATCATGGTTATTTTGTGGTGAACAGGAGTATTAAATTAGCTGGGGGCTCCAATGAGGAAGCATCACAGTGGAGGTGATTGATAGATTAAAACAGATCCCACCTCCCCTCCCAATTCTGCTTCCACACTTCCCATCTTTAATTGGACAATACTGTTTGGCTTTGTATTAATTTATTTATAAGTTTAGTTAAAACAATTTTTATCTTTTATGATTGTGAGCTCCCCAGAGGTACTCTGTGGTAAGATGGGTGATGAATACATTTTATGAATGAATGAATTTGATTTATAATCAATAAATAAAGGATTATTTTGCTACCACCATTAAATCATCAAGCAACCATATAGCAGAATTTGTTCTGATTATGAATTTGTTGTCATTTCATCTTATGAACCCTAAGCTAGGGCTTCTTGAAGATCACTATGAGGATAACATAATTGTCCTTGATTGACAATTTATCACAGTTTTTAATATAGCATCAGTTGAAACATTCTGCATCATTTGGTGGCAATGAGAGGAATCAGCTTTGATTTGTGAGGCCTTAGAAGATCACATCCTAATACATGATCTCAACTCTAGTTTGAACTGGCTAAAATAAGCTGATTGTATGACTCTGGAAATTAGCAAATGTGTTATCAACTGAAGAAATGATGCCAGCATACTTGAAACAAGCAGCATTTAGTTCAATTCTGCAAGACCACTCCTTGGGTCTGGAACCTTAACAATATTTAAGATACTTGTTCCTTTTTAGACAAGGTACATGAGTTATGTAGCAGCTAATGTAAACTTATGGTTACATTGATGGACAGTCTTTTGAATGAGGCAGAAAAAGCAGTCCTGCTCTGTTCTGTATGGAACTTGGTCGGTTGCGGAATGGTTATTTAAAAACCAATTTATTTAAGGCAACTTGCGGATTGGTTATTTAAGAACCAATTAGGAAAGCCCGCCAAACAGCGGGAACTGTCAAAAGAGTGTCATTGGCCACAAGCCGCAGGCAAGCCACTATAAAAAGGGCTGCCACGGCTTGGGCTTCTGTTCCATATATGTTTAGCTTGCAAGTTTAATAAATGTTGTTTGGAACCCGGTCTCACATGCTTCTTTCCGGATGGAACATGCTTCTTCTGTTTGATAGTTCAGTGACTTTTGATGTTATCTGTTATTCATTCACGATTGTTTCTATGGATTAAGTCCTTTATTTTATGGTAATTCCATTTCAATTTGAACAAAGGGTTCCAGAACTAGAATATGATTGTGTCACTTCACCCAAGCAACTACATTGTGAGAAAAATACAGGCTTCTAGGACACTGAATGAATCTTAAACATTATGCAATTTTGAAGCTTTTTCTAATAGTACCTAAAACCCTGAACAACTCAGAACCAGTTTTCTGCTCATATATTTAGAGGACTGTTAAAGAATTTCAGAAGACGATATGCTGGACTTGAATGCCAATGCATTGTAATAGTTAATATACTGGACTAGAACCCTCAGCTATTGAAGCTTATTATGTGACCCTAGGCCAAAGCTAGTTTACAGGTCTGGAGAAAAAATGGACAACACAATGGTTGAGCTCCAGAAAAGAGGCGGGGATATTTACTTAAAAAATAATAATAATGAAATTAAATTAAATCAGAGAAAAATTGTTAGTGACTAAGGCAGAGGTCTCCAAACTTGGCAACTTTAAGATATTAAGCATACCTGGCTGAGGAACTCTGGGAGTTGAAGTCCACAAATCTTAAAGTTGCCAAGTTTGGGGACCCCTGGACTAAGGGATCAGACTAGAACCCAGGAGGCCATGATTCTCAGTCCCATTTTGCCAGCTTCAGGGATTACTCTAGTCAGTACCAACACTGAGACCAATGAGACATGTAACCCTGCTGTCCTTATGTTTGTTTTGATGGGCACCTGTGAAGTCCCTTTTCTCTCTTCTTATGATCCTCTATTTTTAAACTGCACTTAAGCAGAATAATCCATCAAAAAAAAGAGAGAGACAATTTAACAACACTTATTCTGATTTTAATTTCTAGCTGCTTTGTTTCAATAAAATGTAACAGTTTTATGCCATGCACTATATAGTAGGGGTCCCTAACCCCTGGTCTGTGGTCCAGCCCTGGGCTGTGGCGTGGGAGCAACTGGGCCACACAAAAAAGCAAATCCCCATTTGCAGGATGCAGGCAGAATGCAAAACCGCACACCCTCTGGTATGTGGAAAAAACCTTCCCCCATGGAACCAGTCCCTGGTACCCAAAAGGTTGGGGGCTACTGCTATATAGTGACTTGTTTAACTTACTATGTAGCCATGAATCATTCAGAAAGCTTCAGTCGTTGGGGGTTTGTATATTGTTTAATGAACAAATAATAGCAATTACAAATTCCATAGATTTATTGGTGTTTTGCCACCATTGTTTTCAATTAACAATAAACGGGCATTACCAAATTTGTAACAGGAGATGATAATGCAAGACCACACTGAAGGTTTTATTTTAAGTTAATTTTATTTGAATGACATGTAGATGAATGTATGGAGAGAAATCTTCTAATGATAAAACTAAAACTGTCAAGGAATGTTAATGGAGGGAGTAGAGAAACTATTTTGTGTTATTTGCATTCGATAAAATAATATCATGAAGAATATGACATATCCCCTTTACTTTGATATTAGTTGCAGCAAAATATAACTCCTTCACACACAAGGCTAGTGGATCATAAAAATGTGCATCATTAGCCAAGTTAAAAGGCAGAGGGATTGCAATTTTCAAAAGAAAAATACAAATGATATAGTGGTATAATTTATGAACCATTACCACAGATATATTACTATAATGCAATGCTCTGAATCTCTTACAGCTGAAAGAAATCTCACAGTCCAGAAAAAACAAGTGGGAAAGAGAGTAAGAATGATGAGTAGAGTTTGTTGTATCAGCATGTCAGACATACTTCTTATTTTTCTGGCCATTAACTTAAAACTTCGCTTTTCTTTTATTGACTATTCCTTCCTTCCTTCCTTCCTCCCTCTCTCCCTCTCTCCCTCCCTCCTCCCTTCCTTCCTTCCTTCCTTCCCACACAAAAATACAACTCTTTCAAGCAGATATTTCTTGTCATATCTCTTCTATTAATTCTACTATATTCTCCAGTCCTGAATTCTGAAACAGCCTTTCATGAGGTCACATTCCCACATATTTTTAATTTACTATGTAGAATTCCCATCCTTAGGGTTCACATCTACGTTTGCATAGTAATGCATGATGTCCAATGTTAAACCACTTATTCCTGAGTAATATTCATGCAGGGTTACATCAGAAAAATGCTCAATTAATTTTTTGATAAAATATACAAATGTTCTCAAATATGATTAAATTATCTCAGTCTTAAAAATTTATGTAAAGTAAGACAAAATGCAACACCGAAAACTTACTTTGTTCATAAAGGAATTTCTGCATTTTCAACCATTAGTAGAGGTTGTAGGACATGATTTCTAGAAGATAAGTCTGTTATATGAAAAAAAAAATTACATGGGATTCATAGGTACATGTTTTTCTTTGGTGTTATGGCTGGAAAGTTAGTTGCAGAGTTACAATTTACATCTTCCTCACAGAAAGAAATTAGCACCACGAGTAATCACTGATATTATCATATTTCAGAGAGTAATTTTATGTATTTATGTGTATCAATGAATTTTTTAAAAAGGGGGGGGTTGTTGTGTGAAACATAGTCAAAACAACTTATAGGCCATTCAGTAAAAATAAATCCTCTCCAGCAAAAAAAGATTCCCTCAGGCATTGGGTTGGGATGTCAGAATAGTCTAATACAAGTAATCCTTGACTTATGACCACAATTGAGCCCAAGATTTCTGTTGCTAAGTGAGACATTTGTTAAATGAGTTTGCCTCATTTTACAACCTTTCTTGACACAGTTGTTAAGTGAATCGTTGCAACTGTTTAGTTAGTAACATGGTTATTAAGTGAATCTGGCTTCTCCATTGACTTTACTTGTCCTAAGGTTGCAAAAGATCATCACAGCTTTGCCTAAATATTCTGTTTGTAGGTGATAGGGGTCTATTTTTTTTCTCTCTTCAGCATCATTGCATGTAACAGGGTGCACAAAAAGGTTAATGCAGTCTCTGAAAATAATATGTGTCACCATTTTTCTTCCTCTCTTCACTGAACTATTTCACTATCTGGCAATGATGTCCAGTTGAAATATAGCCCTGAAACAGTCAGTTTATGTATATATTGCAGGTTAACTCACTTTTCACTCCAGGGGTTCGATCCTGACCAGCTCAAAGTTGATTCAGCCTTCCAAGGTCAGTAAAATGAGGACCCAGATTGTTGGGGTCAATATGCTGACTCTGTAAACCACTTCGAGAGGGCTGTAAAGCACTGTGAAGTGGTATATAAGTCTAAGTGCTATTGCTATATAGACACATACACACACATGCACACACACACACATGCACACAAACACACACACCAACACAGACATGCACAAACAAAAATGAACTGATACAGTCCTTTTGCAAGCTGGTGTCAATCCAATATGCTGGAACTACAACTTCCAGAATTCTCAATCAGAATGAGCTAGGAAATATTGCCATTGACTATGCCATTATATACAAGTACCATTTTTCCCTAAACACATTATTGAAGTAGCAATAACAGGCTATAAAATTGATAGAAGTCTGTTTTAACAGTAATACCATCATCCCATTTCCTTTCATCCACCTAACACATCTAGGCTTCAAAATCCAGATGGCCACTACATGGCCTTGCAATCATGTAATGATTATAAGGATTTTTGCTGGTAGATAAAATTGCAGTAGGTAAGGAAGAACACATAATTTTGAAGAGGCTCTTTATCAATGCAATAACAGATAACAGTTTTAACAGTAATCAGAGTTGGAAGGGACCTTGTAGGTCATTTAATCCAAGCCCACCCCACCCCCCCAAGTGGGAGATCTTATACCATTTCTGACAAATGGCAGTCCAATCTCTTCTTGAAAGTCTCAAGTGATGACACTCCCACAACTTCCAAGGGCAAGCTGTTCCATTGGTTGATTGTTCTCACTGTCAGAAAGTTTCTCCTTATTTCCAGGTTAAATGTCTCTTTGTTCAGTTTCCACCCATTATTCCTTGTCTGGCCTACAGGTGTTTTAAAAAATAGCTTGACCCCATCCTTTCTGTGGCAGCCCCTCAAATATTGGAAGACTGCTATCATGTCTCCCCTGGTCCTTCTCTTCACTAGACTAGCCATGCCCAGTTCCTGTACTTCATATGTTTTAGTCTCCAGTCCACTGATCATCCTGGGATTGGAGATTAAAACATATAAAGAATGTTATACAATACAAAGCTTGATTAGTATGATTTGTATGTCCAAGGTCAAAGGAATTATTTAAAATGCCATGTAGCTATTATCTATGTGAATGTATGGAAATATTTTTTTTTACTTTTGTGGAAATTATAATTATGTGTGTAATTAAACATACCCACTTCTGCATGTGTGTGAATATCAATTTTAGTAATTAAAATATAGTATTGGATTCATACTTTCATATTTTCCAGTTTATATGCTTTTTGAAAAGCAATTTTACTATCAGGAAAATCATATTCTGGCATAATGAAATCTGTGAAACTAATCACTAAACAATTATTTGTGCTAGAGATGAAATGCTAATAGATATTTAAAGGAAAGATTACTAGAAGGAAAAATAGTATATTTGAAAAGAGATATCATCAGCTAAAACTTTTGTTTTAATATATTCTCAATGTTAATTAACCCACCTGAATTACATTCTAATATACACTTACATGATAACATCATTATGAATTCATTTTTAGGTGGAAATGTTGATCAAGGTAGCCTTCATATTTGCTTATCCAATAATACACTGAAAATGAAATTATTTCATAGTCCTCCCTTATATTGTGTTGCTGATTTTTCTCAATTAGATGTACTCTTGTTAGTTGTTAGTTTTGCCAACCATGTCATCTAGGCTGAATATTAATTCACATTTTAGCTTATTAAAGCAAAAATTATGGTCCAAACTGAATTGAAACATGACTTTCGGCAAACCATGACTTCTCTGTTGCAAACATATTGACAATATGTTAATTGCTTTGAGAAAAAGTGCTGCATGCTGTAATGCTGTAATGTTATATAAATATATAGAATTCTTTACTGGTCAAGTGTGATTGGACACACAAGGAATTTGTCTTTGGTGCATATACTCTCAGTGTATATAAAAAGGAAAGTTACATTCATCAAGAATCATAAGGTACAACACTATTAAATGTTATTAAATGTCACAGCTAAAATAATTTTGCTTCCCGAACGAACATCAAAGAATTTTCTGATATAGCCTTACATTATTATATTGTATGTTTAGGTTTTTGTTGTTATTTATATCTACTAAGTAACCTACCAGATTAAGCAGTTTTAACAAAAGCATGCTAATTATGAATAATTTCAGAAAATACAGAGAATGCAACAGAGAGAGAATGGATCTCTGACGAACAAGATTGAAAATTCAAGATGAGGTGGTTGCAATTACAAGAAGAGAATGGTTTTAGGTTTTATGTCTAGTTTTTATCTTTTTTTAATATTTGTACCCTCTTAAAATATTAATAGCTGCTTTGAAAAATTAATTGAACAAAAAAGCAGGTTAGAGAGAGATTAGATAGGGAGAGAGAGAATAAGAGAGAGAGATAATAGATAGATAGATAGATAGATAGATAGATAGATAGATAGATAGATAGA